>JAGPOW010001338.1:1757476-1797661 GCA_030014935.1 Caiman crocodilus | reverse complement strand
ATGTCTCATGAAAACTGTCAGAAAGATGCATCCACCCCAGAAGAGGCTTGGGCTGTCAGCTCAGGGAACTTGCAGGCATGACAGAGATTGGGGTTCAAATCCTAAGTCGAAACCACGAAGAGCAGGGACCTGAACCAGGGTCTTGCTCACCCCGGGTGCATGTCCACAACGCCAGGCTGCTCTACAGCATGTCTCATCCCAGCCAGAGCCCTGTCCAGACTAATCTACCCCCACAGCAGCATTTTCAGTGAACCAGCACGTTCTGACGCCAAGCTCTTTCATCGAAAATATCTCCAACCAACCAGGCCCTTCTCTGCCGCCCATTTTCTCAGCACATAACAGGTGTGGAGATGGAAAGCAAGCACTGCACCTCATTAACAAGAAGGACCTGTCATTCCTGCCCCAGTGGGCAAGCCGCCTTGTTAACTGGGAGAAAAGAGACAGGAGATATAAAAGTGCGCCTAGGCACACAGGCAGAGGAATGCACCTGTTTGACTGTAGCCACCATCCTTGCCATCAGCATGATGCTGGAAGTCTCTGGAGGATAATGGATGTTTCTGTAGGGGAAGGGAGAGACGGAGAGGCAGATGAGCTGAGATGTCCTGGTGCCGACAGGAAAAGCCTGATCTCCAGAAGGAGACAAAGGACCCCCACGTCCCCACCCATTTGTGCTCATGCATTACAGTGACCCAGCCACCCCAAAGATGGGCTGAATCTAATTCAGATATAAGAGGTTTAGCAGGAGAACGTGCCGAGTCCCTTCCCCTCCTATCCCTTCTCTGTCTTGGCTATTTAGTCTGTAACATCTTTATTTTCTGCCACACGTCCGTGCAGCACCCAGAGTCCAGTTCAGACAGGACTGGGAGCAACAAAGGGCAACAGAGAAGGCCGTTGTCTGCGGTGCTTCGGAGAGGGCTGATCCTGTCTGGACTAGCTGTGACCTCCCAAGGGCCCTGCATTTCTAACAAATTTGGCAAGTCCTTGTTGGCTGATGGTAAAGGATGTGACTGGAGCGCTAGACGTGGGGTTAGGTGCCACCTTTCCCTCCGCCCTGTGCCTCAATTCTTTTGCTTGGAGTCAGGGGCAATCCTCCACCCTCTGTATCACAGGGCCGACACGACGCTCTCCGTGGAAGCCTGTGCACGGCCGTAGAGAGCCGCTGTGTCTAACAGATGCCCTGCGGCTCCCTGTGGAGAGGATCAGGCCTCCTCCACCCTACGTGTCAGCCCTAAGTGTAGACCTGGCAAGGACTCTCCTTCAGCTCCAGCAGTACAGGCTTGAGGATATGGGGAGCAGACTTGTCCCACGGCCACCATGAAGCATGACAGTGACACTAAGGAGAGCAGAGGTGGCCAGGGGCATCTTACATCTTTATCGCGCCGACCGCAGTGGTTGTGGCTCAGCTGTATCCAAGCACCCCTCTCCAAACCCTCCTAGCCCCACTCTTCCCAGGGCAGCCCTGCTCTCTGCTCCATAGTCGTGCCCCTACCTCCAGGCCTCCTGCAGCTTGTTGAGGGGATGCATGGGGTCCTCCCTGGATGGCCCGAGGCACAGGACCTGGTGGTACTGCTCCAAGGCAGACTGCCTGCACGTGGCGCTGCAGTAGGTCACCTGAGGAGCAACGGAGATAATGACCCATGGTCCCCAGAAGAAGAGGGTTGTGGGCTGTTCTTAAAGGCCAGCCATTTCTCGGGAGATAGCTGTGGCAGGAAGGAGGGGTGCAAGGAGGGGATCCCTAGGAACAGCCGTGCCTCAGGCCTGTCCAGCTCCCCTTCATGCAATGAGTCTCAATCAGGGTGCCAGGACGCTCCAAGGTGCTTCGAGATCCTTGCAAGGAGGGAGTCGCACCCTGTTAGCACTGTTAGACACACAAACAGGATTCACAAGGGCAACCCAGAGACTTCATCTAGGAATTCAGCGTTCAAAAACCATGGTGCCCTGTTGTGGTCTTCCCAACTTCTTTGTACCAAAAATGGGGTGGGCAAAATGTGCCCTGCAGGTTGGATCCAGCCTGCCAAGGGATCTATCCAGCTCCTGGCAATGGGCACCGGGCACTCCCTGGCCTACAACAGCTTACCAAAACTCCTGAAGTGGCCCTCCAGCCCAAATCATTGCCCGTCCCTGCTCTGGGATTTTTCTCTAGTCAAAAAAAATGAGTGAAAACCAAGAGCCGGCATTTTCCAAGGGGGCCTCGAGTCTATCCAAGGGGATCTTGAGGCTAAAAAGGTTGAAAACCATTGCTAGAGTGCAAAGCGTCAAGCCTGGAAGAGCAGGGGCAGCAAAAGCACCAAGGGGAATCCTCCCTCGGACAGAAGCTGAAGGCTGCTACCCTGCAGAGGGGGAAGCATCCCTAGGCTCAGTGACCCAGCAGGGTCCTGTCCAGCCAGCTGCTCTCTCCATCAGGAACTTAATGCACCCCCCTGAGAAAGCCGGTGAGGTTTCCAGTGCTTTACCTGGCACTGCGGGCACTGCTGATGCAGGTCCTTCCGGATGCTGCACTGCTCCGGGTGAGGCAGCACCTGGTAGCTCTTCCCCAGCAGCCTCTGTGCGTTCTCCTCCGCCGTCTCCAGGGCCCGCAGGCAGTGATCGCAGGCTGGGGGAGAGAGGACAGACCCAGCAGGTCTAGAAAGGAGAGTTCACGAGACCCCCAGCTGGTACAAACCAGCCTGGCTCCAGTAACTGCAGCAGAGACATCCTGATGGACAATAGCTTGGAGTCTGGTCTGCAAACCCGCTGGGCACAAAACATGCCAGCCCTCCCTGCCCTGTGCCTCATCCGTCCCTCCAGGTCACGTCTTCCTAGCAATCCCCTTGCTCTTTCCATCCCTCACTTGATTTCCAAAATGATTTGGAGGAGACAGATCATAACCCGCAATACCGACGGAAAGAGGGTTTACACCCCCTCGAAGCTGAGGTGTATGGATGGCATAAAAGCAATTATTTTCAGCACGGACATCCGTCTTTACTGCACGAATCCTGCCCTGCGCAGGAAGGTGGACTTGCTGACCGCCTGAGGTCCCGTCCAGCCCTACCATTGCTCTTGTAAACTACCAGCGCCTTGCTTAACCTGGACCCAAGGCTGAACACGGCCATGCACAGCCTTCTAGCCCTGACGTGGCCTGCAGGCCAACAGCAAAGTATCCTTAAGGCTAAATATAAGCCAGAGGACTTTCCCCCACAGGCAAGACTAAGGCACAGTCATATCTGGGTCCCTGCTTCCTTCCCTGGCTGCATCACCCCGCTCAGCAAATGGTCCCGGGGGCGGTTCAAGCCCAGGAGCGTCCTCACCTTTGTAGTTGTACCACGCGTTCCAGAGGAACTGGGAAGACACCACGGGCTTCTCCATGAAGATCGTTTCCCCTTTATGGATGTTCCTGATGGCAAATAAGCCCTTGCCCTTTGGATGGAGACACAAGAGTCAGAAGATACCACTTTGTGGGAGTTCCCAGGGCAGCTGTCCCATTGCTCTGCCTTCCTCCAGGCCCCAGGGACCCTACTGCCATAGGTCCCCATGCCCGCAGCACCGAGGTCTGGTTCCCTCAGAGCATCCTACCCACCGCAACTAGCCCCATCATCATCTGGCTGTGAGGCCAGTGCCTGCCCTGAGCTAACCCCCCGATCACCAAACCTGGGGGGCTTAAAATCCGGCCCCGAATGTGGCTCCAATCCCTGAGCAACTCCACCCCGGAGTCCGCATCAAACATCCTGCTGACCCCAGGAGGGCCAGGCTCTGCCCTCCCTGGTGCCAGATGGGCTCTTTCACCCACAAAGACCACAATGTATTTCGCAAGTGAATTATCAAGGCTTGTTCGGTGCACCCCGAGGATGCAGGGACCTGCAGGGTGGGAGACGCCGCGGCCCGCGCAGGGGTGGGAGGCCGGGCTCACCTTGACGTTGTTAATGAACCGCACCTCCACCGCGGCCCGGGCTCGGCCGGCCGGGTCCACACAAAAGGACCGGGCCCCGGGCCCCGGCACGCAAGCTGGGAGGCGCGGAGGCCGGGGTGCTCCGTCCCTGCGAGGGGCCTGGCCCTGGCACCGGGGCCGGGGGAAGCGGCGCGGTTTGCAGGCCAACGACCCGGGGCACCTTCCTCCGCAGCCCCCAGGCCGGCACCTGCGGCTGCCTGACACCGCGGTCCCGGGAGCCCGGGGTGCAGGGGGCCGCTTAGGTGCGCTCGAGCCAGCTCTTGCTCGCTCGCTCTTTTTATAGATATATGGGTATATATATATACATGGATATCGTAGAGATATATATATATATATATATAAAGCATATCTATAACACATATAAAACTACTATATTTGCATATATAATTATTATATGTACGTGTATATTATATAAGTTATTGATATGCTTTACATATACATACAGGGGCATAGGTTGTCGCCGGGTTGGTCTAAGGCCGTAGGCAGACAAGGTTCGTAGGGTGAATCTGATGTCTTTTATTAGACCAATTTATATAGCTGGAAAAGAATTATTAAGCAAGCTTTCGGATTCAAAAAGCCTTCGTCAGGCTGAGGAAGTTTCAGCAGTTTATTCTTTATTGATATGATTGGTATTCTTATATATATATATATATATATATATATATATACACACACACACACACACACACACACACGTGCATGTGTGCAAGTGTGTATATGTGCGTACACGTACGTGTGTGTATATATGCATGTGCATATGCATGTGCGCAAATGTGCATGCATGTGTAGACATGTATGTTTGTGTGAATATGTGCATGTATGTGTTTGTGTATATGCGCTTGTATATGTGCATGTGTTTGTGCATGTGTGTATACTCGTGTATATGTGCATGTATGTATATGTATGCATGTGTGTGTGTAGGTATTATAGAGCTATATAATTTGAATGAAGGTGGCCTTAACTTGGTTCAGTTTTCTCTCAGCTGGGAGGGGGGAGAAGAAAAGGAGCTCTAGACCTTGAGGACCAAGGACACACAACATGCATGTCATTCCCCCAAAATACAGGGCAGCGCGCACAGGTATTTTGACTAGTAGACTACATGCAGCCTAGCTTATTTGACTGCCAAAAGGTGGTTTCCTTCCTTTTCTTCTCTCTTCCCCCCCAAAGCAACCTAAAGCAAATTAAGGCCACTTTCATTCTCAACCAAGCATGCCCTGGAAGGCTTTTAATACCATTTACCTCATTCTCTGTACAAGTTCAGATTCCTTGCCCTGCCTGCCTCTGTGCGGACAAGCTCCTCCCGGGGAGGCAGAGCCAGGGTGGGGGCAGCTGGTCTGTATTGGCTGTGGCAGGTGTTTCCTGTGTAGACGGGCCCTTACAGGGCTCACCTGCGCTTCCCAAGCACCTGCTCCAAAATGCAGCTTGCTCTGACCCGGGCTGCTCTGCAACATGCAAGCAAAAGCAATACCGCAGAGGGGCTACACTGCTGCTAGCTGTGACACTCCTGTCTGCCTCAGTTTCCCCTGCTATAAAATGGGTTTAATGCCTGTTAGTTAGGCATTAACAAGCCATCCAGTCCTCCCACTAAGAGAAAGAGTCTGCCTTGGCTCTGCAGAGCATGCAGCTTCAGGCTCCTGACTTTGCAATGGCTCGTGTGCACGTTTGCTTGACCCTACGTGCTATTCCAGCTTAGCGTTCATCACATGCAAGAGACCTGGCAGGGCTGGGGCCTCGCCTCCAAGTGTGCGTGTGGATTCAGGTCCCCACCTGGTTTGACTGGCCAGCATGGCACAAAACATAGCTTGCTTGCCATTTCCTCCTCTGTCTCATGGGCAACCTCCTGAGACAGCAAGGAATTGCAAAAGCAAAAATGCTGGGAGATGCTGAAGTATCCTGGGACTATGTCCCCATGAGCTGTGGGCAGGGATGGATGCAGCAATCCATGCTGCCCTTCTCCACTTTCACAGGCCCAGACCGCCCCGACATGCGTTTGCGTCGTCCCTCCCCTGGAAGGCCCTGGAGTCCTTCTCCTCTATTCAGTGTCCAAACCCCAGGCTTCCCAATGCACGAGAGTCACTTTAAAATGATGCAATTAAAAAAGTAAAGTTTGTTGTCTCGCTTTGGACCCTGTAGGGTTCATAGATTTCATAGACATTCGGGCTGGAAGGGACCTCGGGAGATCATCGAGTCCAGCCCCCTGCCCAAAGGGCAGGAAGCCAGCTGGGGTCATAGGATCCCAGCAAGATAAGCATCCAGTTTCGTCTTGAAGGTGTTCACTGAAGGCGTTTGAACCACCTCCGGGGCCAGGCTGCTCCAGACCTTGCGGGCTCGGACAGTAAAGAAATTCTTCCTTACGTCCAGCCTGAAACGGTCTTGCAGGAGTTTATGACCATTCGACTACTACAGTTCCTGTAGTGTCAGCCGTAGGCATTGGAAATCTATGAGTCAACTCCCCCCTCCATGTACACCCCCCTAAAATCACCACAGGAACTTAAAACCCAGCGGATTGCAAGGCATTAATTCTTCTGAGCCGTGTCGTCTGGTTCCTGGTCCGTCCCAGGCTGTATTTCAAGCTTTTGAAGACTAGAAGTTTAGCCTTTTTTTTTTTTTTTTTAGGACAAAGGAGATTGCCATGCAATCACATGACTCCAGGAGCTGGAACTCGAAGGGGGAAAAGCCCCAAATCTTCGAGACTCGCAGAACATCCATTAGTGTGCAGCTGGATGCTTTATGGTGTCCTAGGAGGCACCGCCTGGCAAAGGCAGCGATCACCCCTCGCTGGGTCTCTGCGGAGCTGCCAAGGGCTAGAACCGCAGGCGCACCCGGCCCATGTTGGCAGGCAAGCATGGCTTGGACCCAGTCTGTAGGCACGTCCTTTGGGGTCTGCAGAAATGCATCACTGGGGGGGACATCCCTTATTTGTGATGGATTTTTTTTCCGATGGAAACTTGGCGCGGGACGTAGGATATAATCACCCAAGCTGGCCTTCCTCCAAGGGGCAAGAACTAGTCCCCTCACACTTTGGAAAGAGGCCAGGGGCTTGCGTGTGGACATAAGGATGCGTCTCCCTACGGTGCCAATCCCTGCACGCCCAAAACTCACTCGGATGCCAGCCAGTTCCCATGCGGTTCATTCAGCGAAGCACTTGCAGACAATGAGCTCCTTGCAAATGCCAATTGAAGCCTAACTTCCTGCACTGCGCGCAGGCTGCATTCGACCTGCGATCACAAGTGTCCTCGTGGCGCGCTTTTAAAAGACCTGATTTTTGGATCCTCCCTCCAAGCTGGCTCCGAGCCTAGCAGCCGTCTCTCCCGCCCTCTGATATCCGCCGTAAAGAGCTGCTTAGCACGAATGCTCTCTGGCCACTAGATGCTGCTACAGGCTTTTTTGGGGGCGTAAATGCAGGAAACAGTCCTGTTATATTATGGCACAACACCAGCAGACTCTCCCTGTGCCTCAGTAAGGGTGTTTGTGCCCGAAAGCTTGCGAAGACCATTTTGGTTGGTCTAATAAAAGAAATCACATCTACGCAAAGACTCGCATCTGCCTATGTCCTTATGTCCAAGGCTACAGCCAACAGCCCTGTTATATTAGGTGTGATACAGTAGGTCCTATCCGGCCTCAGTTGTGCCTCATTGGGCTTTCTTCGCACTTGGCTCACTTTATATCTGCCTTCCTATTGGTATTATATTCCAGTTCATGTTGCTCTTGAGTTCCTACCGCGTGCATTTTGGGTCATCGAGGGGGGGGAGCAGGACCGTCTAGTAAATACAGCACTGAAAAGGGGCGCAGATGCGCAGGTGAAATTCTTGGCTCTGCCACTGCCTTGCTGTGTGGCCTTGGTCACGTCTCTTCTCTCCTTGGGCAGAACGCAGTGGTTCTCCGCTTTTTCGAGACTTGAGGCCCCCTCTTGGAAAGTGCCAGCTTCACTCGTTTTTGACCATAGAAATATATCGTAGCAATTCTTCTGCTGCGAAGACGTCAGACACAACACAGCGGTGTTTTTGACTCCGAATATGTGAAACTGTGAAATCTCTGGGTTGATCTTGTGAATCATGGCACAGTGCTAAAATGATGTGGCACCATGGGGCACCCTTGAAAGGATCTCAAAGCACCCTGGGCACCCCGGTGCCCTGGCCGAGAATCGCTGGCCTCAAGGTCCACTTGCATGGTCAAGCCTCTGCCACGGTAGCGGTGTAGGCAGTGCACCCAGTGGGAAAAGAGCATTATGCCAGCACAGGTTTCATTTCCAGTTTGGCCATACCTTGAACCCACAGAAAACAAGCTCAGCTGTCAAACGACAGAGTGGCAAAATACAGAATTTTGGAAACCTGGGTTCAAGTCGCCGCTCCTTCATTCAGACACCTGCCCCTTACTGATGTAAAAAAGAGGAAGATTTGGTCCTTAACCTGTGACTCGGGTCCCTATCGCACTGCCCATACCCTCGCCAGAGTGCTACAAGGATAAATGCACAGAGGATGGTGTCAGGTATCCAGGCTGTAGCTGTACTGCTATAGGGGGAAAAGCAATCAGGCTTGTGACAGAGGTGATGTCTTTTTAGACCCAAGGTTTTTGCCAAAAAAATTCTTTAATTGCAAGCTTTCGGGTGCAAACACCCTTCGTCAGGCATCGGAGAAATGAAGGGTGTTTGTGCCCGAAAGCTTGCAATTAAGGAAATTTTGCAAAAATCCAGTTGGCCTAATAAAAAACATCACCTCTGCCATGAGCCTCAGAAGATGGTGTGGTGTCCAGAAACCACGTGGCAATTTTCACCAAAACATCTTGTTTCAGTGTGGCGCTAACTTGGTGCAGTAATTGCCCCAGAGGGAAACGGCTCCATTTGGAGACAGAAATGTATATAAAAAGCCCATAAAATGGACAGTCGCTCTTTCAATCTACAGCTGAGTGCCTCTAAAACTCTTCCAAAAGGAGTTATATCAAAAGTTAATTCTTTTCCAACTAGACTTGGAGGGGGACAACGTTTTTCAAAAGTGAAATTTCAATTTTAAACCAAACTATATTAAAAGTCGTGGGGGGAAGGAGGGTTCCTCCTACTTTCCAATGCTTTGTTACTGGATTCTGACTGACAAAATACCAGGGAAAATAGTCAAAAGTGGGGAAGAAACCTATTTTTCATACATGTCTAGGCCAGCAGAAGAGTAAAATTTGGGAGAAATGTGGGCACTGTCCTACCTTGTCTGCGCATCAAAGACCAACTCCCAAAGACACTCTCATGGACCCAGAAGAACAGCCATCCACCTTTAGCTTCCTTTGTGCAAAAATGAAGTTTATTTTCTGCCTATAGAGATTTTTTTTACCATCTTTCATTTTCCCTGAGTCTGAGGAAGGGCATGTGCGCCTGCAAACTTGCAGAAAAAAATTGGTTTTTTGCAATTTCTTAGTTGATCTAATAAAAGGCATCATCTCTGAACCCAGCGTCCTAGAGTTTGGCCTTGCTTTCTGAGAAAAGTGGGGGCCTTTTTCTCCAGCCCGCTTCTCATTAAAAGCGGTGGCTTTGGAACGCAATCAAAAGGACTGAAAGCGGAGTTTATCTTTTCTGCCAAATATTTGCCCTCTCCAACATCTTCTAGTAGGGCAAAAATGGGGAGAGGGGGCAAGTCAGAAGTGGGAAAAGGGGGGAAATGAAAATTTTAAAAAATGATAGTTGTCTCTGTCGTCCGGCCCACCCCCGCCACCCCCTGCCAAATGTCCCACGAGGAGAAAAAAAAATCCTGCTTTTCAACGAGAGTTTATTTGTAGTGACAGTCTCTTAAAATGCAACGTGGCCCATTTTTCGGGCAATAAGCGCATCTACCGTGAGACGACTGCCTTCTTCTGGCTGCACCCTGAACTTCCTTCCCGGCAGCATGTCATAGGTCCTCTACTGCTAGCGGTTAATGGAGAGTCTCCTTTAGCCTGCGAGCTTCAGAAGCAAATGCGTCTGTAGGCATGTGGTGCAAAAGGAGGTGAGCAAAGGTGGGGCAGGACAGCTGGCTACGCTCCTTGCACCCAGAAAGGAGGCATCTCTTAGCACATTGCTTACTGTCTGGGTCATCTATGGCTGGGACGGGCACCCTGGATCACCAAGCAATCCCACGCCGTGTTGCTTGACGTTCTTGTGATGCTGCAACCTTTGAGTGCGTGATCTTTCCTTCTGGATCATCGCAGGATCTCCAGGTTGCTGTGACAGCAGGAAATCTCTGCCTTGGATGTGGGGCAAGCAGCATACAGAATACCTGAGCCTTCTGCAAGGGCCATGCAGGGCCTCCAGCCTCCATCCAACCTGCCCTGAACCACCCCCAAACGCCCACACGCTTGCAAAGAAAAAAACATCTCCATCCACGTCCTCCAAGACACTCCCATCTTATTGTCTCTCCTTTAAAATAGACTAGACTTTATTCTGGTACAAAACAAATAAATAAATTACCATTTCCCCAAATCGGGCTATTCCTAGGATATAAATAACACCAAGTGGCGGACAGAGCTCTGGTCCAAAATGAGGCACAATAAGTTATCCTGAGATGTGGGGGCAGCCTGCTCACCACCCACCTGGCAGAGAGCAAGTCAGACTTGGACAGATACAGGAGCCTGACACGGTGAGCACGTCCAGGCAATGATAGGGAGCCTGTGTTACTGCTGGGAACCAATTTTCCCTGCATCCTTAGGGGAGCAGACCTGAAACTCCCCTGGAATAGCTCAGGGCAGCCCAGTGAGCGAACATCATAACCATGGTGGAGCCATCACGTTGCATGCACAGACATGCAGCGTTTTCTGATCTGGGTTTTGCAAGCCGAAAGGAAGCAAAGCATGCATGCCCTCAGGCTCCGAAGCCGGCGGCTCTCAGGCTTTTTAGGCTCCAGGCACCATTCGATAGACTGGAGGCACCTCTTGGAAAATGCCAGCTCCTCATTTTAACTCAGGAAAATAACAGAGCAAGTCTTCTCTTGCAAGGAACCCAGAAAAACCACAGCCATTCAGGATGTCTTTAACCGTAAGAATCCCTGTTTGAAACCTCTGGGTTTGTACATTATGTTTGAAATGCAAAAATACAGGACTCTTGGTTCAAGAGATGATCCCTTTTATGTGACGAACTGAGAAATGGCAACAAAAAAAAATGACCTTTTTCGGTAATTTTTTTTTTGCAGTTTCTCAGCTGGTCTAATAAAAGGGATCATCTCTGAACCAAGGGCTCTAAATTCTTGCATTTCTTTTGGTCTCAGAACAACACGGCTACCAAATACATCCCTGAACCATGTTTGCCCACCCAACAGTGGCACCCTTGAAAGGATCGCAACTCACCCTGGTTGAGAACCACGGCTCTAAGCCCGAGGCACTTACGGCTTTCTGAGAAAATTAGTGTCAAGGCACTCAAAATGCCCTCATTTAGGGCCTGATCCTGCAGTCTCCGAGTGATGGGCCTGACCACAGAAAAGTCCTCGAAGGCTGCTGGAGGTACAAGGTCAGGATCAGGCCCAGCACAAAAGAGCGGCAGGATTGGGCCTGCGGGAAAGCTCCTGCTAAAGCAATCAGGGCCCTGGATTTTGGCCCGCTGCTCGTTCTGCCCGAGCTCTGTCACAGCCCACTTATTTTATTGCAAATTCAGCAAAGCCCTTTTCTTGGTTTTTTGCGGGGGTTTTTTTAGACCTGAACATCACACGCAGAAACAAAATCAGCCAGGGGAAAAGGCCATGCCCCCCGCCCCCTGCTTCCAGGGCTTTGCTCTCGAGCAGCTCAGCAGGACCCTGGCATTGATACAACACGGGGGCTTTGCACGCACGGGTGCCCCGATGGGGATTTGAACGCTGCAAGGGGCAGACCCATTCTCGAGACGTTCTGCGGGAGAGGGTCTGTGCTTTCCTGTAGTTCAGCCGAAAAGAAGACTTGCTCATGACTTAGCCAAACTTATCCCCCGCAGCCTTGCCATGGGAGCTGGCAACGCCACGGGGCGAACTCCAGGGGTGGCAGCGTGAGGCTGCCGGGCAGCGGGCGTTGCACACCATGGACTCAACCCTGTATCTCCAGAAATCAGCCCGGTCGCTCAGTGACCCAGAGGAGCACCGGGGCCAGCATGCCCCAGTAGCTTCCTCCATCCATCTGCTCCCTGGACGTGGGCGTCAACTTCCTACCACGCCACAGCAGGAAGCTTTCGAGTCATTTAAAGCTCAATGTCCACCGCATCCTCCTCGGTGTCCTTGGTGTCTGTCAAGTCAGCAGAGACCGGCGGCGGCACGCCGAACTGGGACAGCTTCGCTTTCTTCTGCTCCAGGCTTTGCTTCCTCCATTTGATCCTCCGGTTCTGGAACCAGACTTTCACCTAGGAGGGAGCAGGCACGAGAGGCGGTGAGAACCCCTCATTTTGCACCCGTCTCCGTGACCTGGGACAGGGAGTCTCTTGGCAATGGGGACCATGGAGACACAAACGCAGCTGGAAGTGAAGGGGCGGTTGCTTTTTTGGTGGGGGAGGATCTCTTTACAGACATTGATGAAAGCCTGTACATCCCCGGGGAGGGAAACTGAGTCACACAGTGGTCATGTGGCTTATATTCAGCCAGTGTGAAATGGCAAAGTGGGCCTCCAGCATCCAGCTCCCTGTCCCTGGCTCTAACCACCGAACCACTGCTTCCCCCCAGACCCCGTCCCGCTTGTCCTCTGGTTAAATCTTAGGCTTCAGCACTGAACGAGAGACATCCTTGTCTCATGAAGAGACACTGCCGTTACATGGCGGGGGAGCGACTGGATCCTCACTGAACCCAGCTGGGGTTTTGCCCTGGCTTCAGTGGGGGCAGGATTAAGGCCTGGGACTGGGGCTCGTACAGCTTGCTTTTCCCCCTCTCCCTAGTAGCGGTTTCATCCTTTGCCTATGGACGCTTTGCAGCTTCACCGCATCCGAGGATCACAGACAATGAGGACGGGAAGGGACCTCATGAGGTCTCTTCTTTTCCTAATATCCAACCTCAACTTTTCTTGCTGTGACTTGAGACCATTGCTCCTTGTCCTGTCACATCCTTCCTAAATGTGGTGCATGGAGCGGGGCACAGTACTGCAGGTAACCAACACTGGGTAGAGCTGTACTATCCCCTCTTGTGTCTTGCATACGATTAAGGCAGCAGCGCGTTGCATTGGCTTTTTATCCTGCCTTTTGGATGCTCTCATTATCCACAGACATTTGTTACCCTGTTTGCAGCCCGCCAAGCCCATAGCCTCTCTGGGATCTTGCACAGATAGCTCCACGGGCTGGTGACTACAGGGGCCATGGTCTAGTCCACTGATTGCCAGGGATCCTGGTTTCGTCCGACTGAAAACAAGCCCCAGTTTTCAGTTAAAAAAAAAGTAACCCCAAATCCACGTTTCCGTGATTTAAATGAAACACCACTATATATACATACACGCGCACACATACGCACACATACACACACATATATATACACACGCACACTTATGTACATACACACATATATATACACACGCACTTATGTACATACACACACATACATACATACACACACACACACACACACACATATATATACACACATATACACACACACTTTAGTGGTGTTTCATTTAAATCACAGAAAAATGCGGATTTGGGGTTACTTTTTTTTTTAATTAAAAACTGGAGACCAAACTAAACCAGAAAAACCAGGATCCTTGATGATTAGGCGTCTACGGATTGAAATGCCTTGGTGTGATTAAGCGCCCCGTTCAAGTCCCTGAGTACCCATTAGCACAGCATTTCTCAGCTGTGGGCTGCAACCCAAAAGTGGGTCGCAAGAATACAAGAAAGCGTTGTAGACAATCTCTAAAAATGGCCTCGCCTTTAAAGGAGAAGCATGTGGGAAGCCGTGGGCTTTCCCTTGCAGGCTGGCAGAGCTCCAGCCGCCCCTGCCCCACACCCTGGGAGCTGGGGCCTGGGGGCAGTGGGTCGGGACTGATGTTTATAAATGGGTCCTGGTAGAAAAAGGGTTGAGATCCACGGTATTTGTGCATCGACTTTTGCAATACGGCATCCTCTGCCTCTTCAGACGGAGTCACAGAAAGCAGTGAGGTTGGATAATGTTTTCCAGCAACTTGCATAAGGTGAAATAGATACCGAAATCCACTCGTGCAGCTAACTGGGGGAATGTGATGGGATCTCCCTAGGGAGCTGGACCCTCCCTGCTCCTAGGCAGAATAAGCTACTTTCATCTGCAAGGGAAACTAGTAAGACCCCTCAGACTACAACACAGAGAGGAGGACTGAGACCATCTAGCTTGCCTCCCCCTCCCGTGGTCCTGCCCAGTGCAGGCAGCACAAAGAGGAGCTCTGGGACCCCGGCCACATCCCAGCTGGATGCCCGTTTCCTACCTGAGTCTCTGTGAGGTGCAGGGTGGCTGCCAGGTCCACGCGTTCTGTGCCCACCATGTACTGCTGCTTGAGAAACTCCTGCTCCAGCCTCTCCAGCTGCTCCGGCTTGAAGACGGTGCGGATCCTCTTCATCTTGCAGGGCCCCCCCGACCTCCAAGGAACAGGAGGGCCCAGGGAGCCAGTGCCTACACAGCGAGACAGCTCCAGACCTGTGAGCAAGGGGCAGGTGTCAGTGACGGGGTGGCAGAGGCAACCAGACCCAAAATGCTCGCTCCTTATCCGTGCACAGGACAGCACCCTTATTGCACGGCTCGCTGACCCTGCCTGGCTGCCGTTTCCCCACCTCCACCGAGCCGTCAGGCCCTGAGACCACCTGTTGCAGCTGGTCGCCAAGTACAGCCATCCCAGGGATGGAGAGGAGCAGACAGCCACGGCCAGCTGGCACGACTAGGAAAGGCCGTCAAGACAAAAGGCGGGATCTTGGTCGTGTAGCCTGCTCCAAAGTGTATGAGTGACTAAGTCAGCAGGATCTGGCCTATTCCTAAACCACTCATCCCCGAACCGTGGCTGAGGGGCAACACCTTGCAAACACAGCTATGGGAGATGCTGCTTTCCTAGCTGGCAGGGAGAGCAAAGCCTAAGGGTGCCTGCAGCATGCGACTTGCCGCTGGGCCAGCAAAGCTCGGAGACCTGCACCATAAGCTCTTGCTTAGGCCCCGATCCGGCAATGACCTGACGTTGCTGGAACTACCTGTGTGTGTAATATGAATTGCGTGTGCTAACGCCGTGATAGGCCCGGGGACACGGACCATACCTCGCCCAAAGCCAAGGGGTGCTGGTGCCTGGATCTCACACAACCCCAGGCTATTGCTGGCCTCACATTATCATCTAACGAATAATGCAATAAAATCCCATCAGAGCAGGGGCAACCTGCCCAAGAGCAGGCGTGACACCTAAGGCTTGATGCTGCCATCACACGCGCGCGCAGAATTAACTTTACTCATGTAAATAACTCCATCCACCCAAAAGGGACGGCTCATGTATTAGAAGTGATGCCTGCATTTCTTTGCAGAGGAAGTGGGGAATGGACCGTAAAAAAAATGCAGGTCTTGCTCTAACCAGCCTTGCTCACACGAGCAAACCTTATTCACAAGGACTGGTCATTGATTTCAGGGATCCTGCCGTCTAGAAAAGCGGCTGAGCCAAGGCCTCCACTGCATAGAAAAACGCAAAGTTAAATGAATAAAAAAAGAGGGTTTAAACTAACAATTAGGAGAACACCAAAGGCCTAGGTGCGTCTGGATCCGTCATGCCTAGGGGTGAAGACAGAGCTCAGTTTTTTTGGGTAGATTTGGATCTGGCGAGGTTCAATGCGCTGGGAGCTCAGGGCTTTCAAGCAGGCTCATGCCCCTGAAAGCATGGCCCCACATCGTCCTGATCCTGCCTGGCTCCAGACACATGAGCCTCTTGCTCCCACTCACAGCCCCACGGATTTCAGAGGGACCCTGCACAAATACAGCCATCGACTTCATGGGCCAGACTTCTGGATCTCACAAGGATGTGACCGCTGCCGTCTTGAAAGCATCTCCAAGTGTCCACACAGTTAGCAAAATGCTGGGCCCTTGAACTTGAGTGTCTTTGAAGAAAGACCTTCAAGAACTGACAACAGCAAGCATGCAGCGAGATGTGTATGCAAAGCAATAAGCCGCAGCCTTGCACACACAAGAAGTGTAAGCGCAGGGGTCCTTTTTTTTGTTGTTTGGAAGTTGAGCGATTGCTCCTGGGTGAACATGTATGTGTGCACAAATGGGTGTACGCACATGCACACAATCAGGGCCATCGTTTAACGGCGTTTAGGTGACAGTGCCTGGCAATGAGGTGTTTGGGGCACAAATATATGCATTCCCCAAGTCAGCTAAAGGTCCACTGGAGCCACTGAGTATGGCGTGCTGGCGCCTCCGGCCCACGAAAGAGCAGTGGGGAGTGGAAAACACGTATTGCCACCCTTAACCCTCCCTTCGACTCTCAAGCCAAATGACCGAGGCCAGCAGGGCTGGCTGGAGAAGACCTGCTCAGATCCAGGCAGGGCTCAGACTCAGGCCTCTGGAGCTGAATCAACCAACCTGCCCGTGCATTTCACACGTATGCATGGCCTGGCATATGTACCGTACGTTATACAAGCACACGCATCCACACACACACAAACACCCCCACACCTGCAATAAAAATATGTAAAACCTAACATAGCTATAAAACAATGCAGGACAAGACTAAATTCCTGATAAAAGCAGTAATCAAATAAGGCGTGGAACCCGTTTAAAATATTTGAGCTTAGGATGTGTGCAAATTGTGTGGCCAGTGTTTCAGCTGGTAAACTGACACGGTTTGTTTAACTTAATGGCAGGCTGCTGATTTATACCAGGGGGAACACATTTGCTCAACAGCGAATTGCACTGAAGTGACTTCGGGGCAGTTAGTCCGGTCCCCAACGTTAGGCCTTCGTGTCAGGATTCGCCAGATCACGGCTTTTCATTAAAAACATTAAATTATAGCCATGTATCATTTCACGTTATTTTTATCGCTAGAAACATTTTCACATGGATGATTGCAAGCTCCCAGTGTTTCAGTAACTATACGTTGTCCCTTCGGTTGTAATAGGTATGATTCAGACTGCAAAATACTGCCTTTCCCACCAGTTTGTACATTGTCCCCCAGATCACCAAGTCATAGCGTATCACATACCGTATATTTCATATCTCCTACCAGAGACCCTGCCATGTCCGGTTACATGACATGACATGACGTTTCTATAAATATTTAGGCACATAGGCGTCGTGTATAGTGCTCTGCTCTTAATTATAATTGACTCTGGAATACAGGCAGATAGCAAATGAAATCACGCAAGTTAAACGGCTACGCCAACTAGTCACAGGAGGGGCTTGCAGTGCAGCGGATACGTTTCAGACGGACTCTTTCGGGCACGTGGATCAAATCTGGCTTTCTGACACAGGCAAAAAAGTCCTCAGTGCAGAGGGTGACTTTTGCTAGAGACACGTCTACGCCATGGGACACGTCAGCCGGCTTCCAGGGGCTAACTCCTGCATTTCAAGCAAGGCTCTCCCTTGAGCTCAATGGGAGAAACCAGAGGAGCTGAGCTACCTAAAAAGAAGCAAGGATTTCTTAGGGGGATCTCTTTTCTTGGGGGATCTTTTTCCTTTGTTTCTTAGGGAGATTTCTTAGGGGCATCTCTTTTCTTTGAAGGATCTCTTTACGTTTTTTGGGGGGGATTTCTTAGGGCCATCTCTTTTCTTAGAGAGGTCTTTCCTTTCTTTCCTAGGGGAATTTCTTAGGGGCATCTCTTTTCTTTGGGGATCTCTGTCCTTTCTTTCCTACCGAAGTTTCTTAGGGGAATCTCGTCTTCGGGGGATCTCTGTCCTTTTTTTTTCTTAGCGGCATCTCTTGTCTTTGGGGGATCTCTTTCCTTTCTTTCTTAGGGGGTTTCCTAGTGGGGGGATCTCTTTCCTTGGCAACACTTTTGACCGCAAGCCGCCCCTCTCCGGGTCGCAGCGGTGCCGTGCCTCCCTTCCCATCACCCGAGCCCTGAGCACAAACAACCTCACTCCCCTTCACCCAACTGCAAAAAGAAAGCGCGATATTGCCCGGCTTAACTCGAGGGCAGCGAGGTTTGCTGGGTGGCCGCGCGACCTTGCATTTGAGGGAGGAAAGTCGCTCCCGGCAAAGGCTGGGGCACAAGCACCCTTCCGCAGACGGGGCGTGGGGGGGGGAGTCACGAAGAAGGTTGTTTGCAGCCAAAAAGAACGGTTTTTTCCAGCGATTTCCCCGAAGAGCCGGGTCTGCCCGTGTCCCCGCGCCCCCCCCGCCCGCGGAGCGGCACTGACCTGTGGGCTGGGCGCAGGGCCCGGGGCAGAGGTAGAGCGCGGGGCAGGGCAGGACGCAGGCGAGGGGCAGCGCGGCCGGGGGCGCCCAGCGCGGCCAGGCGGGCGGCGGGGCGCGGGGCTCGGGCGCGGCGGACAGCAGCGCCGCGATGCTGAAGGGCGGCGGCGGCGGCGGCGGCGGCGGCACATCTGGAACAGCTGGCGCCGCAGCTGGCGCCGCCGGCCCCCGGCTCAGCATGTCCGAGCGGGCGCGGCGGGCGGCGCGGGGCTTTATAGCGCGGGGCAAGGGGGCGGGGGGGCTCAGTGCGCGCGCAAGGGCCGCGGGTGGGCGCGCACGGCAACACGCGCGGGGGTGCGCGCACACGCGGGCACACACCTACCCACGTACACACAAACATGCCTACACAGACACACGCATACACACATAGACACACATGCCTACGCACATACAAGCATATACACTCACCCATATACACACGTAGGCACACACACCTACACCCATAGACACACACGCATACACACACATAGACACACATGCCTACACACGTGCACAAACACACACGCATACTTACATGCCTACAAAGACACACATGCCTACACACATACAAGCATATACACTCACCCATATACACACGTAGGCACACACACCTAAACCCATAGACACACACGCATACACACACACATAGACACACATGCCTACTTGCATACAAGCATATAAACTCACCCATATACACATGTAGGCACACATACCTACACCCATATACACACGCATACACATATAGACACACATACCTACACACATACAAACATATAAACTCATATACACACACAGACACACATACCTACACCCATATACACACACACATACACATATACAAGCATACAAGCATTTGTGCATGCACAAATGTGCACAGATAGATACACACACACACACGTGCATGCGCAAAGGCAGGAAGGTGCACACATACGCAGACACACACAAAGACAGGAAAGTATCCCCCTCCCCCAGGCACAGGCTTGCACCCTGCAGACAGGGAAATGTACACACAAATGCGCACATAGATGCACATGCACAAGCATGCAAAGACAGGTAGGAGCACACATACATGTACACCTGCACACACATACACAAAGACAAGAAAGTGCCCACCCCAGAGACTTGCAGCTTGCAGATAAGGAAATATACACACAAATGTGCACAGATGCACACACAAACACACACAAAGGCAGGGAGGTGCACGCACACACACAGAGTGGGAAGTGCATGTATGCACACCCCCCACAAAAGAGGGAAGTGCACACATGCCCCCCCCACCGCCCAAAGGCAGGAAGGTGTACACATACATACACACACAAGCACACGGAGATAGGAAGATGCAGCCCCCCCCGTGACAGGAAAGTACACACACATAAGTATAACCACTTCCACACCAGAGAAAGGACACCCCGCCCCCCTCCCCGATTCCTGCCAGCTAACACCCCTGTGCCTGCAAACACTGCAGGCACACAAAATACACTGGCACACACAGGCCCACATATATGTAGCATCTTACACGGGCATACGGGCACCTCGCCATGCTCAAGTCCTTCTGCAAGATGGATTCATCCCCTGGAGTGCAGATGGAACAAAGACTCAAGATTTAAGTTGTAATGTCACTCTGTGTGTGCATGTGTATTTGTGAGTGTCTCTCCTCCGTTCACACACCAAGCTCTGATTTCTATCCCTCTCTCTGCCTGTCTGTCCCCACATAAAACAGGGCGCAATAGAGTACAACGCAAATAATCCCTTGGAGGCTGGATGTTTTCAGTTATTTCAAGTATTTTACCCCTTTCCCCCCCCCCCTTTTCTTTTCCTTCAGTCACTCAGAAGTAAGCACATCTTCTGTTGCTGGTGCCCAGCTAAAGTCTGAGCCTGTACAAGTCTCATTTTGTTTTGTCCAGATATAAAATCGCAGAAAAACTTACAAAATTTTTGGCTTTCATTTAAAACTAAAAATGAGCTCCCAGTGCAAGCAAGCATGTGTGTGTGTGTGCATGCACACGTACGCACATGTGTAATAGGTATGTATGTGTGCATAGCAACAAGCCTTCTTAAAGTAACCATATATTTCATTCACACCCGTTTAAAAAATCTTTTTGCCTTGGGCTTTTATTGTAAAGGAGAATCCAGTTGCGTGTGCTTTTATAGCTTGACTATTTCAGGGCAAATAGATACCATGAAAATGCATTGGGATAATATTTATCATCTCATTAGGAAGTATCATGTTGCTGGATGCCCGGACTTGAGCCAAGAGAAAGAGAGAGGCAAAGAAACCCAGGTGAAACAAAAGAGCTGGTCAGATTTTTTTTTTCTTTAAAGCATTTTATTCTCTCTGGGAGCATCCTGTCTTCTTTGACAAGGTGGTAATAAATAAGTAAATAAATACAGCTGGGATTTATTGCTCCTTACTCAAATACAAGCCCCTAGTCTTGCAATCTTATACATACGTGTTTAATTGAAGTCGCATGCTTGCGCTAGGTGTGTTCGTAAGTATCTTGCTAACTCAGAGTCTCTGGCCATAAAAAATATACTCCCAAACTTCTCGGAGCTTGATGTTTTCCAGCACGGGTTCTTCTTTGATGTTGGGTAGAGGTCAAAACTGCTATTCCCCTGCCCAACTCCTCGATGTCATATACTGGAGCGCGTTCTATTTAGTATGCATTACATTTTATATTTAATAATAGTTAGCAACTGCAGGTGTCATTTACGTGCAGTGTGTCGTTACAAAAGAAGCATCTAGCTTGCCCTAATTCCTTGCTTTATTATTGTTAAGTATTTTTGCAGTGTGCAGAACAAAATGCATTGAACTCTCTGCAAGAAAAAATACAAAATTTGAAGGAATAAAGGAGAAGTCTGCCTTTGACAACCTTCAGAGAGGTCCTGGTTATTTCTTTGCATGTGTCCATCATTCTATAAATTCATCGTCGTGATGCTCTTATTATACTCATGATTAGATCCATAAAATACACATTATATTTTGCTATCTATTGCCACATGATTATAACTGTTATTCATTATCAGTGCTATAAACGGCAGTTAAATAATCTTAGAAGATATCATCCCACTGGCTTTTCACCAGGCCTCCCCATTCATTTCTAACTGAGACTATGTCCCCTAAGTGAAGATGGAGAGGGGTAGGTGGGGATGGGTTGAGAGACGGGAAAAGAGCTATAATAGCTTCTTCACGCACGGCGTCAGACCGGTTCTGCGATGGAATAGAAATACAGCGTGTTGTGTGCGGTGTTACACTGGTATCTTGTACCGGCAAGGTGCTGCTAAGGGATGTATCAGGCGACTCTCCCAGCAAACTGTGGATTGTACCGTCGTAGGAAAACCATGCACGCATGCACATGCACACCCCCAAAAATAAAACAAGCTCCTTTGGTAAAGTGCGGTTTTACTGGAAAACTGAATCTAATTCAATTGGTTTGAGTACCGAGCTCGGGCTGAATTAACCCGGCTTTAGTGGGCCCCTAGGCAAACAAGCTTGTGGACCCCTACTTAATACTGTATATTGATATTGCTTGTATAAATACAAGATAATTATAATATGTAAAATAAGCAGAACTGAGCCCCTTCTTCACTTGGGGCCCTAGACATGGGTCTAGTTTGCCTAGGCATTAATCCGGCCCTGGGTCTGGAGACAACGGCACACGAAGCATTGAGCGGCCGCGAGCGTGGACTTGGTGCCATTGCAGTCTGACGCTGAAAACCAGCCACAGAATCGACTAGGGACAGGATCAGGCCCAACCAGGGCAGGGGATCGGGTGCAAGTCTCAGACTCCCGGACAGCAGAGGGGAGCTCCCAGGGGCCAAGGAAGGGCGTTTGCACCCGAAAGCTTGCAAAGAGGAATGTTTTCCAGCTATTTAGTAAAAGATCTCACATTTGCCCAAAGCATCTTGTCTGCCTATGTGCTTAGACCAACACGGCGCCCACCAGCACCCCAAAGGAGGATCCTGGAAACCCCACGCAGGCCTGCGCCCCTGCCAGGGCTGTCGGTCCTAAGGTCAGAGCCGGACGCAAGAAAAGGCTGCGGCGATGGATGCGCAGGCAACTGGACAGCGCTGGCCACCGGTGGCCACCCCACCTCCTGCCCTGCCGGCCTGTGGAGTCAGCTGGCTAATGAGGCATTTTGTCTCCCATTAGCGCCGTGTGCTCTGCTAATGCATTTCTCTGCAGAAGCTGGAAATTTTCACTCGGCGGTAACGACTTGGGAAATGTAGCACCCACCAGCAAGCAAAACAGGGGGCTTCCCCCCACCCCTCCCCTGCCCTGCCCTGCCCCGCAGGCACCTGCCCAGCTCCCGGCCCCCCTCCCCACGGCGCTGCCCTGACTCCTGACACACGGCTGCAAGGTTGCGCGCCGCTGGACGGGGGTCTGCTTCCAAACCCCTCCGCTCCCAGGCCAGGCGCTCTCTGGCAGGGAGCTGGGGAGGTGGAGGGGGGGGGGGGGAGATGAAAGCCTGCTCCTGATCCTCTCTCTTTTTCTTGTTGTTGTCCTGTTTTGTTTTGGGGGGCTGGAAGGGGGAGTTCCTTAGCACATTAAAAAAAAAAAAGCCCCTTTGTAAACATCCCCCCTGAGCAAAGAGAAGAGGGGTGAAAAGCATTTCCTGATAACTCCATTAAAGAATGAGGCCGCATTAACATTCCAAGCACCTTGTCAAGAGATGAAAGTGGGGAACTTGAGCCGGGCCTCTCCTTGCTCCAGATGTTATTATGGGCTCCCTGAAAGGGGTCCTTTTTTTTTTCTCTTTCTCTCTCCCCTTCCTTCTTTTTTTTGCAAAGAGACAAAGATGCTGCCCACTTCAAACGGGTCTAATTGATGCTAATGACTATTAGATAGAGTGGGAGCCCTTGTTTCTGCCTTGAAAGAGGGAAAGAGAGAGTGCATTTTACAATCCCCCTGGTACAAAGCTGCCCGCCCCTCCGAAGGGGGTGCTGCCTGCAGAATTTTTGTCTCTTTCTGGCTGTTGATTCCCCCCCCCCCCCTTCTTCTAGACACCCTGCCGCTTTCACTTGTTTGTCCATGAGAAATTTCACACCTAGCCTCCTTGGCTGGGAGGGCCCAGCTACATTTCCATCCGCCCTCCCTACGGGCAAAAATGCAGTCCGCTCCCCCCCAAATGTGATCTGGGCATCTTCAGCTTTTCATCCAAGGCTTGGATGGGCAATCATGTTCCCTGCTCTAGCAGATGTTCTTGCACGGCATCTCCAGCCCCGGAGCAGATCAGACCGAACAGCGCTGGCAACCGACGAGGCGATCATTTCTCGTGTTGCCGACAGCGTCGTTTGTCCCGAAATAGAAAGATTGCCTTAGAAATCGTGAGACTGAAAAAGCAAGACCGCTTTCACAGGTCTGGTAAACTGCTTCCTGTGAACCCAGGTTTCACCCCGGTCCCTATGCCAGGCCTTCCCCTCGTTGCAACAAGGACTAGAAACCTCCCCTGTTTTTGCAAATGGCAGCAGAGTTGCTCATGTCATCACACGCCTCCAGCTGTGGGCTCCACCACGCAGTCTTTCCGCCAGCAAAATGCCCATCTAAATCATCCAGAAGAGTCAAAAAAAGGCTGTATTTTCACGGTCAGAAAAAAAAAATATGCATCTTTATCCAAGAACCATTCAGAGGTTGGACCCACCCTGCCATAAAGCCCTAATGAAGACAAGGTACTGGCGCCTTACCACGATTATCATCATTATGATCATTGCTATTTGCATCCCAAAGCACCGCAGTTTTGAACCAAGATCCTTATGGTACGCAGATCGGAAAAGGGGCGCTTGCCTCATATGGTTTACAAACTAAGACTAAGCCAAGGTGGATGCGTGGAAACAGTGTCAGGCAACACCTCCCCGGCAGCCCTGGCAGGGTCCGCGGGCAGGGTCCGGTGTTGTCTGGGCTTGGCTCCTGCATGGAAACCACCATGGATGGGCTTTCTCCCTGCAGTGGTACAAATCAGGAGCAAATGGGCACGAGGGTGCAGCCGTGCTGGGGAGAGGAGATCTGTTTCCAGGCCAGTTTTGCAGGCACGGGGCACAGGATTTTCCCGCATAACTAACCTAGCGAAACGGCGATTTTTGGTGCCCTTTCACGACGAGTGTCTAAGCAGCGTGAAAGGTGTACAAGCGCCCAGAGACTGCAGGAGAGACTTCATATCCGATCCAAGCGGCGACACTGCAGTGCAAATCTTTCGGGGGGCAGGGGGTAGATTTAACAGCGAATATTATTGCCAATGTTTTATTTTGCTCCCATTTTTCTGCAAAAAAATAAAAATTCCCTTTGACCACACCTGTCTGCCACGGCCCGGTCAGACCTAGCGCCAGCGCTGTACGAACATACGCTCTCCGTGCCGGACGGCGCTGGCGGGGGAATCGGAAAGCCGTTGCCCGCAGCAAATCGGTGGATGCTACAAGTTGGAACAACGTCCGGGCGGGTGTCAGCAGGGAGATCGATAGTGGTGTCAGCTGGCCCTGAGGGGCACGGTACTGGTCCCAGCAAAGACAAGACAAGAATCCCAGTGACTTGCAGGAGAGGCAGGGAAGGAAATCTGGCAGGCACTGAAGTTGCCAGGAGTTGTGCCCTTGCCCTCGGTACGGACAGGATCACGGCTATGGAAAGACAACGGCGCCATTTGAATCGCACCCAATGGTAAAGCTGAGCAAGTGCTGCCCTGCTGCGCGGACTGCGCCGGGGCTCTGGCAGCGCTTGAAGTTCACTAGGGGATCGAGGGGCTCTTCTAAGGACACTGGGTCTGCTTCCTGCTGATGGTTTTTACCTAATTGCAGCTGCCGCGACACACAGGATAGACGCAGCCATGTGCTCACCTCCTGGAGACCCCCCCAGTAAAGCTCCAGGGGAGGGGGAGGTGGGTTTGGGGGAAAGCGGTGGCTCGGGAGGCAGGTCTAGAAGCCAGTACAGCAGTCCCAGGAAGCGTCTGTAGTTTGAGCAAGTTTTGAGGACCAGCCCGTGGAAGGTATATGTCGACCCTGCCATGCCCTATAGAGGGGTCCTGCAGTAACTTCTGCCACCCACACTTTTGGTCTGACGGGACCAGACGAGGGTATGGAGCATAGACTCGTAGACAAGGAGGGCTGGAAGGGACCCCAGGAGGTCACAAGCCAAAGAGGTACTGCTAGAAAGGAAGATTTCACGGAACATCTTTGGTGCACGGTACGATCCCGTAATGCAAGGATGGGGCATAAGGATCTGGAATGAGTCACGTCCACTGTACAGAGACGCAAGCCGACACTGGAAATCAGAGCTCAGCGACTGCGATGGCTAGGCCATGTTGGAAGACAGGAACTGATCCGGACACCAAAGCCAGTGCTCCATTAGGGGACCAGGGTGGAGAAGGCTACTCCTTCATCTTCGATGAAGATGAAGACGGCTATGTGATGTCATATCAGACCTGTGGAAATTAAATGTGGATGACTGGAGGACGAAGGCCCACAGCAGATGGGAATGGATGGAGACGGTAGAGGCAGACAAAGGCCTCTATGGCCTATAGTGTTAAATGAGGACAACCTACCAGCTCCAAAACCTAAAACCCATTCAGAAGACCCGCTCTATTTGCTCCCTTTTAGATGTCACGTGATTTTAGAGGTAGTCTTATGCCTTTGGGGGCCTGGCTCATGCTGTTTGGATGTGTGTGGTTGGTGGTACTGGATGGTGGGTGGCACAATATAGCTCAGTCCTATTCTCTATCCCACTACCTATACTCCCCCACCCCCAAAATCCAGGTAGGATGTCCCAGGGCTGAAAGGAGATTTACAGGCACAGCAAGCCTTGATTTTCCACAGGGTCTGAGCACTGCCTCCCGCAGCAAAAGGAAACTTTTGCTGTTTGCAAAGTATCCACCTCCATGGATATGAATCCGCTCCAGATCATCGTCACCCTGTGTTGCAAAATCATCACCTGTTAGTCGTGGCTGGAAGCTGCTAATGGGTGCAAGATAATCCCCAAATTACTCATCGCTCCTTAGTGGCTGTGTCTACATGAGCATCCTTTATTGCATAGTAGACTGATCTGCTTCTCAGTAAAGTATCGCCATCTACACATGTAGTAAATTGGTCTACTGCGGAGTAAATTTACTGCTCGGTGGGCATGTCTACATGAGATGTTTTGTCTCAGTAGCAATGAATTAGTGCATCGTAGCTTATTGCTACAAGGACGTAGCATCGCTGGGCAAGAACCGTGATGGTAAAGCTACTTCTCGGTAGCAATGAGCTTGAGCAAATACTAAATGCCTGCATGGTAACGAGTGCACAGTCAGCCACCTGTGTAGATGCACCCGGTAAAGCCCAATAGCATTAATTGCATGTGTAGATATGCGCAATGCCAAATAGGCATAGTTAAGCATGAGAAAAGCTGCTGATTATTAGAGTGATATTTAGCCTTTTGGCCCAGGGCCTTTTTAGTGAATAAGCAGCTTCTCCTTGTAGTTTGTGTCTTTTAGCCTGATGCCTGGGCATAATCTCTGCTACTTGGCATGTATTGCGCAAAATGAATGACTTGTCTTTTCATCTAGGAGCAGAAAGATGGTCATGAACTCACACTGAGGGCATACATGCAGAAGAATGTCCCCTCCATACTAAAACCAGACACTGGGTTTCTCTTGGGTCTGATTGTCCCTTGCATCACAACAGACTGGGACAATTGTATTTGCACACCATGCAGCTTGAATGGCAATTAGTTTAACTTAGCTGCTGTTGTCCCCGAGAAAAAGTGTTATCTCGGATACTTCATGGGTACTTCAAGTGGGACAATGCGATTGTACATCTGTCCCTAGGATCCGAGGATAAACGAGCTTTGTCCAGAGAAAAGTCTGATATCTGCTTTTACCCTAATAAGTGTGATCCTATTCCACGCTGCTCAAGTCCATGGAAAAATGCAAGCACAAGTACTTCAGTGACAAGTACTTTAGTGCCAGCCTTAAAACAAAGCCACAAGAAGCAAAAAAGGAGGAGGCCCCACCCATCCTTTGCATTAACTTTCTTTCCAGGACTCAAGCAGAGTGGAATAAATTCACATTTAGGGGTCTAGCTCCACCGACGCACACGTAACCAGTGGAATAAGAAGTGTCTCAAAGAGTTTCAAGTAAAAAAAAGGCCATGGTGATGATCTAGTCTTGCCTTCTGCATAACCCAGGCCACAGGAGGTCACCAAGAATCAAGCCTGTGACCTTGGGTTGAGCCAAAGCAGCTCCTAATCATAAGGTAGTAGGGCTGGAAGGGACCTCCATAGGTCATCTAGTCCAACCCCAATCTTCTAGCAAGGCATTCCCTCACGTCCACATTGTCTCACTGGCTAAAAATAGGCCACTGGTTTAATCTGGAGTGGATTACTTTGAGATTTGACCCCTATCAAACCAGGCCCGGGACAGTCATTCACACCCTAGGCATAAGTGACAATTAACTCAAATTAGCCACATTAGATTGCTCAGAGGCAAAATGTTAATTCGGAAACTTTGCAGATAGTTAATGCAGGACAATGGGTTTGTCCTCTGTAGAGGTGGGGTTTGCTGGGAGAGCAGGACTCAAACCCTTCATCTGTTTTCAGCCTAAATTTACAGCCTACCTGAATCCGAATTCATGCTCGAGTGTAGACAGCCCCTAACTCTGCTTTCCAGCCCTCCTGTTGGGCAAGGATCGGGTCACAGGCAACCCACAATCTGGGGGCAGTACCAAGTTCCCTCTGAGATGCTGGGCAAAGTGCTCTCTCTCTGCCCCAGTTCCCCTCTGTCAAATGGGGACGCGGCTGCTTCCTTTCCCCTTCCCTTCATCTCCGTGGAGCGCAGTCCTCTGCATGGACCGTTTCTCCCTGTGCACCTGGACAGAGCCAAGCAGAGCATGGCCATGACCGCAATGGCAGTTCCCCTATACTCAGCGCCAAGCTGCTTTGCATGGCCTGGAGATTACAGCTCAGCGGAGTGCGCACCCTTTTACTTCCATATTTTTTCTAGGGTAGAAGCCACAGCCCAAGGGAGACCTCCAACTCCCCCAGCTTGCAGCCAGGGGCCTGTCACTTGCAAAATGCCCCAAGTTATTTTTTCATCGCATTTCAAGGCACAATCCTGAGCTCAGGGATGGGCAGACCCCCATTGCCTCCTGCAGCCTTTGGATGAGGCCCCAGAACCGGTGATGATGCTTGGAGACCCAGCATGTGCCCTCTGTGCAGATCAGGGCAGCCCATCCTGCAAGGAAGGCAACACGCTTGAGTTCAGGCCCTGGGGGTTGAGCTCCCTTCTCTTTCAAAGTGGACTAATTAAACTCCATCCCCCGGCTGTGTGGCCACTCTCATTCAGCATTCAAGTAGCTTTAATTTGATGTCTCTTAGTTCAGTTTGGCAGGAAATTAAGCTAATTGGGGAACGAAGGCCAACTCTCAGTCCAGATCAGTGTCTGCACAGGGCTTTAATTGCTGTCTAACTAGTCTGCTTGGAAAAGGGACTCTGAATCTCTGCTGAGTGGGGCCATGTAGACAAGCCCTGTGAAGGCAGAGGGTCCACTCCCAGCCTGTATAGCTCTGCTTGGGTCCAAAGCTCGGCAGGATTTGGACCTCATTACACCATAGCGCTTGCTATTCAGCAAGTCCCATGCAAGGCGGTTCTCTCGCAGATGCAGCTCCTATGCTGTCACCAGGCCCAATCCTGCTCAGTGCTGAGCACTCCTGCCCCCCACCCGCTGAGACTGCTGGAGCCTTGTGTTTAGGGGATTTTCTGACACTATTTCAGATGCCCGTCCCAGTCTGGATGAGCTGCAGGTGTTTTTAGCACGGCTCTACTGAGACCCAGTGTTCATCAAGCAATGCCTCTGGTGTTCCCGGTAGCACCCATGGAGCTGCATCAGCACGAGCTGAGAAAGACCGCTGGTGTAGACAGGATCTGGGAGCAGAGGGAGACCCCGCTCCATAATCCCTCCTCATCCAGATAGTGCTGCCTGCCGTGGTCTTCACCTTGCACACCTGAATGCATCTCATTGCAAGACTGGGCCCTTTGCTGCAGCTCTTCTCTTTGCTGGAAGTCAGCAGCAGAGCACTGGGGCAGGCAGCAGGCAAGCCAGGGCTGGCAAAGGCTGCAGGGTCACCCTTCTCTGCCTGCCAGCCCCAGACAGGCAATCCACAAACCAGGCCGGTTTCAGACACTCCGGGCTCAAGGTGCATTGTCAGGTTAATGCGAGCTAAATGCCCTGGAAAGCCACTTAGCCCCCTGGGGCTCTCATTAGCGCTCGATAATGCGGAGCATCCTGTAGCTCTCCCTGGACTCCAGCCACCCTTGGGCAATGCACCCTTGCACGAGGTTACAACGGGTTGTTATTCTGCAGCCCAGGGTGACCTTGCAAGGTGAGCCTTGGCTGTTCAAGGGAGCGGATCCTGCGAGGTCTACGCTGGAAACAGCCCAGCCACCCTGGCATGAACCAACCAAAAAGGGCTTTTCCCAGCACCGCGGAGGTCAGGCTCCCGAGGAAGATAAGAGGTGCTGAGCAGTGCAGGTTGGTAGTGGCAGAGCATTTGGTAGAGCTGCACGGCTCCAGCTGGTGTAGGAATAGCATTAAAAATAACCGCCCTAATTGGCACTGCTGTTTCTGGCGTAGGCTGGAATTTGGTCTGCAGTCTGAGTACAGACCTTGGACCAAATCCTGCCCTCGTTATACCCAGGAAAACTGAAGTGACTCAGGTAAAGGCACTGGTGGAGATGCCTGGACTTGAGGCCTTTGTAATGGTATTTGTATCTCTTCTCTTCTCTATCTCCAGTGACTACAGGACAGCTCACCTGATGTGATTTAGCATCTCTCGGGCGCAGTCTCACTGGTCTAACTCAAGGTGCGATACCCCACCAGTGCAGCGATCCCAGTACAGTGGGCCACGGGGATGCTCTTATTGGGGTATAAACCAAGCTTATGTAAGTGTAGATTAAGTTATCTGGGAATTATGCTGAGCTAACCCAGGATAAACTACTGTTAAGTTGAAATAAGTGCGTCCACATGGGGGGCAGGTATCCAGGTTGTAGCTGTATTGGTCTAGAGCAGGAACAGGCCATTATTTTGGGTGGAAGGCCACTGCTGAGTTTTGGCAAGCCATCAAGGGCCTCATGAAAGGCAGCTAGGGGCAGATAAATATTCATTTTCTAAATATTTTAGGGGCCCCGTGGGCCAGATTTTGCCCACTCCTGGTGCAGAGGAAAAAGCAATCAGGGCTCATGGTAGAGGTGATGTCTTTTAGTGGATCAACAGGATTTTTGCAAAAAAAAAGAAAAAATGTAATTGCAAGCTTTTGGGCACAAACGCCCCTCATCAGGCATCAGAGAAAAGATTGTAAAAAGTTCTCCTGGGTAGAAATGAAAGTTCACATTTCATAGGAGTTCACAGAGGAGTCAATAGATGGACAACTCCTCTGGGCAGGCAGCTCTTGTGCCCGAAAGCTTGCAACTAATTTTTTTTTTGCAAAAATCCTGTTGGTTTAATGAAAAATATCAGCTCTCCCGTGAGCCCAAATTGCTTCCACACAGGGGTCTGCACCCCTTAAACTAAATGGGTTTAAAAAACAGGTGATGTTGAGCTAGCGTATCTCAAGTCATGAAAACAAGACCCCATGAAGGGCGCAGCTTTTGGGCACAGGCCAGGTCTGCCTGGGCCAAAGCCAAGGTGATGCAAAAGCCAAGGAGAGTGGGGAATGAGTGGGGAAAGCTCATGGGTTTGCCAGGCAGGACTCTTCCTCTGTGACATTGGGGATGTATTTCAAGACAGCTCCAGCCCGCCGGGTGCCCGTACGCTGCAGAATTTCCCCTGCTCCATAGTCCTGGCGCCTGGTGCAAACCCCACAGGCCAGTCCCCGGGTCCTTTCCCTCCACCATCACCCCCGGTCAAGCTGGCCAGGTTGGCTTAGCAGCGGAGCCGGTAACCAATGTCCCCTGCAGGCCAGGGCCCAAGAATCCGGCTCATGGCAAGGGTCAGTGGGAACGTCACCCTGCACAGAGGCTGGTCTTTAATGTCTGCCCAGCGGCTGCTAATCACATTCAGGCCCTGAATAGAGCCGCACTGTATATGAACCTTTCAGCAGACTCTAATAGAGGGTATTAGAGGCGGCAGATAACTTTAAATTTAAAATTAATTGGGAATGATAAACAAAATAACCATTCACGTAGCATTAGTACAGTCATGAGTGAGCCACAATCCCAGGGCTGCCTTCCATTCTCTCTCCTCCTACGCATTGTTCCCTCCTCATCGGGATGCTAATGACCACAGGATAGTGGCTAAGTGGTTCCCAGACTCTCCTTGCCTAAGGGGAACAGCCCTCCACAATAGGATCACAAATTGTGGGGAGAAGCTGCAGGCTGATCGCATCAGAAACGGTGGAGGGATTTATCTCGCTGCCGGAACAATGCCGGTACGGTCTGAATCCCCGCTCCAAAGGGACACGTAGCAGGGGACCTGTTGGGCTGCATCATTAAAAGCTGGCAGCATCTCTGCTGGGGACTCCGCTTTGTTCATCTTTCATTATCTGAACGCTCCTGCTCCCTTTCTTCCTTTGCCTCTTATTAAATCAATAGATACTGCTGCGGGGAGCGTGGGGCCCAGCCCAGGCCAGATCCTGAAGCTGCCTCCCCGTGCGAGAGTCGTCGGTGGAAGCCACTGGGCCCTGCAGCCATCTATCTATCTATCTATCTATCTATCTATATTAGTGGCATTTCATTTTAATCATGGACCACTGTATCCATATCTATGTATTTGGATATAACACCACTCTAGCTATCTATCTAATCTATCTATATTTATATATATATAGCTATATATAGATATAGCTATGGAGAGAGAGAGAGAACTGCACCCAGTGGCTGCTGACTTGTCTGGGCATAATGGAGAGGGTGGGTTCAGGCCTTGTCGGGGCATCCGGGCAAGCGATGGGATGGGGCGGTCGTCACACCTGGGCTCAAACTGGAGACACGATGCTTGTCGGGTTATTGTTCAGGCTCTGGGGGCGTTATTGTTCAGGACAGTGTCAGGAATGACTCTGAGCTAAGCCTGCACCAGCGGCATAGCCCAGCTCTGAGGCGGTCTGCTCAGCAATAGCAAAGCCTGGCACCGCTTGACTGCTGGGGTGGGGGGGTCACCCCAACCAAGGGCTAGGTTCAGGTCACCCCAGCTGAGGCATTTTCACCGTCATCAGCATGAATCCTAATCTTTGATTAGGGCCACCCTCCCCATTTCACAGGTGGGTAAACTGAGGCACGGGCCAACTAAATGACTCCCCCATGGTCGCACCAGGCCAGGACCAGATCCCAGATCTCCTTCCTGCCTACTGATTCTGCCCCTTGCCAAAGCACCTCCCCCAGCTTTCCTTCCCTAACGACATTACTCCCTGTTTGCCGTCATTAGCCCTTTGAGTGATAGCATCATCAGCGAGTGCCCAGTGGCATGCAGGTGGACCCCAGCCTACTGGACCAGCACTGCTGATTAAAGTGCCTCCAGGCTGATGCCGGAGCCCTGGGGTCAGGGAGGCAGAGGTGTCCAGCCCTGGGAGCTTTGGGGGCTGCAGCCCTGAGGAGGGGAAATCTGGTGGGGTAGACCCAATCCTAACTGACCTTTGTGCAGAAGTCGCCGCATAACCGTCCTGATTCTGCGAGCGACGGGATGTTATGCTGGTTTGCTGATCACATTATTGCAATTCCTACCAGTCCAGGCCTGCAGGTTTTGTGCCGGGATAATGCGTCCGGTCAGGAGCGTGACTTTTTCCTCGACAGCCCTCAATGCAGATGCACTGTTTCCAGGGCAAGGTTGTCACGCACTGGGGTGACTATAGCATCGTGATACCATTGCTCCTATACGCGGGGGGGGGGGGGGAAGGAGGAGGTGGCTGTTGCTGTTTTTTGGTCTGGCATTGTTGAGGAGGAACAACTTTTGTGTGTAGATGAGGCCCTTCAGTCAACGGCAAAAGGAACAGAAGAAGGCGGCAAGGCAGATTTGCACTTTATAGATTAGGGAAGATAAAGGACATTCAGTTACAGGGATTATTGCTTTTGCTGGCAAGCAAATACCCTCCCAGCTGGTAAGGTGATCTCTTAGGTAGTTTTAAAGTGCATGGGGTGGTTTTTTCCCCCCCCTTTAAAATTAAAATCAAGTCTGAGCGGGCACAGTTCTTGTGTTTTCGAAGGACGGTGCTGGACGGCATTTAGGAGATCAGCGGTCGGAAAGGATCGGGACCGCTGCCTGATCCAGGACAGCAGAGCCTGCTCACTGGTAAGGGACGCTAGGTGATGGCTTTTATTCCCTATAATGCTTTTTCCTCTCCCCTCGCCCCCCACCCCAGCTCAGGCCAGCTCAAATGAAGAGATCAAACCCTCCCGAGCAGTGTTACAATCGGGAATTAAGGAAAAGAGCTGCCTCACCCTTTAACAAGATTACACGACGAGGAGGAGGCTGGGAACAGGGACGGCTGACCCCTTAACCTTTGCTACGGGGATCAAGCCAAGCCCCTTATTTGAACCTCGTCCCCCCCTTCTTCGGCAGTCTGTCACCAGCCTTGGGCTGAATTTGCAGGCCTCTGAAAGGGCTAATCCCATTTAGAGAAACGGAGCAAGAGGAAACCAGCCAAGGAAAGTAAGGCTGGGAACACAACCAGCCAGCGGCAGCTCTGATCTCAGATTAGGCAGAAAGCTGCCAACAGAGAGCGGGAAAGGACGTGGCGGGGGGAGTGCAAAAATGAAGATGCAAACTTCACGCATGGGCTCAGACCCCGTCCCCGTGACAGCCCCGATGTCCGAGCAGCGGGGATCCTTGTTCAGGGCAAGGAGACGACGGCTCCTTGCTGTACAACGCGGGTCAGGGTCCGATCTCAGCAGCATCAATGGGTTTCCTCCGGATTGGCACCCTGGAGGGCAGAGGTCCTGAGTCTGGACCCTCAAGCTCCAGGGCAAGGGCAGAGTGCGGCCCACCGGCCCGTGCGTTAGGTGTGGGGACCTGATCCTGACAGGCGCTGCGGGGCAACTTGATGTCTAAGGACGTCCAGGGCAAGAGACGAGTCCCACGTGTAGGACTGGACCCCTCCAAAGAGAAACTTGCAGGACTGAAAAGAGGCAGGAGCTCACCGGCAGTATTGGCTATTGCCAGTGGGCAGTGTAGATGGGGGGCAGGGGCTAAATAGGGTCCTTCGCCCCTGCAGATGTTCTTGCTCTGGTGCTTGGTGGTAGGATTAGCGGGCGGAAAGGTCTGGGGATGCAGAGCCAGCTCCCCCGCCTGCCCCAGCACCCAGCACCCAGCACCCGCAGGGGATTTGGATGCAATCAGAGGGTAGAGAGCAAGCCTTGTCTGCAGAGGTTCAAACAAATTACAGGCAGGGGAGGGGGCTTCCTCCCTCAACCCCCCGCTCCAGGGCATCCCCCGACGCAAGGCATTGTCCCAGCTCTTGGCTGGGGGCCCTGTGCCACCCCCGATATCAATGCAGCCTCTCATCCCTTGTTAATGAAATAGCCTGGGCCAGACCGGGGCTCCTTACACAGCCGGACTTGTGCTGCCTGCTATGGTGTTGTGGTGCTTGGGCCCGGATGTGTGGACCTGAACATCACCGCACCACGCAGCCTTCAGAGCAGGGCTGACCCCGGCTCCACACACCTCCAGCTGGCCCCCGAAGGAAGGAGATCGCATCCCGACATTGGGCACGTGGATAACGCACGTCTACCCCTGGAAGGAGCTGGCTCCAGAGCTCAGGGTGGACCAGGCCTGGAGGACTTAACATTTCAGCTGGGGCTTTCATTTAGAGGCACTATCCTTACTCACCCAAGTAGGAATGGGTCCAGGAAATAAATCCCTGGAGTTTCTTTCCCATGAGATTACTTAAATCAAGTCATTTGATCTAGCAGTAACTTTCCTCCCAGTCTTTTGCAATCCTCGTACAATTGGTCATTTTTAATCGTGTCCAATCTTTGATGTTGGCGGTCCAGCTTGTCGTAGGTCGTCTTCCTCTTCTTCATCCATCCACAGCAGCCTGCAGGATGGCGTTAGCAAGGGTGCCGGGCCTTCTTCTTACACGTCCAAACCACTGCGTCTTTCTTCTTATTATGATTTTGAGCATGGGTTCATATTTGCCAAATAGCTTAGGGGAGCAGAGGTGGGCATGACTGTACCTTAGTGTGGTCTATCTACCTGTCTGTCTGTCTAGATGCACACGGTTTGATCTATCTATCTATCTATCTATCTATCTATCTATCTATCTATCTATCTATCTATCTATCTATCTATCTATCTATCACATCAAAAGAGTCCTTTTCTCCCCAGGTGCTTTGTTTCCATGCTTGTCTGCAAAGAAGCCACTGGCTTCCAGGGGTACGTATCATAAATAGAGAGATGTATGGGAATTAATAATCTAATTAAGATTAATAATCTAATTAAGATTTGCCTGCAGGCTGCTGACCCCAAAGAGGCAGCACAGATGCTGACGAATGGTTTATTGATGCCAGAAGGAAGGAAGAAAGACAGGCAAAGAGAAAGAAAAAAGAAATGTGATAGACCAAAATAATAGCACAGATAGATAGATAGATAGATAGATAGATAGATAGATAGATAGATAGATAGATGGGGGATGAGGTGGGGGATAGATAGATAGATAGATAGATAGATAGATGCAGAAGACAGAGAAAGCAAAGCCCTGTAGATAACATTTCTTTCTTCTTCAAGCTCTTTCCAAACAGTGGGGTTAGCCCAGCTAAGCGCCATACCTAGGCCAACACTGATACTGTTAACTATATGAAGAACAATTGGGGATCCCCCCAGTTTTTAAGGATTCACCAAATTAGTCCCACTTCATGGTGCAGCTGGCACTCAGCACATCTAGGGGCCACCCCTGAGAGCTGGGGTCTACGCCCTTCTATATTGACTCCCATTGACTCTTGATGTCCCGGCCTTGCTCTCCTTCAGCCTGTCTGTGCCCCGTGGAAAGCCGCCCCCAGGCCTCGGAGGCTGCTGGAAGTCACGTTCTTCTGTTTCACGCCCGGCAGGCCCCATGTGCAGAGAGGGGAAACGTGTGCGCTGTAAAATACATGTGCAAATTCCTCCATTCCCAGCATTTTTATAGCGTCCAAAGGGAGCCTTAAACGGTATTCCCCTGGGCAGCCGGGAAGTTCATTTTGTGGCAGACACCAGTATGAATGACTATAATTAGCAACAGAGAGAGAGCAAACGGGGCGGGGGTATTGCATATTGCGGGGCATGACCTGGCACTGTGCCATCAGTCCCCAATTTCTCCACCTCTGCCAACAGACCCAGTGCAGGATTGGGCCTTATATATAGCCCAGGCCCCCCGCTGCTCTTGTGACTCCCATGAAAACCCTCTTGATTTCCATGGGGCTCTGCATGAGACCAGGAGTGTGTTACCCCTGTGAGTAAGGGCTGCAGAGCAAGCAAGAGCCTCCTAGGAGGAGTCCCCAAGCATGGGCATTTCTAAGCAGAGAGAGAGTTCACGGTCCAGCCGGGTTAATGGGCAGGGGTCCCCTCCTGTCCATCCAGCAGCCAAATCGCTGCCCACCAGACTGTCCAGCAGCCAGCGATGTACCAAGCAAGGCGTCAGGGTGCTTTCTCCACCCCCGGCCCCTCGGGCACAGTGACTGCAGCAAGACATGACTCATTCAAAGCCTCCCGCTGCCTTGGGAGGAAGGATTCGTGCAGCGCAGCTGGGAGAGGTTTGCAAGCTGGCGAGGCGAGCCCATGCAAACATTTACAGCCAGGGCCGGCCCCCGCTTTGAGAATCAAAGTCACAGAGAAGGGGAGCTGGAAGGGACCTCCAGAGGTCACATCTAGTCCAACCTCCTGCCTGCGACAGGATCAGCCCTGGCCAAACCATCCCGTATAAGTCCTGGTCTAACTGACTGGTAAAAGGTCAGTCAGCCCCGACACAACCGCAAGACGAAACAGCCGCCCCTGCCACAGGTGAAGCAGAGGGACCGCAGTGGCCAACGTCCGGCGGCTGCAAACGTTGTGAAAACATCCTCAAAAGACCCAAGGAAGAGGGCTGTGCCTCCCGCTGCAGAAGAAGGCAAACCTCCCAGTCCGTACCAGTCTGACCATGGGGTCCAATTTCTTCTTCACCCCAAACGTGGTGATTAGAGCAGAGGGGCACTTGAAAACTGCTGTCATGCCCACACTTACGCGCCTTTTCTGCACGCTGAATACGCCCAGCTCCTCAACCTCTCCTCGTGTGACTTGCTTTCCAAGCCCTTCATCGTTTCTGTTGCCCACTTCTGGGCTAACTCCTCCATGTTCCCTTGAAAACGTGGAGCCCAACACTGCATACAATACTCCAGATGAGACCTAACCAGTGCCAAGCAGAGGGGCGCAGACACCAGCAAAGCCTCCCAGGTCCAATCCGGGCTGAAATGGAGCGTCTGCCATGAGAACAACCCCCCTAATCCAAGTGGACTTGGAGCACGTGGCTTCCTCGGCCCCGGGGCTCCCGCTGGGTATGTGCCCTTCTCCCCTGCCAGGCTCGCTAGGCATGCCTCCTGGGGTGCTCAGCCCCCCAAAGTCAGTAAGTAGCATTTGTCTAGTGCGGACCAGGCCCTGGCATTGTCTGCAGGGGCATGGCATCTGGAGGGGGGGCATCTTGACTGTGTGGCTCAGACCGCAGACGCCAGCTTCAGTTTTGCCCTTTCTCCCTGCAGGTGCGAGGCACAGATGGGACAGACCCGCTCTCCCGGCTCTCTCCATGAGCCCGTCTTTTGCCCTGATCCTGCCAGCGGGAATGCCCGCTGTGTAACCGTGGGTTAAATTCACAAGGACCTGCATCCAAATTCAGTTTCCCAGTGTAAGCACTGGGTGCATCCAGTTGCAGGACGGGCCCCAGGCCCAGAGGTGCTGGGCTCTCACAGTCACTGCTGAAGAGTGCTCCTATCTCCAAAGCACCTGGGTGTGACAGGGGACGCAAGCTGAATGTGAGCCAACAATGTGCCCTCCCTGGGTTTTTTGGTTGGGGTGTGGAGGGGATTTTCCATGTCCCAAGCCCAGCCAGCCAAATCAATTCCAAATCTATGAGTCAGAACCATAAGTGGCCCTCCTACCAACACGTTTCTTCCACCCCTACCCGGGGCTTCAGATGTTTCCAAATCATTTGGAGGGCATCCTGCGTGCAGGCCCAAGCCCCGAGGCTTAGGACTCGGACTCCCCGGAGTTTCACTTGCCTCAGCCGCATGGCCGCAGGAGCAAGGTATACGTGCCTTTGTTGCCACACGGCAAAATGCAATGCCCGCTCACGGTGCTGTGCACACGGTAAGGGTCCTCATCCTCACCTCAGGGATCCTTTGACTCCCTGCCTCTGGGGGAAGTCAGGACCTGCAGGTGCTAGTCCCAGCTCTGACTTGCTGCACAAGCTTTGCAAACTTCTTCCAACTTCGTGGGCTTTGGGTTTTAGACCCCAGGCAGCCTTAGGTACAGGGACCAGATGACTTTGCATTCCTATCTAGCCTAATGAGGCGCTGATCACAATACCAATGAGACCAGCTCTGGGGAAGACATAGAGAAAGGGGTCTGGGAATAGTCTGTTTTAATGAGCCGTTCAAGGGACATTGCACTGGCTGAGGTCCTTCCCCGCTGCAGCCTGGGTGGGGTCACTGGGTGACATGATGTCAGTCCCACCCAATCAAGCCAAAATGCCCCCAATTGTCAGAGGAAGACTAGAAGGAACCTAACCCCTCTGAGCCACCTGATAGGATTGTTTAACACCGTGGTATGTTGACCGGGACCTCATTACCTTCCCAGCCTTGGGCTGTTCTCCTCTGCGTGGTCCTGCTCACCAGCATCCACTAAGGAGTGAGGAAATAGCTATTTCATCTACTAGATTCGCTACAGAACCGGGGATATATGAGAGTCGTCTGAGCAGCAGCCAGAGACAAAGCAAAAATAGAGATTTGTTACGAAAGGGGTTGGGGACGGAGGCCGTTCAATAAATAAATGCAAAAGGGGACAGGTCCCCCTGCTTGCCTGGCTCGAGGACTTGCTTCCCAGTGCCAGAGACTGCCCTGCACCCCGCCGGGAGCAGGGAGGGGAAGGTCCTGGGCATCACAGTACCTCCCCCTTCTCCAAACACACCCCTCACCCCCAACATGGGCTGGTCACCCATCTCTTTGCATGGGGGTTATCTGCTTGTGAGCTGTGCCCGTCATTGCCTGCTTAATAGCTACTGATGCCCCGTCCCTCCAAGAATTCGCCCTTTTTGAACCTGCCTAAAAAGCCCTTGTGAGGGACGGCGGTGCTGTTCCCCCGGGCTACAGAGAGGGGGGAACTGAGGCAGAGAAGGGCAAAGAGACTTGCCCAAGGTCACGGGGGCAGTCAGTGGCAGAGCCAGGCATCCGAGCTGCTCGTCCGGGGCTGGCCGCCTGCCTCCCCACACGCCTCCAGCCTTGGTGGCTGCTGCTACCTGCGCCTCGCGGCAGGCTCGGCTGATGGGATTCAGATGGTCATTAGGGTTTGAAATTCTTAAAATTGTACACCTTTTCCTAATGAGCTGGGAAAAGTCACACCTCGGGCCCTGGCCCCCGCGGGGGAGCTAGCCCCAGTCAAAAGCCTCCGACGCGGCTTTCTTTTTATGGGGGAAGGAAATGGGGGTGGAGGGAGAAAGCGAGCCAGGGCCCAGAACATCTGCGGAGCGTTTCCCCACGCGAGGTGGGGAGAAAGACCCCGACGGGTTCCCCTGGCGTCCCCCCTCCTGCCCCCCAGCTTGGGTTTCACTAGGTCCCAGGGCCCCAAGCGCGGAGGAGAGAGCCCTGCCACGAAGGCCGGGCTGAGAAAGTCATTAAGGGGCTCGGCGGAGGCTGCGCCTCCTCTGCTCTGCTTTGCTGCCGACACCTGGGGGGACGTGTCCTCTTCTGCAGCTGTGCGGAGAATAAGAAACACACGCGCACGGATGGCAGGCAGGCGTGACAATTTCGGGGAGCGATCCGGGTTTGCTGCAGCCCTCTGGCTCTTGCAGAAATGCTCAGGATTTCCCCCCCTGTCAGAGGTTGT
>JAGPOW010001338.1:1715864-1735976 GCA_030014935.1 Caiman crocodilus | reverse complement strand
TGTCCCAGAGCAGCCCGCTCCCCGGCTCGGGTCCCCTCCAGGGCTACTGGAGCCCCACCAGCTACCATCCTTTCCATTTTATAAACCACAGGCATCAGCATCCCTCCCACCTCCTCCCAGTAACGCACGGACGGACGGACACCCCTGCCACCCCAGCCCAGCCCTCCCCTAGACAACTGGCCCAACCTCGTCTGTCTAAACCCTGCCACCCCTCCACCCAAAAGGGACCCCTCCTCCCCAAAACCCTGCCACCCCTCCTCCCAAAAGGGACCCCTCCTCCCCAAAACCCTGCCACCCCTCCTCCCAAAAGGGACCCTCCTCCCCAAAACCCCCAGCCTCCTGCTGCAAAACGCACCGCTCTTCCCACCAAGCCCTCCGATGACAAAGTAAGAATGAGTGCGACCTAACGCCCCGGATGCAAACCCCAACCTTTTTTACCCTCCAAAGGGGAAAAGCGAACACGGGCGTCGATGTTACGCGGGTGACCATCAGCTAACGGTGGCGATGGACAGCCACGGCAGATAAATCCCCTCACATCGCATTTCCCCCGTTATATTTGAATGGTCTGCCGTGCTCGGCGCTAATCTATCCGCCCGAGTCACGGAAACGGCGGGCTCTCTTTAAAGGTCAAAAGCAGCCCGTGCCGGCGCAGAGGGGGAGGAAGGCAAGGTTAAGGAGAGGATTTTTTTTTTCTTTCCCTCTTTCTGTAAAATAATAATAATAATAATAAAAAAATTCTCCTATTTCCTTTCCCGAGATTAATGATAAACGGTCCATCCCCTAAAAGAAACCGATAACACCTCTAATTTTACTGCGAGGCCCAGAAATGCCATTTCTACGCAAAGCAGGGCCCCAATAAGACGCATAGCGGCTCTTTTCGCAGGCGCGGCTTTGATAGAAATTTTTGCCCCCCCTCCCTTTTTGGGTTTAGACTGGAAATGCCCCCTGGAGCTACAAACAATGCACAATAAAGCAAAATAATATTTTAGTCAAAATAGGCAGACACCGCTCGCAGCCAACTTCCAAATTTGCATTTTGAGGGCAAATATGCAGACAATTTGAGATAATGAGGCCTGATTATTCAATCCAATGAATGTTAAATAGGGAGCGAGGGCTCCCGCGCCTTATCTCCCCGGCTTTCGATTTATTTTATTTTATTTTATTTTTAATCGGTTCACATTTGAACTCTTTATTTGTTTCGGCTCCCGCGCCCCCCCGCCCCGCCGCGTCCTTTCCCGCCTGGGCTTTCTGTGAGCACCGGCAGGAGGTGAACAGCAAAGTGGAGGGGCGGAAAGGGGGGGCGAGGTGTCAGCATTTTGCATAGGGAAATTGCTAGGGACAGGGCCCTCCGGCCATGGGATAAAGCAGCTCCGCACCCTGGCTGGCGATGGCGGTGGGTAGATAGCGTCCCTCCCAAATGAACTGGCACGAGCAGACAGCGGGGACGTCTGAAAAGCACCCCCTGCGCTCGTCCCCCCGGCTGCTTTCCTCCGCTTGGGGGAAAAGAAACTTCGCGACAACTCTGTGCCCCTCTGCCCAGCCCAGCCGGCTCCTGGGGGCCTGTGTCGGGGCACTGGGAGTGGGGCATGGGGGTCTTCAGCCCCCCACCAGGCACTGACCGAACGTTTGCAAGGATGGCTTCAAAAGGGGCCAAAATAATGTGAATAATTATCCGTGCGGGTGATTTGGGGGTAGCTAGGGCATGGGGGAGCTCGTCGAGAGGAAACAGCTCCTTCCTGCCGCCCCCTTCCTCCGTCCCCCTGGCTCCGGCGCCCTCCCCGACACCCCGCTTCAGTCCGAAGAGCGACGGGGAGATGCACAGATCACGAAGTCCCACCGTCCGTGCCTCCCCTGGCTCGGAGGGAAATCTCAAGCCAGACCCCAGGTGCGGACGCGGCACCCGCTCTGATCTGCCGATCCCCGGCACACGCTGTAGCCGCAGCCCCGTGGGGGTACCCGGGAGCGGTGCACGCCCGGGATGGAGCCCCCTTCCTCCCTGCGCCTCTTGCCAGCCTACGAAGCACGCGGGGAAGGCGAGCGAGACTGCCTTCGAGTGAGTGGCACCGCTCAGCTGGCGCCGTCTCCCCGACATGTTTACTTGCAAGCTGTCAGGGAAGTGAGAATCCTCTTCAAAGTATGTTTCACCCAATTAGATAATTAACACCGGGTGTCGCCTTGCATTTTCAACCCGAGACTTCATCCCCCGCTCCCGGCCCGCGTCTTCCCCACCTGCAGACCTCCCCCGTGGCCGCCCCTCTTGCCCGGTGCGGGGAGCCGCGTCTCTCACCACCTGTTTCTGCCTTGGGAGCCTCGTGGGAGCCTTCGGGGGCCTGCGGGTAAACGAACCAGCCAAGGCTAACTTTGGTTTGCTCAGGAGATGGGTTAGTGCGGCGTTCAAGCTCCGAAGCGCTGCCGAAACGGGGGTCCGGGAAGGGTGGTCGCCAATGCGGTCCCGATTCTCAAGATGGGGAGGAAGGAGGATCCGGGAAACTATAGGTCCATTAGTCTCACCTGCATCCTTGGGAAAACTCTGGAAAAAAGCATTAAGGATCGCATTTGTGGGAGCCCATAATAATGCTGAAAGGAAAATCAGCGCGGGTTCGTTGCAGGGAGATCCTGCCCGACTAACCTGGTTTCTTTTGAGGACCAGGTCACAAAATGCTTAGACGCAGGAGTCGAGGTGGATGTCATCTACCTAGACTTTAAGAAGGCCTTCGATACGGCATTGCATCCTATTCTTGTAAATAAACCGACCCACAGACGACGACCTGGTGCGGTGGGTGGCAAATTGGCTCAGGGGTCTCACCCAGAGAGTGGTGGTGGATGGGTTGGTATGGACTGGGAAAGATGTGGTCCTGCAAGGCCCGGCCCTTGGACCGGTGCTGTTCAATGTCTTCATCGGTGACTTGGACGAGGGTACAGAGCGCACCGTGTCCACATTTGCAATGATACCTCAAATTATGGGGCCAAATTAACACAGTAGAGGGGAGGGAACAGGTTGGAAAAATGGGCAGACCAGACTAGGAAGCAAGAAGTTCAACAAGGAGAAGTGCAAGGTGCCGCACCTGGGGAGAGGGAATCACCAACACGCTTCCCGGGGGGGGGGGGGGTGACCTTCCCAGCAGCACAGCAGAGGAAAGGGACCTGTGCGTGATGAACAGGTGCAGGGACGTGATGCTTCCCTTCTTTGCGGCACAGGGCAAGCCACCATTGCAGTGCTGCGTCTAGTTTTGGGCGCCGCACGTCAAGGGGGGCGTGGACAACATGGAGAGGGTCCACAGGAGGATGTCCGCAGGCAAGGCCCCTTGAGGAGAGACTGAGCCACCTGGATCTCTTCAGTCTTTGCAAGAGAAGGCTGAGAGGGGATCTTGTGGTTGCTATAAAGTCATCGGGGGGGCAGCAGGGAATAGGAGACGCTCTGTTTACTAGGGCACCCCTGGGGCAACTAGGGACAGTGGCCACAAATTGACAGAAAGCAGATTCATGCACAGCAGGAAGACCTTCTTTACGGTGAGGGTTGCCAGGCTCTGGAACGGGCTCCAAGGGAGGTGGTGCTCGCCCCTGCCCTGGGGGTCTCCAAGAGGAGACTGGACAAGCACCTTGCTGGGGTAGTCTGAGCCCAGCGCTCTTCCTTGCCCAGGGCAGGGGGTCGGACTCAATGACCAACCGAGGTCCCTTCCAACCCTAACATCTCTGCGTATATCAGGGGCTCCAAGTATCAGTGAAACTTAGCCTTTTACCCTTCTTCCCCCCAACCTCAGAGTGCTTTGCTAAAGGTGCTTGACAAACTTTGCAATTCATCTTTGTCAGGCTGGAGAAACTAAGGCACAGGCTCCCTTGGGTGCTGCCAGATGAGAATATTGCAATTGCCGGACTGGAGCAGGCCAGGGCCCAGCCACCCCAGGGGTCTGTCCCTGACCAGCTACAAGCCTGGGAGAAGGCAGCAATGCCTGCAGGGAGCACACCTTGCAAACTCTGCGAGAGCTGGTTCAGACTCTGAACCAAAAACCCTTTTATCCCTTTCCAATTCTTCTGCACTTTGCAATGGGAAACTAAGCACCCAACCGCTGCCTGAAAGCTTTCCCTTTAATATCCGCTGCAGACACAGCACTGGCATGGTTTTAGCTGCGTCGGCTGAAACCAGCTTCATTAAAGTGACACCGTCCTTGCATGGGGATGGGCTGATATAGTGTCATAGTTGTTAGCGGCTGGAAGGGACCATCCAGACCGTCGGGTCCAGCCCCCTTGCACTTGGGTCTTAGGATCAGATGCCAGGTCCCCAAGTCTGTGCCTCTAACTGGAGACTCCCCCTTAGCAGTAGAAGGTCAATGACACACAGCTGAGCACTGCAGGATGCTGTAGTGGTTACAGGGGGAGATTCAGTAAGTACCCAGCAGCCTGGGGTGTATTTGTCCCAAAAGGAGGAGAGTGGGAGATATGCAACAGGTGTGCAGACATCATTGAGCATCTTGGGTGATGCAGTGAGTTCAAGCCTCAGTTTTCCCCGGGGCCCGGGACGTCGCTCTGCCGCTCCGAGGTTGGGGCCTTTGCCGAAAAGCAAGAAGTGCCTTGGTTCTGGTCTCTGTCCACTGGAGCAAGCCTTTGCCTGTGGGGCCGGGTGTACAACACAGCCCTTGTTCCCCTTCAAAGATACAGTGTCCCTTTGATGTGTTAATTGGGCAGGGGCAGCCTTGTGGGTAAGGGGCTTGGCTGGAGCTGGGTAATTTGAGCAGCTGCTCCTGCCTTTGCCACTCAGCTGCAACATCTGTCTGTTTGCTGCGGTTGCTCCCGAAATCAAAGGAAGCCCCGTTCCTGCAGCCTGCTCCGAGCCTGGCTTAATGTTTAACTGTACAAATAAATAAAACAGCTTTGCGGCTTGCCCCGGGCAAAGAAAAACCCCAGTGGAAGGGAATAGATCAGCTCCCCCTGCCTTCCCACAGCCTGCCCCTTGGAAAGTGTAATTTAATCAGCATGAGAAAATTAAAAAAGCATAATGAATTCATTAGGGCCAGCTTGCCCTCTGAGTCTCCATTGTTAGCGAGGTGCCTGGGTGTGCCTGTCCCATTGCAATGCTTGGGAGACCGCAGGGCCACCTGCTGAATGGCTCCCGGTATGCTGGGTTTGGCTGGGACTTCTCTGCTGTCCCTGGGAAGCTTTTGGGGAGCCTTCGTGGCTGCAGGCTCTGGGGACGTGGGTGAGAGCGGGTGACTTTTCTACTAGGGACACTTGCTCGCCCTGAATCAGGGACCCTCATCCCCCCAAAAACTTCCCTTGGCTGTAGGCACCAAAGCAAATGGCCGCGTCCTTTGAAGAAGCAGGCCACTTATTTTAGATGGAAAACGGCCTTTAAAATATTTGCCGGTCATGGAGGATACGGAGCACTTGGGAATCTGGCCTCACCCGCGCGTCTCCCAGTCACACGCTGGCTTGGGCTTCCGGGAACAGCTCGCCTGCAGGTTCCCCCGGCTCTTCTCAATGCATCGCTGCATTGCTGCACACCAGCCTGCACGGAGAGCGAGCGAGCGCCGGTCCTGCAGAGCTGACAGTCCGAAGAGACAAGACCGTGCAAGAGGGGGAGTGACTTGGCCAAGGCTGCACATTGGGTCCGTGGCAGAGGAGCGGGGTCTCGCCGTAACAGAGCCGTGCAGCTGCCCATCCACCGTGGCGCTGTGCAAGGGCACGACGCAACCGAGTCGTCCCCCTTTGCTGATCCCAGTGGTTAGTGTGTGTGGCCCGAGGCACCGGATGGTCAGACTCCTTCCTCGTGGACAGCCATATAGCTCCACTCCCGGCACAACTTTGTGCTGGGGACCTGGGCTGCCTTTGCCAGCTACCCCAGGTAGGAAAACGTGTGGCCCATTTGGGATACCCAAGCCGGCCAGACCTCTGGCAATGACTATTCACGCAGCAGCGTGCAAGTGGGCGTCTTTCCCAATCAGCACGTTCTTCCCTTCGGCTTTCCACGGTGGGGGCACTGCTCTTCTCATCTGGTTTTCTACAGGCTGGCTGGTGGGGCCATCTTATCCAAACCCCAGATCCTGATCCTACACAACAAAGCTCCCACTGATGCTCGTAAAACCAAAAATTTGGCTTTTGGCGGTTCTGGGTGTTTCCAAGGCTTGGCCAGATGGGCGTGAAATCACGGACCCGAGCCCTTAAAGCCGGATATTTCCAGCAATGGTTGTGGCCACGGGAGCCGGTTGGCCTCGCCAGCTATGAAGGTCGTAGAAAGAGGGGCCGGAGCGAGTTCTGCCCCCTCCATGAGACCCGTGTCCGCAGAGCTGTTTAATTGCAAGTCCCGAGGCTGTTTGCTCAGTCAATCCCGCAGCTGGTGCCTCTGGGGCTCTCCAAAGCGTGGGATCCGGGGTGCTGCGGCCGTCCCCCCTCCTCCTGCCCGCATGAGACTTGCAGAGCTAATCTGGGCGACGCTGTCTTCGGCAGAGAGCTTATCCCACCCGCTCAGGCCAGCGCAAGGGCAGGCAGAAGGGGATAAAGCCAGTTCAAAGAGCAGGCAACAAACCAGCAGCTAATCGGAGGGCTTGCGACCTCTACCTTGATGCTGACCCTGACACTGAGCCCGTGGCCCCGGGGACGGGCATTAATGGAGTGGGATAATGCACTCTCGGGGGTAACCAAGGAAACAACTATCGGCTTTACGCGGATCCCTTCCTCTCATGCTCCTTGCAAATATAATGAGATCGATTTGCAACGCGGGAAGGAGACAAATCGTCGCCTGCATTTAGGAGCTGCCTGTTGCGCGGTGCAAGGATTAGCCGTGCCGGACGGTGCTGCAAGGGCCGCGCGGTCACGGTGGGAGGAGGTGTGACGGCCGGTCCGTCGTGCAGCCAAGGCCTCTGGGCAGTTTTACCCGTCCTGCTGGTTTACTAGACACGGGGAGAGAGCAATGGTCCATCTAGATCGCTTGGCTCCGACCGTAGCAAGTAGGGGAAAGCACATGGGGCACGTCCAGTTCACGGACTTGCAGACAGGCCGAAATGCTGTAGTCGCCAGGCAGCCATGCTGCTTTGGACCCTGGGGATGCAGGGTCCATTGCTGCTTTGCTGCGGCCTGTGGGGTTGCAGACATGTAGGAAAACCATGCACCCCCGGGGTAGCCTCCGGCTGGAGTCTGAAGGACGTGCTCGGTGTCTCTGTGCATCGAGCCTTGCGAGAAGCAGCGACATCCTGGTGGAAAACTATGAATTGCAACCGCCTGGTGGGAGGATCCAGGCCATGAGCATAAATTCAAGGCATCCTCTGTTGAACTAGCTGACTCCAGCACTTAGCCAGCTGAAGTGGCCACTGTCGCCTTGCCCCCAGAAAACCACTGGGCTCGTCACCTGAGCAGACAAGGGGTTTCAGGCTGGAAGATGCCCCTGTGTGTGTTTGCCCAGGTGTGCATTTGACTTCCACCAGCGCCTCTTGGTTGGTACAGATCGGTCCCTACGTCCGCCCGCCGCCAGCTCAGCGACGTCACACGCAAAGAGCAGCGGAGGACTGGAAGGACAACCCGAGCCATGTGATACAGCCCACCAGGAATGGCCCTGCCTGTATGATATGCCTCCTGGGAGTTGCGTGAAGGAGCGGTGAGATCCCACCAGGCAAACTTTCTTGAGGGACCAAGGATGCTTGCAGCTGGGAGCGTTGCAGCGGCGTCCCCCGCCCACTGCAGCAAGCACAGCTCACATTGTCAATGCAGATGCATCGGGAACACAAGTGACAATCCGGAAGCGAGACCATCTCCGAACCCCCCAACAACAAGCGGATTCGCACAACCACCCGCCATATGGCGTAAACAAAGGGAAGAAAAGAAAATGATCCAATTAGCACATGCAATTGCCAACTTTCAGACTACTAATCAGCAAAGCAATGCCCTAGGTGAGAACCTATAATCAAGGAAGTAGCAAGATCACAACAACGTGCCCGCCTAGACAAGGGCAGATTGCATAAACAGAGGCTGGGATGGGGATTCCCCCCCCCTCCGCTCTTTAAACCTCCCGGTACCTTTTTATGCAGCAAAGTGATTCAGACTTTGCCTATTGCAAGAAAAGCTCATTTAGAGAAGGGTTACACGCATACAATGCTGGAGGATGGCAGATGAGTATTTCAGGGGTGCACAAGACGCCTTTGCTGTAGGCAGGAGGGGCGAGAGGAGCAGGTTGTGCGGGCCGAGCGGAGGGACGCGCCTTGAGGAAGTAATACAAGTGCCTCACTGGGGCGATGGAAACGGTTTTCTGCTGCCGAAAGGGGCCTGGCTCCAGAGCCCCCAATGACCTCCGCACCGAATACAGGCACCCTGGGCGGTGCTGTGTGTCGGATGGTGCACACCTAGCTAGCGAAGATAAGGCACCGGAGGCTGAATCCAAGTGACCCACCTGTTGTAATGGTGTGCCTGTGGCCTTGCCCCGGAGGACAGGCAAGCAGTGTATGTATCTTGTGGATATTGAGAGTCAAGTGAGTTCTCAGCGGGTTTAGCTGGGGTATAGTCCCGCGTGAGCAGGCAGGAATGGGAAGGGGTGTCGCAGTGAATCCAGCCCACCTCCCCTCCGCAAATGCTTCTCCCGCTGCGCAGGGCTTTGGCGGGGAGAGAGGGGAGCTGGTGCACGCCTGTGGGAGCGAGACGGCACTTCCTGAAGATCCACCTTGCACAATCAGCCACCTGGGAAGTGCCGCGGGTGGCAGCAGGCACCGCGCTTAACCTATTTGTGTGCACCGGGTGTCTCTTCAATCAGCAGCTTCAGGGTGCCACTGGTGTCATCCCGGTCCATCCAAGTGAAGCCCGTCCACTCATTCAGCTTCTGAAATGTGGTATTTGCCAGCTGTTTAATTGCATCTCCGGAGCCTGTGCTGCAGTACCTGGAGGTGCTTAGTGGTCGCCCATCCAAGAGCTGTCCCGACCTGGGCTTGCTAAGCTTGCAAATGCAAGCACGTCCCGTCCAGCAGAGTTGTCTGCTCGGTTTGCTGTTGCCCCAACATTTATCGCTCGCTCCCCGAAGTCCCCGTTTTCCTCAGGTTCTCCGCAGCGCCCCTGTGTGCTTGAGGCCGAGGGGCACGGGAGAGGTCGTATGGAGGTGGGAGCATTGCAGGTGACAGCTAGGGATGTCAGTTTATTCACTGCTAGCAGATTATCTCTTCGGGCTTTGCTTGTTAAAAAAACAACAGGTTTGGGTTTTTGGTTTTTGGGGTTTTTTTTTTCCAAGCGGTCACGCATTTCAGGAACAAAACCTTTAATGCAAAGGTGAATAAATGCAAGTGAGAAAACAAGGGAGGGAGGAAATATTTTAAAGCAAAATGTGGAGAGATGCTAAAAGGAAAGAAATACAATTACTGGGACAAATAGCAGAAGGCGACAAAGAAAAGAAGATACAGAAAGAGAAAAGATAATCAGAAGAAAAGGAGAGGGGAAAACAATCAAAGGAAGGAAAAGTCAAAGGGAGATCACGCATGCAGATAGGCCGGGCAGGCGGGGCTGCGCTGGGAACCGGAACTGCATGTGTAATTGGATTTCGGTGCGTGCGTGCTGTGATAAGAGATTTCATGCGCTGGGATATTTTTTTTTTTACAATCTCTCCATTTCGTGGCAAGGTCTGAATAGGGCTGGGCACAAGAGCATCAGGCTGGAAGTACCTTGGGACCGGATTGCACATCTGCTAAAGATGGCAGCAAAACGTCCCTTGGCTCCACAGGGACAAGACGGGGTCTCACCAAAGTTGCCTGCTCACCTCTAGAAAACCAGTGCTTCCAGCGCAGCCCAGCAGTGGTGGTGACTAAACACTGGTCATCCAGCGCTCTTTGGGGTTGTATGGCGGGTGGTCTCGGCAAAGCCCCCCATGCTCCATGCCTCCAGCTGTCAGCAAAGATTCAGCTTTCGGACTAAGCCATAGGGTCGCGGAACTGGTATCTTGCTCCCTACGAGCATCCGGGGACTTTAGGGGCTGTCTGCAGCCGGTCCACCACTGCCGTCCGCTCCTTTCATTCACTCACGCAACGGAGTTTGTATCTGAGCCACGACGGTGGGCTGAGCTGATTTCTCAGTAACTGGTGCAGCCACGGAGGAGACCCCAGGGCAGCTGCAGGCTTGCAGACCTCCCGGGGACAGAGGGAGGCAGCCAAGGCTTGGGGTCAATGGTGGAAGAGGATACGATCTGCTTGGAGGCCCTTGAAGCACGGGCCGTGGTGCGATGGCTTTGCCCAAACCCTGCTCATCAGTAGGTGACAGGGAGGCACCTACTGCCTTCTTCCTGCTTCCAGTCCCTGGCTCTTGCTGGTTGTTGCCCTAGCTCGTAGGAGACCCAGGAGACAGCTACTGCGGCGCGCATGGGAGGGACTTGCTGCCCTCTTCTCGCTGTTTCCGATTTCTGCTCCCATCCTGCAATGTGTGAAGCCAAGCCACAACGATTTATCCTCCAGTGAAGCCTCTGAAGAGGCTGCCTGGCTCCTGCATGGAGATGCTGCCCCCCTACTCACGCCTGCACCCTGATGCCCTCAACTGCACCACGCAGGGGGTCCCTAAGGAGGGTCTGCCTCCCAACCACATAAGCCATATGTGTGGAAAGAGTATTCATGGGCTGCGGGGTGAGGTTGTCAGCCATGGTCTCCATCCTGGAGTTTCACAGTGGGGTTTGCATACGCTGGGCCCTTGCTGGAGGCCTTGAACTTGAGTTAAAGTTTCCTAGGAAGACAAAATGGGAAGCAGAGCATGGGTTTGTTAGGAGCCCACGTGGCTGAGGACACCCTATAGCATCCTTCGGATGGTTCCTGAGCACCAATAGCTTCGTGCCCATGTCTGCGGCATTGCCCTGGTCCATCCAGGAGCCGACAAGGGGGCAAATAAGTAAGGCCAAGTCTTTGATAGGCAGCAGCTCTGCCGCACACCCACAGCTAGTGCTTTCTATGCCCAAGCTGACTTTGGTCAGGGACCAGGCCTCGCAGGTGTAAGGACATGCACGGGTGCATGTGGAGAAGGGGGGGTGGAAGAGCGTGCTGCCTTCCCGAGTAGTTCACTCTGACCATGTCCCCCAGCCTGGGTCTTCACCGGGGAGGGAAGTGCTCTTGCTGGGACACAAGAAGTGAGGGGTGGGCTGCTGTCAGGATATACACGTCCTTGTTCGCCGGTGGAAGAAAAACACGAACAAGGGAGACTACGTTGAAAAATGCTGGGGCGTCCAGTGATGGCACGCACATTTTCCTGTGCAAATGTAGTGCGTTTTCCAACAATATTTTACCGAGGACAATAAGCAGGAGGCTGAAGCTCCTACTTCCCCTCCTGGCAGTGGAAGGACGTGGACGGTGCCCTCGTCCCCCACTGCTTTGCCTGGGACAAGTTAGGCTGGTTTGGATGCTTTGGGCATTGTACCAGGAAGTTGTTCCCAAAGGTTTTAAGAACAGGCAAACACCTGTCTCAGATGGTCCAGAGAGAGGTAATCAGCCACATTAGTGTGACGTCAGGCAGAAGACGGCGTAGACTTGCCCCTTATACATTAGATCAGAGATGCATGACCAGCTTTCATGGGCTTCGTCGGACAGGGCGGATGCTGCGTTGTGCATGGGGCTGGGCTAGACCCGACCTCCTGAGGGCCCTGCCAGCCCTACTTGCCGTACTGATCTCTCTTTTTTTTAAACACTTCGAGATCAGAGGCTGAAAACACTGCATTAAAGAGTAGGGTGTCTTCATGACTGGTGTTGGTAAGATGGTTTGGGAAAAGACAGAACCTGTAGAAAGGAGAAATATTCCAGGACTAATACAATACGCCATACGCAGAATTCACCAAGACTCCCTTCCTTGCAGGAAGCTCGCCTGTGCCGGCCCAGGCCGCGGGATAGTAATACTCCTCTTTTCCCTCCCGCTCCTAGGAGAAGCATGGAGAGGCGGAGGTAGCCGGGCTTTTCCTTGCAGGGGCACCCTAGGGCTGACTTTACGGGGGGGTTTGCCCCCGCATGAGTTTTGCTTTCCTCCTTCCCTGTTTAAGTTCCTCGCCTGGGAGTCCGAGCTTGGGGCTGTCCCCTGCCTTGTTCAAACATCCTGCATCTCCAGATTGCAGCGAGCTGTTAGCCGGGGGCTTCCTCCCACTCATTAGACTCCCACCCTCGTCTAATTTGTAGCTCCCTTGTTAACTCCATGGAGGCCCGAAACCACCCAGCAAGACCAGCCATCAAAGCATCAGGTGGCTCTGCCTGGGGGTCTTTGAACAGGAGGTGTCAGGTCATTATCACCCTGCTCGTTAGCATGGAAATGAGTGTGGGGCTGGCAGGGCTTCCTAAATGACAAGGGATACCGTGCCCCCTTCCATGAAAGGCAGAGCCGGTCTGGCTTGCAGGACAATGGCTGAATTACCCACAACTTTTACTGGCCTGGTGCTTCCAACCCTGCTTGGCCCCAGTCCCTCCCAGGCAGGGATTTGTGCCGGTCCGGAGCGGTTCTCACCGATGTCCAGTTGGAAAACTCTTCTTGGCACCCCTTGGCGCGAGATCTTTCCATTTTGAGGGGTCTGGAAGTCAGCAAAGCAGCCCAGCCCAGCCCCGTGCACCCACCATGCCCTGCGCAGCACCGACTCGGAGGGGTGAGCATCCTCGGGCCATTCCCCACAGCATCCCAATGACCCTACCGCCTCCATTCGGGTGCCAGCGAGACCCAAACCTACCTGCTGTCACTCCCAGAGCTGGCCCAGGACTAGAAAAGCATTTCTGAAAACTTGCTGTTCCCTCCATAAGAAGCGTGGGCTAGTTTTTGGGGATGGGGATCCTCACACCCCCCCAGCTCCATGTTTTAGGAGCCTGCGAACTCTGATTCAAAGATGACAGTAGCAGTGCTAACGTGCAGTATATAGGAATAAGGCGGCATCCCTTTCAACAGAGCGTGAGCCCTCGGAGGGTGCTTCACGTCACAGGAGGCAGGAGAGTCGGAGCCGCGGTAGGTATGCAGCCAGGCCTCACCTGTTGGCGTGCGGCTAGCAAGCCTGGCTAGTCCCTAGGCGGCCGTGCCCCCGTGGAGGTGCATGATGCTTGGGTTTGTCAAGAGCAAAGGATGCCGCCGGGGAAGAAGACAGGACCACCGTGCTGTGCAGGGCAATGGGACAGGAACCAGGCTGAAAGGAAACCGCAGGCTGGGGAACGTGAGCGAAGGATTTTGGGGACAGTGTGGGGCTAGCAGGGCTTCCTAAATTACAATCCCCTGGAGCCGCTCCATTGCTCCTGCCTCCCTCCTGCCCGCTGCCCCATCCAGGGCTGGCTCAGCCTGCACATTTCCCCCGCCAGCCTCTGCCCTCCAGCTGGGACAGCCAGGTAATCCCAGCATGTGTGATGAGGAAGCGGGTATAATGTGCAGGGATGAAACCAGGTGGATATGGACCCTCCCATGCCTAGCTCAGTGCCTCTAGCATGCGGCTAGTGCAGGAACTGCTCCCTAGAGCACAGCAGCGACCCATCTCCCGACTCCTGTACCAATGCCGAGCCCGCTGCTTCGGAGCAAACCTGGCCGTCTCGGTCACCCAGGGATCTGCCCGGCCCTGGCTCTTGTCGGGCAGGGGGATGCCTCTCTGGACAAATGGGTCCAAGGTATTAATCCAGCTCTGTCCCTACCTGGTATTAGCCCAGTAAGCAGCGCTTGGGGTTTGAATGCGAGGTGGCTGCTGGCTGAGTCCAAAGGCAAACAATGAACGAGTGGGTCTGCTCCACCTTTCATCAAAAGAAATGCAAAGTACCGAACTAGAGTAAAGGAACTTCCCATTCCTTTTAGCAGCAGGGTCTATTTCTAAAGGGGAACATTTCTTTTTTTTTTTTAAATGGGATTTTTTTTCACGTCCCCAGTCAAATCGGCCAAATCAATTCCAAATCTGCATGCATCATTCGAGAGCCAGACGTGGCCCTGCTACCGGCAAGCATCCTCCATCCCCACCTGGGGCTTCAGATACTTCCAGATCCTTTGGCGGGCGTCCTGCGTGCAGGTCCAAGCCTCGAGGCTTGGGGTTTGGATGCCCCCGAGTTTCGCCCTTGGCCCTATGGCCGCAGGAACAAGCTAGGGAGGAGTCTCCCATTTCCATAAAGTCGGCATGTAGCCGAGATCCTCCCACGGGACGTCAAAGTGGGAGGATAACGATGAGGCTTTTATAAGCTCTCACAAGCAGACAAGGGTGCAACCCTCCACTGCACAGTGCCGTTTTAATTGCATGACCCTGGTCAGGGTACTGCCCCATACCACACTCGCGGTTTCCCCCTGGCACTAGGAAAACCACCTTGGGGGCAATGCATGAAGACGAGAACATTTTAGATGATTTTAAAGATGGGTGTAATTGGCCCTTTGTGGGGGAAAGGGACCAGTGCTCATTGCAGTGGGGTGGGACGGGGATTGCTGGTCTTATTGTTAGCATTTGATCCAACTTCCTTAAAGGCAAAAAGCCGCGAGAGAGAGAGAGCAGCAGCACGGCGCAAGTAGGAAATGCAGCACCGTTGCAGAAGGGAGTGTCCTAGCTGGCTAAGCCCAGCTCTTCTGAAGCAGAGCCTGGAAGAGAAGGACTATGGTGGGGAAGGAGCAAGAGACACGGCAGTCGGCCTCAATGTGCTGAGCTGACTGAATTATCCCATGAAACAGGATGATCTGGTCTCTGTAACCCAGAGCAAAGGCATTTACGCGGCACCTGAACTAGTTTGCTGGAGCTGAACTTGCCTCCTGCTGCAGACATGAGAGGCAGGCAAATGAGGCGGGTGCGAGGTCTGGTGCTGGGAGCCGGGAAGCCTGGTCCCGGGACTCCTGGGTTTCTTACCTGCTGGGTGACGTCACACCCAGCACTGATTATACTCGTTCTGCGCCCGTTAAATGGTGTCGACGTTAGAACGTGCTGCGTGCAGGTTCTTGTCTGCTGCGCAACTCTGATTGGCCACTAGAGGGCAGGTGAGCAGGGGCGTGGCTAGAAGCCAAAACACCTGGCATCTATCCCTGCACTGGGGAGGGCTGGGTGGCTGGGAGCAGTGCATCCTGGGATGCTGGAGGACTGCAGATTGCTTGTCTGATCTCTGCAGAGCCGACTGAAGTTACCCTAACAGGAGCTTGGTAGCGTGGTGTGATTGCTTGCTCCTCGGGCCTTCTGGCTAAGGGCAAGCAAAGCTCAGGGGCATCCAAACCCCAAGCCTCTGGGCTTGGGCCTGCAAACAGGATGCCTGCCAAAGGTTTTGGAAACATCTCAAGCCCCAGGTGTGAGTGGAGGATGTTTGCCGGCCTGTCATTTATGGTTCTGAATTTGGCATTAATTTTAGCTAATTTGGCCGTGGATACAATTTAAAAAAAAAAAAAAGCATGTAACGTAGGGAGACAAGGTTTGTTGGGTAGATGTGATCGCTTTTAGTTTTAGACCAACTAGATAGTTAGAAATAAAATGTTCCTTGCAAGCTTTTGGGCACAAAGCTTGCAAAGAAGGATTTTTTCCAGCTACTGAGTTGCTCCAATAAAAGATCTTGCATCTACCCAAAGAGCCTTACCTGCCTACCTCCTTGAACCAACACAGCTACACCCAGCAGCTAAGTGTAACGTGAGTCTTCCTACTCGTTCCTGCGACCAACATGAGTATAACATGAGTCTTTCTACTCATTCTTCTTACCTGCAGAAACAGCGCTGGTCTGGCCTGAGACGCCTGTGGCACCTTGACTTGGCTCCGTGGCAGGTCAGCAGTGCTGTGCTGCTCCTGGGGCATAATCCAAGGAGGCTAACAGCCCCCCGGAGCTCTTCCTCGTAGGAGACCTTTGCCCAACAGAGTCCTTGGCTAAAACAGCCTCATGCATTGTGCTTCACAGCCAGGGCTGCCTGGCCTCCATCCCAGCGGCGGTTGCCTTGCATTGGTGACGTTGGATCACCAGCCAAGGGCTCTGTGTCCAAACACGGGGGCCAAAGGCAGTGGGAAGGGATGCATTTCTGCTGCACTTGTCACATTTATTGTTTTCTTTTTAAGGCGCTCTCAGAGGCATTGGGTGTTGGCAGCAGCCGAGGCTGGGGATGGACTGATCTGTGCCAAGGCTCCTGCTGGAGTTTAAACCCGGAGGGTCCTGGCTAGCTCCTCCGCTCAGGGTCAGACCGATGCCCGATCCGTAGGCCTGCACCATGCGGGAGGTCAGAGCAGGTGCTCTGCTGCAGTCTTCTGGCCTCGGAGGCTGCGAAACCAAAGAAACACGGCCATCATAACGACTAGCCACGGGACAGCTCTGCCTGCCAGGTCCCTGCTGCTGCTTTATCCTGAGCCAAAGCCCAGGGCCTGGTTCAGAGCTGTCAGCAAGGCCCCTTTCTAGTGCAAGCATGCATTGCTTCGGGGCAGCCCCGTAAGCCGGCGTACCACCAGCACGGGCTAGATGATCAGAACAGACCTGCTGGCCTTAACCCATGAATGTGATCCCGTTCCTAGCCTCCAGCCCCGGCGAGCTCCTCCCTGCCCAGCCAGGCCTGGTCCACTTCAAGCTGCATCAGTTTAGCTGGAAGAGGTGTGCGAGCCAGTGCCGAAGCCGGTGTGTGTCTGCTTTGGGGCTCGGACTGGTTATTTTTGGCTCCTGAAGAATACAGAAATTGGAATAATTCTGGTTTAAACCTAAGCCAGGGCCCAAGTCACCTGGTTCAGCGCCCAGGTGCAGCTTCCAGGTAGGGACGAGCCAAAACACCTGGGATCTCTCCCTGCACTGGGGAGGGCAGGGGGGCTGGGAGCAGTGCATCCTGGGATGCTGGAGGACTGCAGATGGTTTGTTTGCTCTCTGCAGAGCCGACTGAAGTTACCCTAACAGGAGCTTGGTAGCACTGAGTTGTCCTCTTAGCCACGCAACAGACTCAGATTAGGAGGGGAAACGATTTGCTTGAGGTCGCCCAGCACTGCTGGGACAGAGTCAGGACTGGTGCCCAAATGTGGCGAGTCCCAGCCCTCTGACCGGCTGCCGCTGCAGCCAAGGGTCGGAGCCCGGAGCCTGGCCGGCATAGCCCTGCACTCGGCTGGGTTGAGCCGTGGAGCTGAGGACCCTGGTAGCTTTGTGGCACGCTTGGTGCATTGCCCCTGTGCAAGCGTGGTGCACGGGGACCAGGGCAGGAGCAAGACCTCAGCGGGGGTGGTAGCCAGGGGCCTGGTGCTGAGCACACGGAAAGGCCCCGCGTGGCCTTTCATCGTAACTCGGTCTCCCCCTCCCCTCTCATTGTTTCCCTCCGTCCGGGGCCAGCTGGACAGGAATCCACCGTGAAATCCTCCCACGGGCCCCCCGCGGAGCGACATTTCTCTCTGCTCCGCGGCTTCATCCTCTCCCCGGGGAAGCTGCTCTCGGGAAATTAGCCCTGGCTTTGGCTAAGTATCTCCTGGGGCTCCGTTCATCTCTGATCAGCTCCTATCCCCACCCCGCTTCCCAATCCCAGCTTGTGGGCTGGGGGCCGACCTGGGAAAGAAACCAAGAAGAAAAAAGTTTCTTTCATTTCCCCATGCCCGGTCTTCCCTTTCCTTGTTGGACCTCACCTTCCCCTCTTCTTCCTCCCCTGGTCCTTGGCCTCTGCTCTGGTGACCCCAGCGGGGAGACAGGACCCGAATTTCCTGGACACCCCAGACCAGCGGTTTCTTTGGTTTCACGGACCCCTGGGCGTGCATGCGTGTGTGTGCACGCATATGTGTGTGTGTGCGGAGATGGTGAGAGAGCACTGTTCATTTATGTCATATATATTTGTAGGTGCAGTATTTGTAGGGCCAGCGTTTCTAACCACCGGCAGGTGAAGTCTTCAAGTTCCCGCATGCGCGGTGACAGGTAAACCGAGTCACCCAGGCAGGTGGGAGCCTGCGCTGGTGCTACACACACGCTGGGTGGCTTGGAGGGAGACTGCTCTGGCAGGGAAATGCCTTGGGATGAACTGGCTGGCAGGCCAGGATGGCATCAGGATGGCTCCACCGTGTGTCATGGGCCGACCTGCGGAGACCCAGCCACAGCTCACGGGGCGCGGGCTATGCTTTCAGGGCAGGCGGATCCGGGGCCAGCAGCCAGGACCGAGCGCTAGGCCAGTCCCTCTGGTGCTAGCTGAGGAAGAAGCCCAGGTCGATGCACCTTTGCTGCTCCCGAAGCCTGGAGGGGCTGCAGCAGGCGTGCAGCTGCCGCGCCTCTCTTCTGCGGCGTAGGTGCAACCTTGGTGCAAGCCCGTCACGTCTGCCAGCACAGTCCACCCACGGGGCCGAGCCAGACAAAGCCCGCGGCGTGTGTGCACTGACGTGTGTGCGGCGATGCCCTCTCACGCTCCTGCACGCTCAGGCGCGGAGTGACACGCTGCGAAAGCATGCAGGAACTGTCTGTCTGCGCACAGCTGGGCGAGGCCCACGGCTACCTCTCTATCTGATCGGCAGGCAATTTCCTTGCTCGTTACAGTGGGTGAGATGGGTATTTCCTAGGGGCGAGGGGGGGGCCTGGCCAGGATGGGGTGATGGCGAGGGCTGTTGCTCAAGGGTGGAAATCAGTGATCTGCGCTCGTTAGGCAGCACGTTACCAGCGAGTTCAGCTCTTAGGCTGAGACCACGAGCACAGTGCTACCAGGCGGCCCACCCAGGACAGGTTTCGGGGTGTTTCTGAGTTTATAGTGGGTGAAGAGAACAATATCCTGGCCAAAGAGCTGCTCCTTAGCTTTCACCTGTCTGGGGAATAAACGTCCAAGGGGAGAATTGGGGAAGCCCCCCAGAGGGGCACATTTAAAACTAGACTGGGTTAAACCTTGGTATACAATACAAGCCTGGCCGGACAGTAAGACCATGGAGGGAGGACATGGTAGAGGGCTAGCAAATCCTGAATGGCATGGAAAAAGGAGCTGGGGATTTACTACATACCAGGCACGTCTACATGTGTATTTACACCCCCCGAGCTTAACGTACCTTTGCACAAGGCGCATGGAGTTAATTTAGGCGCACGGCTACACATGGACACACTAATGCGCATTAAGGCGCGTTCAATTTAGGGGTGAATAGTTAAGTTGCATTAGTGCATGTGCAGATGCACAGTGTGTGTCAATGGGCGCACACCGTGTTAATGCGCATTAGCATGTCTACACGTGCGCTAATGCAATGTAGCTATTTGCTCCTAAATTTGACACCTGCTTTATGCCTTAAAAATGGCGATTTGAGGCTAAGCTTGCTTAAAAGAGGCATATGCACCCGCTGCCTCCCACCACACGCGAAATATAGAATAATAGAAAATTAGGGTCAGCAGGGACCTTAGGAGGTTGTATCTAGTCCAGTCCCCATTGTAGGGGACACACAAGGCAATTGTCAGGAAGCAAGTTTCAAGCAAACACAAAGAGGCTTTTTTTTTGTGCAACCTGTGGTTAACTTGTGGAGCTCCTGGCCACAGGATGTGGTAGAGGATGATAAGTTAACCAGGTTCAACAGAGGATTGAGCACGTTGATGTAGTCCATCAGTGGGTGTTAAATACAAAAGTAAAGCTGCAACCTCTACAGAAGATCTTCCCAGGCCTCTGAAAGCTGGAAGCTGTAGGGCGCTGATTCTCTGCTCAGTTGCCATAAGAGCCTTTTAAGGATGACGTGGCATATTAGCACTGTTACGTGTGCAAACACCCACATACATGTCACAGCCCAGAGGTTTCCAATAGGAATCCACAGTGTCAAGCTATTCTGCCCTGCTGGGGCCTCGCTGAGCCCTTTGCAACAGAGGAATTGTCCTAATATTTTTTTTCTGCAGTCCAGAAAAGAGAGGAAGGGAAGAACTGGCACATTTGGAGGGCAGGCTCGAGTCTGCTGAGGGGGGCCTTGAGTCTGAACAAGTTAGACTGCTGCAAGGGGAGCGGGGAGGACATAGCCATTTGGACAGGCTTTGTGTAAAAACTCCATCCCTTAGCATCTGCTCTGTACCACTGTGAGATGCAGGAGGACACTGCATGGGCCGACCCTTTGTGGCAGCTCTTAGGTCCTTATTCCTCTCTCTGCCATAACCTTTTAAGTCACCTCTCCTGTCTGCACCTCATTCTCCTCTTCCCCTGTGCATCCCATGGGAATAACAGCATTTCTCTACATAATAGAAATGTAAGGATGAATGCAATGGCAAGGGACACAGGGATGAATGCATTGCGGCTGGCAAGGGACACAGGGACGAATGCATTGCGGCTGGCAAGGGACAC
>JAGPOW010001338.1:1697797-1712931 GCA_030014935.1 Caiman crocodilus | reverse complement strand
CTTTTTCTTTTCTTTTTTTTTTAATTAAAACAATGACGCATGTCTTTCTTTCGGTCCCAGGAAAGTGGACCCCAAAACGCTGAGCTGCAACCAGGAGAAACCAAAGGCTGAAACATGGCTGACGACACAAGAAAAGCAAGAGGCATTTTGTACCACGTGAAAGAGGCAGCGTGTTGGAGAGGCAATGGGACGCTTTCTTGGAAAGTGGTCGTTCCCTGGAAAACTCAGCTTGGTGCTGGGGGAAGGCAGAAAGCCTTGTTGGGTCAGTCCTGGTGCTGTTCAGTGGTATATTCTTCCAAGGCTCACGCCGATAGTCCCATCTCCTGGTGCACACAGACAAGGACTGCCTTTGCACGGGGGGTGCGTACGGCCCCATATACACCGGGGGCCTTGCCCTGGCTGCTCAACCTCCTGGCCCGTCCCCATTTGGATTCCTGGGATGATGGCTCTCCGCTGGGTCGTTAGTCCCTGGAGGGGACTGACGCAGCAACGCCGTTAGCATGAAGGGGCCATTCCTGCCATCCGTGCTGGCCAGCAAAGTGCAAAGGGTCTGCACCTGCTAGGGCTGAACCCGCGGTCCAAGGAGAGGTGTCCTGCCCGAGCCATTGGAGGCTGTTCAGAGCCAGAGGCCATGGCTAAATGCAAGCAGCTGGTTTGGGAGGAAAGATTAACGAGCCCTGGCCCTGCTGTACGCATCCCTGTAGAGACCGAGCAAGGGATCCCTGCCCCACAGAGCCTAGGAGCGGGGACTGACCCCTTGCCAGCTGGGCAGGGGCAATGCCCGCACGACCTGAGTTTTAAGCCCCCCAAGGCAATCCTAAATGCACCCGGGGGACTGTTACAGGGGCCATCCAGGTGTTACCTGCACAGGCATGGTCAGGATTGAGACATGCAAGGAAAGGCAAGAGGCAGACCTTGCTAAGCAGATGTTTTATCCCAGAGAGTGTTGATCAGAGAGCCGTTAGGGTGCACGGGACAGCACATCACCCCACAGTCTTCAAGGCAAGCCTGACCGCTTCCTTTACACCCTCCCCTTTTATTATCTCGCTTACTGCGATGCATCAGCACGCTTCATGAAAATCCCCATACGCCTACCTGGGCTCTTTCTAGCGTTCTGCCATGCCCATACAAAGCAGTGCTTGTCACACATTTCCCTTCCCCAAATAGGAGGGCATGCTTTAGTCATCACAAGTGTTAGCCGGGCCTTGTCAATAAGGCCTGGGTAAGGTTTTGCAACTTGCTGATGAGCTCAGCCGTTGCTAATTTTTGTTGCGAGACAAGAAGTGCAATGAAATGAATGTTGGGTGCCGGTGAAAGGGCTCCTCTCTCCTCCGCCGTCCAGCAGCTGGACGTCAGGGGCTGGCAGTGCCCAGATGCCGAAGTCCTGTCCCTTGCAATCCAGCCAGGGTGACCCCTGCGAGAGTCCACTAAAGCCTCCGGAGGGAAGGGACGTAACAGGCAGGTGCCAAGCGCGCCCTTGGCTACGGCAAGGTCCACGCGCTGGTTGTGGCGAGCTGACAGGTTGGCACGGCAGCTGTGGCACGGCGTGTGCCGTCTCCTGGGGAAGCGGCTCATTCCCCTGGACGTAACGGAAGTGAGGGGGAAAGAGTGGGCAGCGTCCGACGATGGAGGATCTGGGGTGCTGGGCTGAGAGCGCTGGAGGGAGGACGCTATAATCCCCCCCTTCCCATGTGGCCCAGTTCAGACATTCCCCGGTTGAGTCCAGCTCCCCAAAATCACGAGCACTTTAACCATAGAGCATGTGTGGGTGGGGGGGGGATTTTTCTTCTGGCCCCAGACCAGCACCAAGCCCATCTCCTTCTCCAGGGCAATAGCAGCGGCGACCCACCCCAGGGTGCACCTCTCGCCCCAGCCCCTGCTACCAGCTCATCCCTCTCCGGGGCACCACGTGTCGCCCCGAAAACCTTGCTGGCTTTCATAGAGTCACAGAAAACGAGGGCTGGAAGGGACCCGAGGAGGTCACATCTAGTCCAAGCAGGACCAGCCCCAACTACATCATCCCCGCCGAGCCTTCGACACCTCCACAGGATCACAGAAAATTAGGGTGACCCTTTGACTGACAAGCCAACTGCCTGGTGCCTGGATAACCAGGGATTTTCCCCTAATTAAAAACAAGCAGTGACCTCGTTAGCAGTTGCTCCCTCGGTGATTTCACCTCTATTAACCTTCCTCCTGCAAATTAATTGGGTGATGTAACTGAAGCTAGAAGGCGGCGGAGGGCCTATTACAGTAACCCCCGTCCGTGGTTAGAGCCGGGGGACCGGGGACGAGCCCGCTGCGGCGTGGAGAGGAGCCTGGTTCGCCCTAATCCACCTGGATTTTCGGCACTGCTGCTTAATTAACTCTCCTCTCCCGGCTCCAGGCAGGGAGGCCCGCCTGCACGAGGCTGCTGCTTCGGAGGGAGCTGGTCCTCTATCGCCTGGCGACCCGTCTCCCGGAGGGATCAGGGCAGCCGCTCTATGAACCGGCTGCTGCTCAGCAACCGGGCCCACTGATGGCTCGCGGTGCATCTCCATCATGCAGCCCCCAGGCAAGCCCCGGGCAGCTGGGCCCTGCCTCAAGGCGCGCAGGGCCTAACTAGGCACAGGAGGTGCATTTCAGCCCAGACAGGCCTAGAGATCAAGGGATGTGACCAAGGTGCTACCAGGAGTCAGTGGCAGAGTGCGAACCAGCCTCAAGCCTGGTCTGGGATGGTGGGGATAGGACTGACCCTGCCTCAGACATCCCCAATGCCCAGCAGGACAGAAGTCCAAGCTGGGACCCGATGGAGATGCTGGCCCGGCCCCTTAACCTCTGCATGCCTCAGTTTCCCTGCGCCTGGGTGGGGATGGTGGCACTGAGCTCCTCCAGGGTCGAGAGCTGTGAGCACTTCTAGCAACAGCGCCGTGCTGCCGGGCGGTGCATGAACCTGCTTGCATTCGCACATCAGCTCCCTGCCCCCAGCCATGGTGAGGGCTCGTATGCGACCAGAGCAGACCCCACTAGTGGGGGAACGGCCCCTGCAAGGGGCCTTTGGTAGTGTTTCACCCATGCCGTGCTGCTCCGGGCTGCAGGGACAGGAGCCGACGCGCCAAAGACACCTGGCCTTTCCATGCACTCGCTGGTTCCAGGTTGGTCACACGGCAGCCCCGAGCCCCAGGTGGTGCCTGATCAATGGGAGCAATGGGTGAGAGTCACTCCAGTTTACACCTGCGTCTGAAAAATGAAGCCCCCGAGTGGGTGAGAGTAACTCCATTTTACAGACGGGAAAGCTGAGGGACAGGCTCGGATTTAGCCATGACTTTGGGCATCTCATTTGTCTCTCTGGATTTCCACCCACCTAAGGGGGGTTGATTTTTTCCAGGTCATCCCAGAGGAATCAGCCGCTGCCTGACTTCCCCAAAGTCACATAGTGAGTTTGTGTTGGCAGAGGTCTTTGCTCACCTGCCACATGCTTGCACAGACCTTTCTGCTCAGGCCTCCGTAGTGACCTGTGTTTCGCCGGGGAGCAAAGTGCTCTGACAATTTGACAGCCGCCCCCTCCATTAGACGCAAGACGCTGCAATGCCTCCGGCTGCTGGGACAGGAAGATCGGCCGCGCAGGTTAGGGATGGAGAGGGTATGGTCAAACCAGGGCCAGGAGAGGGTGCTGTTGGCCTTCGCAGGCTAACTCCGCTCCCAGAAAGCGCCCGTGAAAAGAGCTGGGAAAATCCAGGCTGAAATAGCGTCACCAGATCAAGGTGGTGTGCGAGCCGCCACCACGCCAAGCCCAGAGCATCCTTACAAACGGGACGTGGAGAACAGCTCGTTCTTCTTCAATGGGAGCAGATATGCCTTGGCTACATCTCTGCCGCCGTCTGAGAGCGGTGCATAGCATCAGTGCAGTCTGCTCCCGCGGCGCGGCTAAGGGCGTAAACCGCCGCCAGTGAGACACAGCAGATTGGGCAAGGTGGACCTAAGGTCTAACCCGGTCAACAGCCACCTTTACGTCTATGTATGAGCTCCCCTGCAGCTATGGGAAAATCTAGGACTTTGAAAAGGAGGCAGAAATAGTGTGGCTCATCATCACATACGCCGCAACACCTATTTCTCTCCAATTAAAGAGAAACCAGAAGCTTTGCAAACATGCCAGGGGACTGGCGCGATGCTATTCAGTTTAAGATCAAAGCAAAATGAAAACTAACTCTTGGAACGTGCCCTCATTTCCAAAATCCTGTATAAACTTTAGAAACACAGCAAACTAGGCCAAACAGACTCAAAAGATGTTGCGTCATTAGTCCTGCGTTCCCTCTAGTTAAGCAAACGTCTCTTATTCAGGTTGATAAAAAACAAAATCGAGGCTTCTTGAGCCTGTTGACAGCGTCTCCAATACTTCACCGTCAGTCATGTCTACACCCGAGTCGATATGACCACACCAGAGTTAAGGGTTTTTAGCTCTGGGTAAAAGGCTGGGGGGCTGTGAAATAGAAAAGAGGCATTTCCAGGAAGGGCGGACAGACAGCAACCCTGCAGGAGAAAGGCTAGTTTGACCAGTGGAGCATCCAGACGATGAGAAAGGAGAGAGCGTTGCTAACGCCTGTGGAGTGGAGAGAGATTAGCAGGAATCAGAGCAGCAATAAGGGGAAAGCGGGGGACAAAAGCGGGTGCAACTGCACCCCCCGCCTGCATCACACACCCCAGCTCCTCCGCGCTGCCTAGTCCCGCGCAGTGGCAGACATCAGTTTTCTGCACGTGGATGAGAGGCGCCTGGGCTGGGCCTTCCTGATGCCTCCAGCCAAGGGTGGCACGAAGCACCTGGAGACCCCCAGCAAGAAGCACTGTATGGACGGGCCGAGGCTGGAGGTCCGACCTGGCAAACACTTACTGCCGGCGCCTGACTCTTCCAGCACAGCCACTGACTGAATGGGCGTGTTACTGGCGGGGCGTCTGCAAGAGCCAGCCCTCTTACTTGGTATTTCCACTTCAGAGCAGCGCTAGCTTTGTGCATTTTTTGTGCTTAAGGGCGAAAGGAAACTACTGGGGCATTGAGTGGGCACACACAGCTCTGTTGGAGAAGCAGCACCGCTGGGAAAAGGGAATCGTAGGAAATGAGGGTTGGAAGGACCTCAGGGGTCACGTCTAGTGCAACCCCCTGCTCCAAGCAGGACCAGCCCCAACTCCATCATCCCAGCCAAGGCTTTGTCTACCTGGGTCTTCAACACCTCCGAGGATGGAGATGCCACAGCCTCTCTAGGTAACCTGCTCCAGTGCTTTAATGCCCTCCTAGCAAGCAAATTCTTCCTAATGTCCAACCTCAACTTCCCTTGCTGCAGTTTGAGCCCATTGCTCCTTCTGCCATCTGCCCCCACTGAGACCAGCCCAGCTCCATCCTCTGTGCAGCCCCCCGGCAGGGCGGTGAAGGCTGCTACTCAATCCCCCTCGGTCTTCTCTTCTGCAGACTCATATCAGCCCATTTCCCCCGGCCTCTCCCCACAACTCATGTGCCCTGCAGGGGTGGTTTTGTTTTAGTGCTGCACCTCAGCGGTGCGTCCAAGGTAATAAATCACATACTGAAGGACCGGCCTGAGAGAGACATGAGTGAGGCCCAGAGCATCCCCCAGCTGGGTGGGAAGCCCCTGGTTTCGGGCAGGCCTTTCCCTTTCCCCTCCTGCCTCCCATTACCATTTTCACTATCATTACAGCAGCTGGAGGGCTCTGCGGAGCCAGGCCTGTTGTGCTGGCCGCTGTGGCACCAACCCCGTCAGGACACTGCTTACAACCTAAATAGGCAGGACAGCCAAACAGGAGGAGTTATGTCCATTTTACAGCCAGGACATGGATACCCAGGTTCCCAAGCGGCCTCACAGCATCCTGGCAAGGCCAGGAAATAAACACTGCTCTCTGAAGCCCTGTGCACAAGACCCTTTCCCTTCTTTGCTGGAACAAGGGATAAACACGCCTGGGATAAAGGGGCTTGGACGGGGCTGCATCATTAGCTCGCGCCCCAGCAGCCTACTTTGAACCTGAGACCATGGCTGGAGGCGGTCTGGTCCCACCTTCCCTCACCCAGGGCCACCTCCAAGGGGACACACTGTGCACCTGGGCAGCCAAGGGTTAGACAACCCCACGTGCACGAGTGAATGAGCTGAGGACTCCAGATGTTGCCTCCCCCGATGCTGAATAGAGGGAAGAGTTGCCGCCCCCCATCAGCTGGCAATGCTCCCACCAATGCAGCCCAGGACGCCGATAGCCTTCTTGGCAGCAAGGGCACACTGCTGGCTCCTATCCATCGTATTGCCCCTTGCTGGCTCACTTTGAGTGCTTGGACCTGTGCGCGCTCAGAGGCCGTGGTCTGCAAGCTGCTTCCTGGACCTCCAGTATGGAGCAGAAAGGAGGCGGCAGTCTGGTTTCAGCAGCAAAAGCGCCGAGAGGTTTATTGTCCCTTGGACAGTGCCTCAGTGGGCTGGTTTAACCACCACCCACATAGCCAGCCTCGCCCGGGTCAGGCAGTAACACAGGGCATCAATCAGTCACAGGATCCTAAAAAATTCAGGTTGGGAGGGACCTCAGGAGGTCACGTCTAGTCCAGCCCCCTGCTCCAAGCAGGACCATTCTTCACTGGATCATCCCAGCCAAGGCTTTGTCTACCACCTCCAAAGATGGGGAAGAATAAGTCTCCTTTTGCACCTGGATGGGACGTGGGATGCAAGAGGTAAAAATAAACCTGATTTTTCTGCTTCAGCCAGCACAAGACAAATGTGACCACGCAGGAACTTAAACCCACAGTCGTCTGATCTGAAGTCAGGTGCCTTATGCATTAAGCAGGCAAAGGTCTCTGGGTAAATGTGATATCTTTTATTAGACCAGCTAAATTTAGTTGGCCTAATAAAAGATATCACATTTACCCAAAGAATCCTGTCTGCTGTGCCTATGGCCTTAGGCCAGCGTGGCTACAACCAACCCTGCCTTATCCATTGAGCACGTGGTCCCAATGACGTGCCCTGAGGTTGCTACACAGTCTGGCAACACCTGTATTTCTGCCAGCTGTGCCCGGATCGCGTGCCAGGGTGTAGCGTTGTTATTGTCAACACATCCATTTCTACTGCTCTCTTTTGCCAAGTTCACACAACTGCATCTTTGCTTCCCAGGGGCGGATGCAGGGAGTGCACTGGTGTACTTGCACCCCCTTGGATGTACTTGCACCAGTGTACTTGCACCCCCTTGGATGTACTTGCACCAGTGTACTTGCACCCCCTTGAATGTACTTGCACTGGTGTACTTGTACCCCCTTGGATGTACTTGCACTGGTGTACTTGCACCCCTTTGGATGTACTTGCACCCCTTTGGATGTACTTGCACTGGTGTACTTGCACCCCTTGGATGTACTTGCACCGGTGTCCTTGCACCCCCTTGAATGTACTTGCACCGGTGTACTTGTACCTTTTTGGATGTACTTGCACCGGTGTACTTGCACCCCCTTGGACGTTCTTGAACTGGTGTACTTGCACCCCCTTTGGATGTACTTGCACTGATGTACTTGCACCCCCTTGGATGTACTTGCACTGGTGTACTTGCACCTCTTTGGATGTACTTGCACTGGTGTCCTTGCACCCCCTTTGGATGTACTTGCACTGGTGTACTTGCACCTCTTTGGATGTACTTGCACTGGTGTCCTTGCACCCCCTTTGGATGTACTTGCACTGATGTACTTGCACCCCCTTGGATGTACTTGCACTGGTGTACTTGCACCTCTTTGGATGTACTTGCACTGATGTACTTGCACCTCTTTGGATGTACTTGCACTGATGTACTTGCACCCCCTTTGATTCTTGCTCCACCTACAGCTTAAAACCGACTGCCTGGCAGCGGTAGCAGCATTTCTGGTCAGGCAGCAGTGAGGGAGTCAATTCTGCTTATTATAATCCACCTGATCCTTTCTAAACTCTTCATTCCTCAGGTGTGAACAACCCTCTCTCCTGCGTAATGGTCTGGATGATCTCCGAGTCGAGCCAACCTTTGTTCTGCAATCCTGCTGCCTGTGGGCTGCTCCTGGTCACCAAGCTCCTGTTTCACAGCCCGGCTGATGCTTTATAACTCATTCCAGTGGAGCTCTGTTTCTTTTTGCTTCAGTCTGAAACTGTCCACTCCAGCCCTCGGGTACTTGTAAAGCTTGCCGTTTATTTTTCACACGAGAAAAATAGGTGTCGTTTTATACGTGATGCTGTCCCTCGCTGCCTGCATCTTCCATGTTGGGTCCCTGTCTCTGCCTCGGTAGTAGGTTCTTGCACTCTAGTTTCCTCCTGGGGTCCTCCAGCGACTGCTTCTTTGGGTCGGACCCTTTGCACACTTCTATTTTTCAAATAAATAAATAAAAACGTCTGTTTTTATTTTTTACCTTTCTTATCAGGTCAGTCAGCGGTCAGGGCTCCTGGCTGTTCCCCAGCTCCTTCTCCAAGCCTTATCTTATCTCTAGCTCAGCTTAACCAGCAATCCCACGCGGACGTCATGGGGGGGAGGCAGAGACAGCACAAAGGGTCGCACGTTTCCCACACGGGTGGAAACCTGATGCAACTTGGACACTCAGCATTGCACCCGTGGGACTGAGGCAGAATCTGGCCCTGGGGCAGCAGCTGGCAGTGAGGCAACTGCAGCCAAGAGAGCACAGGGAAATCAGATCAAGGGATACCCACGGGTGTCGGAAAAGAGAGAGAGGGACTTAGCAGCCGCCCTACCTGAGCTGCCACCAGGGCTCATGGGCACTGGTGAATAGTCCCAGGATGCTGCTGGCTTTGCTGCTAAGGGTGCCTGGGCACTGAGAGATTCGACACCTCCAAGGGATCCTTCCGTGGCTGCGGCGCACAGGACGAGGAGCAATGGCTTCAGGCTGCAGCAGGGGAAATTTAGGCTGGAGTTGGGGAGGAACATTTTGACTCTGGGGGTGGTCGGGCATTGGTACAGGCACCCGGAGACGCGGTGCAGTCTCCATCCCTGGACGTTTCCAAGGCTCAGGAGCCACCAGGCAATGAACAAGACGCTGGAGGCAAAGCAAACAGGCCATAAAAGCTCTCTCTTGATTTTAGACCCCTATTTTGGGAGTGTTTTGGGGGTACGGCAGCACCGTAGAAATGACACGATGCTGGTCTGAATCAAGCCTGTTAGAGGTGCCGGAGTCTGGAAACAGAGGGACAAACACAACCTGGGGCCACCCCAGGAGCCCGGGCATGGCCTGGGGTACATGGAGCTGGGGTGGATTTGGCAGCTGGACACTCATTGACTTGGAAGCCCGGGGGCCCAAATCTACAAGTAATAAATCAGAGTCGATGTGCAACAAGTCACCCGCCTTTCAGTGCTCTGACCCAGTTAATCTCTAAGGTGCAACCCTGTCTTGCCGTCAGCATCAGGTGTGTAGTGAAGCAGGTGCACTGTCGGTGCAATCCCTGCCTTCCTCTGCGGGGAGAGATGACCCCTGACGTGGCAGGAAAAATGCTTGGGGCTCTGCCTCCGCGAAACCTTAGGGCCCTCCAGACGCGAAGTGCAATGCGATCCACCCGTATTTTGTGGAACAGCTTTGTCACTTATTCCTCTTTTTACTGCACCTTCCATTGAATGGATGTGCGACTGGGTTACCACGTGAGGCATGATTAATGGGTTAATCTCACCGTAAGTGTGATGTGTAGATGGTATCCAGGTTGTAGCCGTATTAGTCTAGAGGAAGAAACAGTCAGGACTCACGGTAGAGGTGGTGTCTTTTGTGAGACCAACTAGATTTTGCAAAAAAAAAAGAAAAATCTTTAATTGCAAGCTTTCGGGCACAAGCACCCTTCATCAGGTACTGGAGAAAAGATTGTAAAAGTTCTGCTGGTTAGAAATGAAAGTTCATATTTCATAGGAGATCTGAAGGTGGTAAAATCTCCATTTTATATGAACTTTGCCAGGGAGCCTAATCCGCATATAAAACAAACTTGTCCAAACAGGAGATTTTACCACTTTCAAATCTCCTATGAAATATAAACGTTCATTTCTACCCAGGAGAATGTTTTCGATCTTTTCTCCAATGCCTGATGAAGGGCGTTTGCGCCCAAAAGTTTGCAATTAAAGAATATTTTTTGCAAAAATCTAGTTGGTCTAATAAAAGATATCGCTTCTACCATCAGTCCCGAATGTGTAAGTGGGGCTTACGAGGCTGGTTCTCAGGGAGGCTCCCCAGGTAGCATCCCCTGCTCCGCGCTCTCCCGGGTGGGGAGGTCAGACCCGGGGAGAGTGCCCCCCTTGGCAGCACCCCCCAGTCTTACCGCTAACGACTCGGGGCAGCTGTGCCAAGTGCCCTGTCATGCTTCAGAGCAGGGGTGTCAAATTTGTCAGGCCCCAAGGTCTGGATAAATGGCATGGGGCCAGTCCAAGGGCGAGCCCGATTCTGCAGGCTGGATCAGACCTGAAGACTGGCCCTATCTGCTGGATTCAGCAAGCATCCTGGACCAGCCCAGCCCTGCTCCAGTGCATCCCATCCTCACCCTCTCCCCGAATGAACAGTAAAACGATGGGGTCACAAGCAGCAGCCGGTGTGTCCTCAGGTTGCAAAGGGGCTGTCAGCCTGGCCTCAGCCGCTCCCTCGTGCCCTTACCTGCTATCCCCCATACTTCCCTGTCTAGGTGCTGCACTGGGAAGAGTGGGGTCAAGGACTCGCCATCCCCTGCCCAGCTAACGCAGCCCTCTGCCTGGTGCAAAGCAGCTCCCAGGGCCCTGCGGTTGCCAGCACGCTGCCAGGACAAGCTCATGGAGGTCTGGTCTTGGCCACCAAGATGCACATCATTAGCAGGGGTCATTGGTGGGGCTTCTTATGGTGCTTGCATATCTTAGGAGCCCGGCCCGTCACGTCCTTGCGTGTGCACATCCCCTTGCCTTGCACGCGGCTGTGAGCGGTTCAGGGCAGGGATGCTCTGTCTGTACGGTGCCTGGTCTGGGACCGGGACGTCTAGGCCCTAAGTCTCTAACGAGTGCAGAGGCTGGAAATGGGCCTCTTGAGAAACCCAGTCCCTCCTCGTGCAGCTGTTGGCAATCAAGAGGCAGAAGTTTCTCCACACAATTGTGAGAAATACAGGTCTCGTCTCACTGCCAACCCTGCAGCCGCCCTTCCCTTTGCTAATGAAGGGTCCAGGCAGGGGTTCTGGCATGCAGCGGCACTCGAACTCAGGGCAGGGGAGCAGGCTCTGCTCACCCTCTCCCCCTCAGCAAGGAGGAGAGGAGGACCAGCCCGGGGGTCCCTGGGCCAGCTGGAGCCCATGCCCCAATCAGGATGCTCACTGGTCCTCCCTGCCAGGGCTGCCATGCATGGAGCAGGAGCGGGCAGACAGGGCTTTTCTCCTTCCCCTGGCCCAAACCCCCATCCTGTGCGCCCGCCCCCGCATCAAAGCATCGGCCACCCCACAGAGCTTTACGTTACCCACTTCTCCCCCCACGGCGACCCAGCCTGGGCTGCTCCAGTACTTGCACCGGTGTACTTGCACCCCCTTGGTGCAGCTCAGTGGCTCAGGAGATGGGCCCCAAGGCTGGAGATGGAGCCACTGGGGATGACTGCTACTGTGAGGGGAAGCCAGGCAGCAAGAGCAAAAGCCCCGAAAGTAGGACAACGGCCCAGCTCCACCGCTGGAGGACACCCCCGGCAGCATAGCCAAGCCAGGCAGGAGCAGAGGCTTGGCTGTGGGTCACGACCATATTTCTTTGCATACCACGTGCCCCGAGCACAATGCGTGCCTTGTTTTTGGAAAGCCTTGCTTCTGCGACAAGGTGGAAGGAACTTCTCCCCGCCAAAGCAGGAGGTTGCCCCAGAGAAAAGGGCCGTGAATGACCCTCTCACCCCTTGAGACCTGCTCAGCTGCACCCAAGGTCCGGCCACCGGCCACTAACAGGAAGAGTTTTGGGGCTGGAAATGAGTGTGTCCCCGCAGTCTGGCTTCCTGCCCTGCCTTCCTCCTGCAGCTGTTGCTCCAGCCCCGTGCGCGGCCGGTGCGCGGCAGCAACTAGCCGGACAATGTTTTTTGGGTATCTGTGATAACTTTTATTAGTTGGGAACAGGGTCTTTGCAAGCTTTGGGGCACAAACACCCTTCCTTAGGCATTGGGAGACCACGCAGGGCAAGAGCCAGGGAGCTTTCTGGGCAGCAGCACGCACGCCAGCTAGCTGAGCCGCGCTGCTCTGGGTTCAGCCTCTCCCTTTGCTTGCATTTGTGCTCTACCCACTATGCCCTCCAGGTACCTATGCACTCCCCTGACCGATGCATTGCACTGGATTTTGACAGGGGAGTGGGGGTAGGTAAAACTCCTATCCCTCGGAGGGAAATGCCCATAAATCCCCAGGCACGGGTTCCCATCCCAAGCCCCTATAGAGGTCTCTCCCAGGGCAGGTGGGATCGATGCCTGACGGGTGATGGTCTGGAAACATGGAGCGAGAGGCCAGCTGAAGTGGCAGCAGCATTGATTTCAGTGGGCACTTGGTAGGGCCACGGAGGAGCGGCTCACAGGGCTGCAGGCGTAGGTGTGGACCCAGGTCTGTCTCTGCGGGCAGCAGGGGCAGGCGTTGCAGGAGCTGACGATGCACGCACCCAACACACGCCCGTGCAAGTGCCACCCACTTGGATTCGTGGTGGCTCACGGGATCGGGGTGTTGTCGGTAAAGCAGGAAGGAGCCCTTGGACCTGTGGCAACACCATGGGAAGAGCCCAAACGTACGCTGTATTGCAGGACACGTCACAGCGTGGGCTGGGGCATCACCTGCGCTCACAGGCTGTCTGTGCCTGGGACGGGGGCTGGTTCTTAGCTTGCTGCCGAGACATCTGTGCGGCCACGTGCATCGCACATGGACACAACAGCATTGGAGACTGCTGGAAAGGGCTGTTTCCCCCCCAAGGATATTCTTCCTGAAGCTCAGGCAAGGCATGGCATGGTCTCCACGCTCTGTAGGGACAGTGCCTGACAGCGGCAACACGTCCAGGCCCTGGTGGCATGTTGCTCCTTAGCTGCTGTTGCTGCTACAGGGTGTTTTATCTGAGTACAGGGGGTGGGGAGGGTCCCAGGGAAGACACTGTTGCTCTTAGCAGGTGTTGCTGCAAGCAGGCTTCCACCCTGGAGCCAACCTCCTTAGGGTGCTCGTGGCACCGGATGCACCAGCCTCGTCCGTAGGAACAAAGCCGAGATGGCCAGACACAGCAGCAAACTCTTGTGTGGTCCGGTCGTTGTGTCCTGAACCGGGCCGGGGTCATACAGCCTGTGCTCTTGGCGTCCCGGAGGACAAGCTCGTGGCTGCTTGGTCCCCCCCAGCCAAAGAAGATGCTGTGCTGCGGATGGACGGCATCATAGCATCAGGGCTGGAGGGGCCATTGCAAATCAGCACTTAGTCCAGCCTCCTGCCCCAAGTCAGGATCAACCTCTACCTAAATATTTGTCTAACCTGCTCTGAAAAATCTCCAGCGCGGGAGACCCCGCAGCCTTCCTAGATAACTTAGTCCAGTGCACAACCATCCTTATAGACAGTCAGGTTGCCTAATGTCTAGCCGAGCTGGGGGACGGATGCACTACGTGTCCTTCACGTGGCACTCCTGTTCATACAGCCCGACGGGGTGACTGCCTTTGTTTCTGCAGTGGGGCATGGATGACTTATTTTCGCTCTTCGGTCCACTCCAGCCCCGAGATCCTTCCCCACAGCCAGTCCCTTCCCCGTGCGATGATCTCCACCCAAGTACCACGTCACACCTGTCCTCGCTCAGCAGCATCCTCTTGATCTCAGGCCAGTTCTCCCATTTGCCAAGATCATTTTGAGTTCAAACCCAGTCCTCTGAAGTGCTTGGAAATGCTCCGTGGGGTGATTTCATCTGCAGGCCTACTATTTCTCCATCCTGGTCATTCAGGAAAACTTGGCTGATGCCAAATCCAGGAGAGAGCTGGCAGACCCCGTCTGAATGCATCCTTCCAGCCTGACAGCGAGCCATTGATAACTCCCTTATTGGTCACGAAGCATGATCCCCCAAAAAGCAGCAATTGGGGGAAGGGCGCCTTAAAAAAGGAAAATGATTCTGAATGGTTTGGTTAAAGGGAGATATCGCTTCATCTTCATCCTGCCTTCCCACAACACGACCAACTGGGCCATGCGTGGTCACTTAGTGAGTTCTCATAGGGAGGCTGGGGTCACACCATGAATTCGTTGCAGTCCAAGTCATCAGGCTGAGGATTGAGGCAGGATCATAATCAGATGGAAGATCCATCCGGGATCCTCTACCCGGGATCGCTTGATCATATATTGACAATATTTCATAGAAACAGGATGGTGGCTGCTGCAGGTCCCCTGCTTTGCCTGGGCAGGTTGGCGTGTGAGGTTTGTGTTGTGTAAGGGTTAATGGCGGTCTTATGTAGGGTTTAGATGAGGTTTGGGTATTTGCCCGGTCAAATCATGTTCTGTAAAATAATGGTCAAAAATTGTAAAAAATTGCCAAACAATACACAGAAAAAGCAGAAATTTGCCTTTAAGAAAGGTGTCAAAAAGAAACCGTATTTCTGCCAAGACAACCCCAAACAAAGAAAATGTAGTTGTTTTGTCAAATGGCTATAATCTTTGAGGGGTCAAAAATTTTGCATTCGATTGACCAGTCACTTGACAGGCGAGCTGACTGCTTTGCTGTCCATATGGTTTGCATGGGCATGGGATAGGTTGGCTAGGGCTGATCCTGCTGGCTTGGCTGTTCTGGGTTCGAATCCAGTGGGTCCAGCACCTGGCTGAGTTGGAGGTGTGCGCTCTGCAAATAAATACTGTGCTCTTTGAGGGTGTTTATTCAACCAGTTGTCTACCAGTTTCATCTAGACCGTATTTCCCAAGCTTGCTTAAAAGGAAGTCATGTGGGATGGTGTCAGAAGCCTTGCTAGAGTCAGGACACGTCACAGCTGCCCCAACTCCACGAGCCATGAGGCCCGTGGCTCTGTTAGGGAAGTGAATTAGGAGGTTCATAGATTTATAGATGTTCGGGTCGGAAGGGACCTCAATAGATCATCGAATCTGACCCCCTGCACAGGCAGGAAAGAGTGCTGGGTCTAGATGACCCCAGCCAGATGCCTATCCAACCTCCTCTTGAAGACCTCCAGGTAGGGGAGAGCACCACCTCCCTTGGGATCC
>JAGPOW010001338.1:1685696-1697697 GCA_030014935.1 Caiman crocodilus | reverse complement strand
TCTTGATGAGGGTCGATGTGTATTGCTCATTGACATAGAGCGCACCCCCTCCCCCTTTCTTCCCCACCCTGCCCTTCCTGTACAGCCCACAACCCTCAGTGTGTACCGCCCAGTCGTGGGACGAATCCCACCAGGTTTCCGTTAGCCCCACTAAGTCGTAGGTGTTGTGTGCAAGCAGGCGTGCTAGTTCATCCTGCTTGTTCCCCGTGCTCCTAGCATTAGTATACAGGCACTTGAGCCCTGCGACTGGTGCCTTTGTTGCCCCCAGCTCCGAATCCCAAGGGCCCCTTATTGCTTACCTGCTTATTGCTTACCTGTGCTGTAGTGCCGGCCGCCCCGTGGCTTGCATGGTCCCAATGTTCTCCTTCTTCAAGCTGGGCTGTCCTTGTGGGTGCCACGTGGTTTGGTGGTCCACGGCATCCCCCGCCCTCACCTTCCCCTCCCCGTGACAAGCCTAGTTTAAAGCCCGCCAGAGGAGATCCGCCAACCTAGAAGAGAACAGGAGGTCGCTTATGTGCTGTATGTTAACTAATAAAACCTGTGCACACCGTTGTCCTTCGAGCCTTGCTTTTACTTCCCAGAGGAGAAGCCGTCAGAATAAGGCAGTAAATGAATCCCACTGATGGAGCTGGCCCTCAGTCACCCACCCAAGGAAAGAAACACAGGAGGTCAGGGCTCTGCAAGTGGTGCTGTAGTGGGGCTGAAGGTTTCAGGCCGAATCATGGATTTTGCTTTACTCAGACACCCAATCCCATTGCAGGATTATGGCCTAATGGAGCCAAGAGATGCCAAAGCAAATGCTCCATTAGGAGAAAGTTTATTGGTTCCTTAATGACCTCCTAGTCTCAGGGGGACACAGGCACTCAGAGGCTCTGCTGAGGAGGAACAGCACTATCTACATTGGCAGTGTTCAACCTACTGTCTGAGATTTAGCCTGCAAAACCATGTCACCCAGCCAGGGGGGATCCCCAAGGGTCTAGAAGAGTGCCTAAGTCACTGGGAAGCAATCAGGACAAGCCACACTGTGAACAGGAGGGTACCAGACTACAGCAGTCACAAACTGGGTGTAGAAAATGGGAGATGTCATGTATGGGAGGTGTGCAGAGAGGAAGGAGGACGTGCCTCTTTGACACTGGAGAGATACGATGCTTGTACACATCATGGGACTTAATCCTTATTAAATTAAATAGGTTTATACAATTTAAACTTGTTTATTTTGGCACGTTGCATCAGCGTTTGCATGCACTAGGTTTTCTAACAAATTAAGCTTTGGAGTGTCGCATCAGTGTTTGCACGCACTCGGTTTTCAAACGAATTAAGCCCGGTCCCCTGCCGCCACTGCAGGACAGTGGAATGGTCCCACACCGCTCCCCCAGGCCAGAGCCCCACCCCATGCCCTGTCACGCAGCTGTGGGAGCAGGGAGCTGGGACACGGCACAAGAAAAAAAAAAGCGGAAACAATTCGATAGCAGCAGCAATTCAAAGGGGTGAACTACAAAAAAGTCACAGCGCCATCTGGTGGACAAAGGGCCCATTACATGTCTTTGAGTGCCTTTGTGTTTGCACTCGATGAATCCATGGACACGATGCTTTAATTCATGGTGAGCCAAAGTAAACTACATCTGAGGAGTCTTAGTTTAATGCACCAGAAAGAGTTGTAAAGTTTCCAGAAAACCCACTCATGCAAACAGTCATGCCATCGCAGCACAAGAAAGGGCAAAAAAAGTGGCGTGTACAAACGCCCATGGGAACCAAGAGGCCATGAGTGCAAGAGCAATGCTGGAAGAAATTCCCATCAAAGGGCGAGGAGCTCCCTACCAGTGCGAGCAGGAGTGGTTTGCATGCCACGATTCTCCCCACAGGACTCCAGCCCCTCCCTGCAGTGTGGTAAGCGATGGGGATAACATCTGTTGCACAATGTTTGGTGTTTCTGCCTTGCCCCCATTGAGCAGGCTTTGGTTTTTATGCTTGTTTTCAATATGCAGCATGTGGGGTGTGTGACAGACCTTGGTTGCACTGTCCAGGACCAGCTCTAAGTCAGTCCTGCCCAGGGGACATGGAGCTGTGCACAAAGGCAATTGTTGTCCACCCTACAGTCCCAGGTCTGAGGTCCTAGAGTACTTCAAGAGAAGGGCTGAGAGCTTGGCAATCGAGGGAAAGGCAGTTTTAGAGCCAGGAGCAGGTTTGGACTCCAGTTGCTGGAACTGGACAGAGTTATATGGCGTGAGCGAAGGTTACACAGAGAACTGGCAAGGCCTCAGAGCCCAGCCCTGTGCCCTTCTTATTATAGATGTGGGTTCAGGTGGTCCAGCTCTTCCTCTTATAAAGCCTTGCTTACACTTGCCTATAAGTCTGCCAACTTTTAAAGTTTTAAGTTGAAACTGTCCATGCTAGATGTCTACCCCATCAGGCTGCGGTGCAGGGCGGCGGGTGCTTAAATGTGGGAAAAGATAATTTCTCAGCAGTTTCCCAGAATGAAGCCAGGTTTAAAAAACAAATTTGTTCTTTGAGGCAAAAAAAGGAGCACGACTGCTTCCCTGAGAAGCTTTGGGCTTCGGGGCAGGAAATTGCAGGTTCATGAATCACAGATGGAGGGAGGCCACGCTGGCATCAGGGATGTGCCTTTTGCTATGCAGGTGGAAACCGCACCCTGGTTCGGCGCAGCCTGAAACACCTCTGTTTGCAGAGACTGGTTGGAGTTTGCCAAATTCTGCTGTTTTCGTTTGCACGGAGCAGCCCAGCCCCGTGGGCAGTGCGTCTGAGGCTGGACTGCCCCTTGCCAAGCCCCTCCACCGCAGGGCTGCAGGGTCTGAGCTGGATTTCCTTCCCTGCCTCTGACCGTCGGCTCTTCTCGCTGTCCGAGAAGTTATTCATGAGGCCTTTTTGGTGCTGCCCATCTCCTCCTGGGGACTCCTCGAGACTTGGCAGGTTGTCTTGGCCCCAGTGCCACCAGTGCCCCAGGGTAGCTCTTCACCCCCCGAGTAGCTGGTCCAAGTCCACACCGCATCTCACAAGCACCTCTAAGCATCCCTACTGCATGCATCCCTCATCCTCCTTCCTGTCTTGCACCCTGGCACAGAACGGAGGGCAGTCCTGCCCCACGGAGAGTTTGGAGGACCCATGTAGGTTGGTCCTACGTGCCACAGCCCCCGGGGGCCAGCAGCTGGCAGCTTGTTCACAGAGGTGTGAGCATGGCTGGGTTGGTATCTGGATACCTGCCGCGACGGCGGTGAGCAGGGGCCCGGCTGTGTGTGCAGGGCTGTGGGCTCTGCTAGGGCTTCCCCCTCACAGCCTCCGGTTGGGGTGATGCCCAATGTATATAATAATAATAATGTAATGTATTATCGCTATTGTTGCTGTTACTATTATAAGAATACTAATTATCACTTACTGTTGCTTTATTAGTAATGATCTTTAACTTAGTGTTATCATTACTATTGTCACTGCCATGACTATTATGATAAGATACTAATGATCATTCATTTGTTGCTATTATGATTATCCTGGTTATGATTATGATTAATAATACTTATTATGTGTTTTAATTAATGTACATTGACTACTAGGCATTAAACACATTCATTACAATGTATGCATTAATGAAGCATACTGTGTAATAATACTATATAATATAATGTAATTGATGTATTAATGTGTAATATATATTCATTAATATATACATTAGTGCATTATATACCATTATATAACATACAGTGCATTTTATAACATTATATAGCATATTATAAATCATGCATTAATGAATATGCAATATACATAGTATATATAATATATATTATAGATCATAAATATATAGTATATATAATTCGTTGATGTATAGCAATGAGTATACCTTAGAGTATATCTATATCATATGCATACATATATACATTATATAGTAATGAGTATACCTTAGAGTATATCTATATCATATACATACATATATACATTATATAGTAACGAGTACACATTAGAGTATATCTATATCATATACATACATATATATACATTATATAGTAATGAGTATACATTAGAGAATAATATATATATTATATATTAGAGAAAGAACAACGTTTCCAACTATTTAGCTGGTCTAATAAAAGAGATCACATCTACCCAAAGATCCTTTGTCTGCCGATGTCCTCAGACCAACATGGTGACAACCAACAACCCTGTATTATACATTACATATTAATACATATATTAGGTTATAGTAATACACATACACACATATTATAGTATGTATATAGTATGTATAATATATACGTCATTTGTATAACATTTTTACATGTATAATATATGTAAATACATATGTTGGATTATAATATTAGACTGGCTATCATATTAGAGTACAATACACAGGGTGAGAGCTGTGGGGCACGGAAGGAGCCATCTGCTGTCCAGACCCCCTTGCACGAGAGGGCTGTTGCCTTCCAGGAGCTAGGATCAGAGATGGTGCAGCAAGAGTCCTGAAGTCGGTCCGATCCGCCCCACTGACCATTACCCCACGCTCCTTGTCCATGTGGGCACCAACGAAATAGCAAGAAGAAGCCCCGGGAGGATCACGAAGGACTACGAGAACATGGGGGCGAAGCTCACGGGCCTAGGAGCGCAGGTAGACTTCTCCTCAATCCTCCCGGGCACAGGCCATGGGAGCAATGCATTGAGGAGGTGAACCGAAGGCTTCGGAGACGGTGTTTCCAGGTGGGCTTTGGGGACCTCGATCGTGGAGCGCAGTACTGCAACGGCGACGGCTCACATGCAAGGGATGGCATTCGTCTCACAAGCAGACAGCAAAAGCTCTTCGCTACGAGGGTAGCTGACTGGTTGAGGACAGCTTTCAACTAGGCAAGTCCCGGACGTGACATGAAACCACTACCCACCACAACACACGGGGAGTGCTCAAAAAATGGACAGCCAAACTGGTGATGGCATCTCGCGACACCAGGCGCACGTCAGAAAACCGGAGGGGCTTTTAGGAGAGTTTTCGTGTCTTTATGGGAATGCCAGAGGCGTGGGAAACATGCAGGGGGAACGGGCACTCCTCCTGCTTGAAGAGGATTTTGGTGTGGTTGGGTTAACAGAGACACGGTGGGATGACACACGCCTGGGCAGTGAATATTAAGGGCTATAAGCTCTACAGGCAGGATCGGGTTGGGAAGAAGAGAGGAGGTGCGGTCCTCTATGTCTCTGGCGACGCGTAGAGGGTGCACGTGCACCCCATTAGATCGTCCGTTCACCCCCTGGAAATGCCAGCCGCAAAACTGGAAGTGTGCTCCTGGTCTCACCGCTGGCTCAGCAATTGGCTGCTGGGGGACCCCCCCCAGTCACACATTGGGTCCCCCAGATTCAGGGGGCACCAGTCACTCGTGCTCGAGACCCTCTCAGGGGTCAGGATGCAAGGGAGATGAAGACCTGATGGTGGGGGTTTGTGTGATCAGCAGGGATCCTAGTTTAAAATTGCAAATTCTCTGATAAAAACCCCAAAATCCATGCCAGGAGGGCGAGGGCAGCAGTGCCTTGGGACGAAGCACCTCAGGCCCCGCTCTTCCCCTGCCTCTGCCCCTGCCCATGCCCCTGCGGGAGAGGCCCTCTGCAATCAGCCACCGGATGACTTGGGAGTGCAAGAACAGAGGGGCAATGCTCACGGCTCAAAACCAGGCCATCCCCATGCAGGCAAAAAACGGGGAAGGAGCCAATGGACCAACTTGGCTCAACGGGAATATTAGAGAGCTTCTAAAAAAGAAAAAAAGAAGCATAGAAACAGTGGGAAAAGGGCTTAGGACCTGGAGAGGAAATCACCTGCATCGCCAGGGCCTGCGGATACGAGATAAGGAAAGCCAAGGCAGGCGTGGAGATCAAACTGGCAACCGGAATAAAAGACAACGCCAAGTCCTTCTACAGATACACAGGGAGTAAGAAAAAATCAGACTTCACCGGGGGACCCTTACTAAATGCTCAAGGGCAGCCCAGAGCCAACGTCTGCAAAAACGCTGAGCTCCTAAATGAATATTTCACGTTGGTATTCCTGAAATCAAGCGTGGGCTCGCCTGATCAGAGGCCTGGGGAGCATAGGGAAGACGACAAACTACGCAAAATCAGTCCCGAACAGGTGAGGGATCTCCTGCAACACTTGGATGTCTTCAAGTCCGTGGAGCCCAACGACCTGCACCCAAGAGTCCTGAAAGCACTGGCCGAGCTAATAGCAGTGTCCCAGCCAAGCGGTTTGAGGCGTCGTGGAACTTGGAGCGGTCCCGGCTGACGGGAAGAGGGCCAATGCGGTGCCCATTTTCAGGAATGGGAAGAGGGACGACCCTGCAAACTACAGGCCTCAGCCCTGGGTAAAATTTTTTAATACCTTATTAATGAAGCCATCATTTGCAAGCTGGAAACGGATGGGGTGTTCAGAAGCAATCAGCATAGCTTTGTCGAGGGTAGCTCGTGCTTGAGAAACCCCGTGTCCTTCTATGACCGGGTAACTAGCTGCTTGGACAAGGGACACGTGGTGGACTTGACTTCAGCAAAGCCTTCCCACGGGATTCTCTTAAACAAACTTGGGTGCCGGACTTGACCAGTCCTCAGTGAGGTGGCTGGACGGTTGGGTTAGAGGCCTCTCCCAGCGGGTGGTAATTAATGGGCTGGCCTCATCCTGGAAGGCCGTCTCCAGGGGGTCTCCCAGGGCTCAGTGCTTGGACCCGTGCTCTTTAATATCTTCATCAGTGATGTGGATGAAGGGGTGGGGAGCTCGGTTATTAAGTGTGTGGATGATACCAAGCTGTGGGGAAACACGGGCACGCTGGAGATAGGGCCGGGAGCCAGGAAGGTCTGGGCAGGCTGGACAGTTGGGCGAAGCGGCACCAGATGGGATTTCATATGAATAAGTGCAAAGCCCTTCACCTGGGTGGGAAGAGCCCTCAACTCCACCATGGGTGGCACGGCATCCGAGCGAGACCGGAGGGGTTACGACGCACGCGAGCCGCCAGTGCAATAGGGTCACTAGCAAAGCAAACCGATCCGTGGCATGTGTGCAGTAGGTCCAGGGAGGTGCTTCTCCCTCTCTCCTCGGCACCGCGTCCACTTCCAGGAGGGACCTGGATAAAGTCCAGCGGGCGCACAGAAGCAGCACCCGCCCTGCCAAGTGCCTACGAGCAGAGACTCAGGGAGCCGGGCCTGAGTCCCAGGCGGCACCTGGGGGAGCAAGGGCACCTCCGGGGAGGACGTGCAAGTGCAGGCCGGACACGGGGAAGAGCGCAAGGGTCCCAGCATCTCCCGGCAGGGGGGCCGCGGGCCAAGCTGGGCACTAGCGTGAGCCCGAGCACTCGGGGTGCAGCCTGGGCGCGCCCGGGCAGCGCGCTCCCCACGCGCGGCTTGCAGCAGGGACGCGCCCCGGCTGCGGGCAACGGGCCAGGCGCCGCGCTCGGGCTCCGGCTCCGCCTCGGGCTCGGGCTCCGGCTCGCCGCTGCTGCTGCTGCTGACGCGCCGGCGGGGCGTGCCGGGCGGGCGGGGCCTGGCCGCGGGGCGGGGCGGGGCGCTGCTGCACCGGAGGAAAGTTCCCGCGGGGCAGCGGGGCGGCTGCGGCGGACCTGCCCGGGGCTCTGCAGCGCCTCGGAGCGCGGCGGGCGGGGCCGGGGCCGCGCTGTGCCTTGCACCGCATTGCACTGCTCGGCGGCGTGCATGACACTGCATTACAGTGCCTGGCGCTGCACTGACCCGCCTTCTGCCTCGCCCTGCATTGCTTTGCACCGCACCGCACCGCACCGCACGGGCGCGACGCCGCCTAGACCCGCTGGGCACTGCCTCGCGTCGCCATGGCCCTGCTGCGGGCGCCGGAGCTGCCCCCGGACTCGCCGCGCTGGTTCCCCACGCACGTCCAGGTCACCGTGCTGCGGGCGCGGGGCTTGCGGAGCAAGGCGGGCGCCGGCCCCATCTACGCCGTGCTGCAGCTGGGCCGCGAGAAGTACAGCGTGTGCGCCGCGGAGGGCAGCGCGGGGCAGGCGCGCTGGGCCGCGGAGGAGTGCGCCTTCGAGCTGGAGCCGCCGGACTGGGGCGGGGGTGGCTGCGAGCTGGCGCTCACGGTCATGCACCGCGCGCTGCTGGGCATGGACAAGTTCCTGGGCCGCGCCACCCTGCCCCTGGAGCCCGCGCTGCAGGCCGGACGCACCCACCGGGACCAGTGAGTATGGGGGCAAGGGGGGCAGCGCTGCAAGGGGCGGTCTGGGGTGCCGCCTGGGGCCTGAGCTGCTGGGGCAGGCGGTGGCAGCATCCTGCTTGCTGCCAGGTTGGCCGACTGGCCCCCGCCTGCCTGGTTTATTCCCCCTCGTGCATCCCTGGGGCTGGCGTAGCAGCACGGGCGCCGGCGACATCTGCGCCAGGGGTTTCCAGGCTCTTTTTCATTTGCAGACCCCTAAATTTGGAAGGGGGGCACGGCACCCTTTGAATTGTATGGGTGGGTGCTTTCCTGGACATAGTCTGCAGTTGCCCAGGAGTTGGAAACCCCTGGTCCGCGCCTGCCCGCAGCTGGGCCACGAGATGCAAGGGTGGCAAATGGGCCTGCCCCGTCGCCAGCCCCACAGTGCCCTTGGGGCTTGGCTTGAGGCACCGGGTAGCATCTGCATGTCTGTTGAAGCGAGCTCAAGAGGCTGAATCTGGTTCAGTGTTTCTGGTGGGTCTGATAAGCCCAGCCTGGTCTGGGCTCCTTATTCAGAGCAATGTGCTTGATATGTGATGTGATGCAACGTCTTTAGTAGCCAGTATACCTTTCTGATGGCATTCTCGCCCTGCAGCACGTCTAATTTCTTTCGTGGAAAGACTAGCTTTGACCAAGGAACCGAGAACCAGAAACTGGGACTAAGGAATGAAGTTCGGCCTCGTATCGTACGCATCTTAGTCTGTCGAGGCGCATCTGCCCCCTGCCTTCATGCAGCCGGCACGAGCACTGTAGCATGGGGCAGGGGTGGAAGGAAGGCTGGGGCTTGGTGGTAGACACAGATGCAGCCTGGCCTTGCTAAAGGGGTCAGGAAATGTCACTGTGGGCCCTGTGACGTGGTCAAATGAAAGCTGGATAGAAACTAGCTCTAGAGTAGTGTTCTGCATTTTCAGTTTTTGCTGGATTTTTTTTGTTGAAGTTATTCTGTTTTTACTGAGTTACACCCATTTTTCAGTGTAAATCAGTAAAAAACGAGTGGGGGTGGCGACAGCCGCACGTGGAGCAGGGGGCAAGGGGAGGGGTGGTGGCCACGCAGAGCCCGGAGAAGGGTGGCTGGAGCACAGGGCTCCTGGCTCTGACCCGGAGAGGGGTCAGAGGAATCATTCCTGGGCCAGGCAGGTCCCAGCTGCACCTGGCGGCTCCAGCTACGACCCTGTCCTGAGTGCTGGGAGGCAGGACAGACCAGCCCACTCCCACTCCCACTCCCTGAGGTGGGTGCTGCACCTGGTCGCTCTGCATGGGCCCGCAGGGTTGGAGCCACTGTCCAGGGGCGCAGGGCTCCTGGCTCTGAACCCAGGCAGAGTGAGAGGGGCTGGAGCTGAGGTCAGGGTCGGGTCCTCCCCCCAGCGTCTGGCCACATGCCACCCCCCACTTCCCCAAGCACCAGGGCAGCCCAGCAGCAGGCTGCTGCAGCAGGAGAGAGGGGCGCAGTGCTGTGCATTGGCCACCCCTGGGGCTGCAGCAGGGAGCAAAGTGGGGGGAGCTGTCAGTGGGTACAGGGCATGGCTCTTGCTGCTACATGGCCCCCGGGAGAGTTGCAGATTAGGGAGCTGTGCCGGGCATTTCCCAGGGGCTGTGTGCCCCCAGATCTGTGCACAGGACTAGAGTAGGCTGCCGGTGCTGGCTGGGGTCAGTGGTGGCACTGGGCTGTTCCTGGAGCTTGGGGTAGACAGCAGCCTGCTCTTGTCCTGCGTGCAGATCTGGGGGCACGCATCCCCCGGGAAGAGCCCGACACAGCCCGCAGCCCTCCTGGGGGGCGCGTAGCAGCAAGAGCTGTGGCCCGCCCCACGCACCCACTGACCTCTCCCCACGTTTCGTTCTGTGCTGCAGCCCTGGGAGCGGCCGGCGGGTGGTCCCAGCCTTACTCCAGTCCCTCTCTCCCTCACCACCATAGAACGTATTATTATGTTCCCCGATATAAACTGATTTCTTTTCTTTTCTTCCTTTTATCCCTGTTTCAACCCGGTTTTTATGTTTGGAAGATATTCCCAGGATTATTTTTTTTTTGGAAAATGCAGCGCACCACTCTAGAGCTACTACACCTTTGCAAGCTCTGTCTTTTATGGCTGGTTGGCTCTTTGTAGCTGGATAGCCATTTTTATGGTGCGCTGATTCCTTTGCAGCGTGGCTGGCTTCACTTTTGTGCAGTTGGCTGGTTAATTGTGTGATAGTTGCTTTGCACGTGCGACGATAGTTGTGTTGTGCGATTAACTATTTAATTGTGTGATGCATATATATATAATGTAGTGTGACTCCAGCCAGTTCCTGTTTGTCATGGCTCAGCTGGCCGTTGTGGACTTTTTGCTGGCCGAATGTGGGCAGCCCTGGAGGAAGACATGAGGATGCTTAAAAAAGGGAAGAAGGGTGGGTTCCTCTGGTCTTGCTTGGTCTTGCAGGCGGTGTTGGGAGGAGAGAGGCGCTCAAAAGAGACCTCATTAAGGGGCTTGCTGCCTAATTCAAGCTTAAGTGCATGGCTAACGTCTTGCCCAAGTGGAGGCCAGCTGGAAGGGGGGATGAAGCCTTAAGGCTGAGCTGTTTTGGGGGGCATTTTTTTTTGCACATTTGCAGCGCCATTCGCCCTGATTTGGAGGTCTCGAGGTGCTGCTGTCAGTGCGAGCGTGCTTCCCCAGCTATCGAAAGTGGATGGAGTTTCCTTCTGGCTCCGCTCCCTGCCTTGGACGGAAGCTGCCATTGATGTGCTACCTGATGGCACCGGCAGTGCCAAGCTGGCATTGATGGTGTCACAGGGATATTTCGGCACCGCAGTCTTCGCACTGTTGGTGTTTGACTTGGTTGTGTTTCTTGGGCAGCGTGGAGAGATGTTGGCGTTTTGATCAAGTTCTCATTGTGGCTTGGAGTGAATGTAAACGCGGCTGATCGAAGCTGGGTCCCGTTTCCCACCCCCCCCAAAACCCACCTAAATTAAATTCCTGCAAAGCTGAGCCTTTATCTTTCACTGGTTTTCCTGTTTATTGTCACGAATAATAATATAATCATTATCATTATTAGTATGATCTTATTAATACGTATTTTTTTATGATTAAAAATAGTATTCTCATCATCTGTTTTCTTCTCTTTTATGAAGGAGAAAGCTAGGTCTCTGAATGGCACGGGACAAAAGCAGTTATGTTTTTGGGGCTGCCCCAAGCTGCACGCACGGCTTTGGGAGGTTTCACACCCGGGGGGTTAACACGTGTAGACGCCTATACCAGAAAGCATGGGAGAGTCGCCGGTGGTTGCGAGCAGGACGTGGTCTCTGACCCATCTCCAAGCCCCTGGTTGCCCTCCTGCTGCTTGCTGTGCCAGCATTGTCCACGTGGCCCTGGGGAGCCAGTGGGTTGGTATGAAATGGTGCAAAGTTGGAGATGGGTCACACCCCAGCTTAGTCTTTGCGGATAACTGTGGGAGGCGATCTCCTCGTCCGAGGTACGTACCAGGCCTCTCTGAGACCCCGGCATGCATCTCCTGCTGTTTGCCCCTGGGGCTATAGACTTGCAGAAAATGGGGCCGGAAGGGACTGAGAGAGGTCCTGTGCTCCATCCCCTGCCCCAGCAGGACCACCGCTAGCAGGTCATTCCCGACTGTGTGTCCAGCCTGCTCCAGAAACTCCCCGGCGATGCAGATATTCACCGTCTCTGCTGATGACTTGTGCCAGGATTTAACTTCTCAGTGAAACTTGGGTCTGGTCCCCTCCCTGTTCCTGCTCCCTTTTGGTGCATCCGTGGGACTCCAGTTAAGGTGCTGCAAGCCCGGCGTCCCTCCTGAGTCGGTGCTTTCCTGGGTACCGGCCCCCAGGCT
>JAGPOW010001338.1:1671105-1685188 GCA_030014935.1 Caiman crocodilus | reverse complement strand
ATGCACGTGCGTCATCCTTGTCTTTCCTAATGTGCAATGGAAATAGTCATTGAGCCTTTTGTGTCTCGTTAGCCGTTTTACCCTCTCCATCTAGTAATGCTAGGATTTCTCTCCTTCCAAGTCTATTTAATCACCCTCCCTTTTGCTCTTCAGGCTAGAGACTTTCTGTTCCTGGGTCCCTTCCCTTATCAATTCTCTGCCCGAGCCCTAGATCGATCACAGTTTCCATCGTCCCATTTTCTCTATCGCCCTCGTATTTCTAATTGCTGCCTTCATTTTGCTGCAGACGGGCTGCTGGCTAAAGCGGTCCTTGTATTGATCGAGGAGCCGTGGCTTTTTGGCCGGGTGTCAAACTCTTCCTTCACAGTTCCCAGTCGTGTTATTTCTCTCCGAATTTTACCTTGCATCTCCCTGTGCTTTGAGAAACCAGCTCCTTTAAAGCCGGTGGTATTGCTGAGGACGCTGGGGATTGCAATGGTGGGACCCTTTGCGCTGCCAGCTGAGGTTTCTGCGGGGTTCGTGCACCCCCCATTTGCAATCAAAGGCCCCAAGAGAGCCTGGTTGTTCGGAGATGTTTCAGCAACGGGACATTTTGCTAGGAGCCCTTGAGCACAAGGGCCTGCCTGCCGTGCTCCTCCCCAGAGCTGGCTGCGTTTCAGCTTTCCGCGAATCATTCGACTGGTGTTTTGGAGCGCGTCGGGCTCTCCAGCACCCCCAGTTTCAGGCGGTCAGTGGTTGAGTTTGGTCTGGGTTGCAGGGAGGGAATGAGAGGCTTGGAAGAATTTTTCCTCCCAACCTTAAGGTTTTTGTAGGGGCTGTTTCTATAACCCTTTAGCTTTTCTTCCTGGCTGTTGGGGCTGGGGATTATAATGGCTCACAAGCCAACTAGGCATCACCCATGTCATGTTAAGGATCATGCTGGGGTATAATAATGTATGATTGCATGCAAGTCACAGGAAGGGAGTTTTCCACTCTGTTCAGCCTCACCTGTGCGTCCAGTTTTGGCTGTTGCACTGCAAGAAAGGCCCAGGCAAACTGGGAAGAGTGAGTCCAGCGGAGAGCGACAGAAGTGATTTAGAGGCCTGCAAGATGAGTCTCGTGAGAGAGGATTGGAAGCGTTGGGGTGGTTGAGTTTGCAGAAGAGGAGACTGGGGGGATTTGGCGGATGTCCCGATGCAAAAAGGACGGCGATGAACACAGGAGACGGGAGGATCCCCTGCCATCCCGTGACTCCAGGAGGTGGGTCTTGCAAGCTTTGCAATCCCACTGTGGGAGCTGGGCCAGCGCGGGATCCTCAGGGTTAAGAAGGGCCAAGGGGCCCCCACTTCTGCACCGCTCCTTCCTCCTGCTCGGTGCCCATGGACAAGTGGGGCAACAACCGTTTCCTGCAGCCTGCGGTCGAGCAGCCTTCAGTCTCTCTGCAGCCGAGAGCCCGCGGTTGAATAGCCCGGGATGGGGCAGAGCAGCTCTGCTGGCTCCGTGCACGTTTCCCTGCCGTTGGGTTTTCTCCCTCCCTTTTCAGCGTGGCTGGAGGGGGAAGGGAGACGACTCTCGACTCTTGGCAGGAACAGGTCTAGCATTGGGACCAACTAGATTTTTGCAAAAAATTGCAAACTTTTGGGCACAAACACCCTTCATGAGGCATCGGAGAAAAGACTGACGAAGTTCTCCTGGGTAGAAATGAAAGTTCATATTTCATAGGAGATTTGAAGGTGGTAAAATCTCCTGTTTGCAAAAGTTCATTCTGTACGTGGATTAGGCTCCCTGGCAAAGTTCATATAAACCAGCTTTCTCTCCCAAGCTTTTGGCTCGGTGCTTGGTTAATTTAGAAAAGGCTGGGCATCAAAGCAGCCTGGGGTTGAAAAGCTCACCAAAAACTGGTGGAGAAAAGCACCCAAAAAGTCCCCCCTGATTGCAACCACGCGGAGCGCCGTTGCTTGATCCGGGCCTGGTCACGGGCTGAGGTTTGTCTCCCAAACCTGCGATCAGGGCAGGTTATTCCAGCCCGGTGGGAGGCAGCGTGCGAGAGGGGCTCGTGCCCGGCTGTTGCGGGGAGGAGGGACGTAGATGGGCCAGGACTGCACGCCTGTTGCACGGGGGCTCGTGCAGGCTCCGATTCCAGCCTGGCGCAGCACTGGCCACAAGTGCACGTGGCCCGTTTGGTTACGAGTGGGGTTGCACGAGCTGTCTCTATCTTCAAGCCCCTTCCCCGAGGAGTCTCCAGCAGCCAGGTCGGCTCCAGTCCCTCCTGTCGGATGCCTCTGCCCTCCTTCCCCATGTAGGTCCCACCAGCCACGGTGTCGTGTCCACCCCAGCCGCCTGCCCCCCTGGCCAGGGGAAGGTCTCTGCTCATTCTTGGCCTTTGTGGCTCCTTCCTGTGGGCAGTTCTAGCACGTCTGCCCTCCTCGGGCTGCTCCTGCCTCCGTGGTGCTTTTGGTGTCCCACCAGGAGTGCACTGCATCCCCCTTTTATTCTTCCCCGCACAAGATGCAACCTCTGACCCCTTTCAGTGGCCAGACTTAGGAGGAATCGGCACGTGGAGTTTCTAGGAATGAGATCCCTCAGCACCAGGGACTCTTCGGAGCATCCCACCCCCTTGCTACCGGCCCCCCAGCACGATTGCAGGGTGCATGGCCCGTGGCTGGAGTGGCGGCATGCACATGAAACCTGCCACGGGCTGGGGGGAAGCCCCGTAGTCTTTGCAGGGCAGGCTGGGGCCGGCGGGGTGGAAAGCAAACTTTCCAAACCCATCTCCCACTCCGCCAGTGCGCTGGCGCGGCCGCGGGGGGCTGGTCTTCCCGGGAACCAGACCCAGCTCTGCTCCCCGGCCTGCGCCGACGGCTTGCGACTTCCCGCACCCCCCCCGGCGCAGCCCCGCGCTTGGGAAACCGGCCCGTGCCGCTCCCTGTTCTGCATCCCGTTTGCTTCGCTCCCAGCCTGGGCGGTGCCGAAGCCTCTGCCTCGAAGGCACCGGAGGGGGTTATTTTTCGCGGGGGCTTGCCCAAGCCAGGAAGCGTCTGGCTGTGTCGAAACCCCCGCCGGCCCCGTGGGTGGAGGTGGGGCTGGCGCAGGGCTTCTCGGTCCCGCGTGGCTCGTCTCGTTCTCGCGTCTGAGACGAGCCCGTGCTCTCTGCAGCCGTGCCGTGGGCTGGCCGGGCTTTGCAAAGCCCCGGAAAGGGTGCCTGTGTGCCGGTCGCGGCCTGGACTGAGACCCGCCACGTCATCGCCGCTGTTAGCCGGGAATCTGTCGGGGCTGAACGACTTCCCCGCTTGGCATCCCCTGCCCCGAGCCACCCCCTTGTCCCGTGGCAGGGTCTCCCCGCTGCACGCCGGCAAAGCCGGTCCCTCCTGCCGCCCCAGTGCCCCCGTTCCCTGCTCCCGACGCCGGGCCGGCTCTAATCAGGCATTTAGCCTCGCTCGCTGCCTGCGGTGACCTTGCTTTGTTCCCGTCTGGGCCGCCTGGCTGCTTTTCAGCCCTGCTTCCCTCTCCCGTCGCCCGGCTGCAACGTGACCGGGGCGCGGGCGCAGCTGCCCGAGGCTGCAAACCCCGCGACCTCGGGACGGCGCGGGAAACGGCCTTGACGGGCCGGAGGCTCGGGCGCTTCGGCACCGGTCACCTGGGAAGGATTTCTCCTTGGCGCGCGGATGGGGAGAGCGCAGGCCCGGTGCAGGGCTGCCACGGGGGAGCAGGATTGAACGCCCCTGGGTCTGACGCCGTCTTGAAAGGTGGTCCTGGCTTCTTCCACCCTGCGGCGGATAGACAGGCATGTCGGCATGCGTCGGGGCACGGCGAGGGCTGTGCTTGCTTGGAAAGCGGGGAGGGACCCTTACGAGAGGTGCGGGGCTGGTTGCTGCAGGGCTGGGGACCTTGTCCTGCCTGTCCGGTGGCAGTGCCCTAAACACCCTGCAGTGTTGCAGGTGGGGCTGGTATCGCTGTACGGTCTGGGGCGGAGGCCAGGGCACGGCCTCGCTTCCTCCCTGCGCCACCGCAGCTTCTGCTTCCTGTCCGTGCGGGCAGTCCTGCCCCGGTGCCGCGGGCAGCGTTGGTGCAGGGCAGAAGCTGTGCAGCCCCTGCACCAGCCCCTCTGGCAGCATGGGCATCAGCGGGCAGGGACCCGGATGGGTTCAGGGCGGCGCAGCCCGCATGCCTCTCCATGCAGCGCCTGCACCTTGCATTCGTTTGCTTGCAGCCTGGCTCGTAGACCCCGCATCAGGCTGAGCCGGCAGCTGGGGGAAGGGTGGAAATCCTGCCCTGTGCCTGCACTGCGGTGCATGGTGCAGTACAAAACTGGAAGTAGAGCCTCTTCGGAGGCTGCTGCCCAGAGAGGGAGTTGCATTGTCCTTGACTCTAGGGGCCCCCTCTCCTTCAGAGTCGGGCTGTTTAATTCGGAGCCAGGCGTCGTTTGCACGTGGCTGTCCTAAAACTGTCTTGTCTTCTGCTCCCATCATTGCAGTGCAGAGACCTCTTGGCCCAGCTCCCTCTCCCTGGTTGGTGGGCATCCTCGTGTGCAACTACGTGCTCCGTTAAAGCTGGATGGAAACCAGCTACAGACTTGTTTTTTTCAAGCACTGCCTTTGTAGCTCGTTGGCTCTTTGTATAGTTCAATAGTCATTTTTATGGTCTGCACTTGAGGCTGCTCTCCTCTTTTTGGCACGGTTACCCGGTTAACCGTGTGACGGTTGCTTTGCACTGGAGGCTGCTCTAAATGCATTGCATGATTTACCGTGCAGGTAACGTGCAGCGGGGGCCTGAAAGTCGGACCCTCTCCTGCGGGCAGGGTAGCTTTGCTGTCGGGTCCCCTTAGGGCTGCATTTGCATTCATTTCGTTCCCCTCTAAATTGCTCCTCGGACCTTACTGAACGCTCCCCAGATAAACTGCAGATGCCCGCGGCCCCTTTAAAGCCTGTGTGGCAAGCCCCTCGGACCACGAGTGACCTCGGCACCGTGCCCCGTCGATGCCGAAGCCCCTTCTGCAGCTGGGGGCCCGCGGGTGCATCCTTTGCCTAGGGTCGGCCCCCTCCGGCCCTGGGGATTTGATTTGCAGGCACGTTGCCATTTGTGTGTCCTGCTGTCCTGGCTCTGGCGCGTGGCTGGGAATTAGGAAACCTATGTTCCTGTTTCGGACGTACAGCATGCAACCTTGAACGAGACGTGCGATTACCCCCTGCCTCAGTTCCCCCCCCGGAATAGAGGGTGATGCTTCCAGGTCTCGTCCCGAGGCGTCGAGGGCTGACCGGGCCGTCTGAGCGATCGTGCACATTGGAGGCACTAAGTAAACAGTCGTGGGAGGTTCTTTGATCTGCTTTTCGCACGGCTCTGGCGGCTGGCTGCTTGCAGCAGGGGAGGCAGGGATCTCTGACAGAATTGGGCCTCTTCATCTGCGTCTCATTTTGGGCTCTCGGAAGAGCCCGCAGGAGCGGGTTTTGCTTGCACGTCTGTCGCTGGGCTCCCGCCAGAGCCTGGCTTCTGCAGTCCCCGATGCTGCGGGGATCCTCTGCCCGGCCGCAGGCTCTCGGCAGAGACTTGCTGCGTTACCTTTGCAAAGCGCGGCCGTGCCAAGAGCCCGGCCTGCCCGGAGCTGACGGTCTGTCTGGGCTGGAAAAGCACGGACCGGTCTGTGGGCGTGCAATGCAGCGCTTGTGTCAGCTGTGGGCCTCGTCCAGCTGGCTCAGCTAGTTCCCAGGTGTGCTCCCCTCGCACACCTACCCCGATCCATGCACTTTTCTGCATAAAGGGGCGCCCTGCACGTTTCAACCCGACCGTCCGCTTCAAGACCTGCCTTCCGGGCAGCTGCATGGCAAGGGGCTGGATCCGCGTGCTCAGGGCCGCAGTGAACTCCCTTTTGATTGCAGCTGTCGGAGGGCTGCTCTCAGCAGCCAGGAAACCATCTAGCTCCTGCTGTTTTCAAGAGCCCCTATAAGAAGGCTTGAGAAATGAGCAGAGCTGGCTGGGTGCGGGGCGGCTCGTACCACGGCACTGGCGGCGGTGGGTGCCGGTTCGCGGTACCCCGGGCTGGGTGCACGCTTCGCACGTTGGGTGTGGTAAGCTCGGTGCGAGCAAGAGGCAGGCAGTGCGAAGGCTGTTCCAGGCTTCGTTGCATGCTGCGGCTCTCGGCACGTCGGGGCCGTTCCCTCGCTCTCCGACGCGTGCTTGATGATCGCTGCCTCGTGGCACAGCTGCTGGAAGGGGCTTTCCTGCTCTGGCTCTTCGTCTGAGCCTCGGGGAAGTCTTCAGGGCTGCTGAAGCAAACAGGAGGCTTCCTGCCCCTGGAAGGAGGACCATTTGGACCTGGGCGCTGGCTAGGAGCAGCCCTGTGCTACCTGGGGAAGAAGGGGCACGGCAGGGACGCGTCGGTCCCACAACTTCGAGAGTGGCAGGAGGCTGGATGAGGAGACGTGCCTACAACGGGATTGGGGAGGATTCACTCAGCTGTCCTGCTTCGTTGCCAGAGATTAGGGGTCACTGCCGTCGCATCCCTCTGCCAGCCGGCGTTGACCCACCCTGGAGCCCTTGCTCTAGATGCCTCCAACAGAGGCATCCCAAGGGACCCACGCTCCCGCAGAGCAGGAGGTATATCACCCTGTGGTGTCCTTGGCCTGGGAGAGGATGAGGCCCAGATCCCCCTCCGATGCCGTGTGTGTGAACAGAAATGCTCCGTGCTCTCTACGTATACTCCTTAAAGCATGCTCTGTGTATGCACTCCCTAAAGCATCACCTCTGGTCCTTGGGCTGGAACGGACCTCGCAGGGCGTCCGGTCCGGGCCGAATCGTCCCCGACTCGGCCGTCCCCCTGCGTGTAACCTGCTCCTGAAATGTTAAGGGATGGAGACTCTCGGCAGCCTGTCCAAGGTGTTAAACCACTCCCAAAGTGAGAGAGGTTCTTCCTCATCTCCAACCTCCCTTTCCTCGGCTGCGGGTTGAGGCTGATGGTCCAATCCCGTCCCCTCCGGCCACAGGGAAAATCCTCCATCCTCTCCGTCATTGACCTTCAGGTGGTTAGAGACGGTTTCAAATACAGGATCCTAAAAAAGGAGGGTTGGGAGGGAGCTCAGGGGGTCACATCTAGTGCAACCCCTGCTCCAAGCAGCACCGGCCCCAACTCCATCATCCCAGACTCGTCTTTGTCTACCTCAGTCTTCAACACCCCCAAGGATGGAGACGCCCGTTCTGGGCAACCTGTTCCAGCGCTTCCCCACCCTCCTCGGGAGAAAGTTTCTCCTCAACGTCCCTTGCTGCAGCTTGAGCCCATTGCTCCTTCTGCCATCTGCCCCCACTGAGACCAGCCCAGCTCCATCCTCGGTGCAACACCCTGCGTGGAGTCGAAGGCTGCTATTCCATCCCCCTCGGTCTTCTCATCCGGCACAAGTCCCCACGGGTGTGGCAGGCCCGGGCGGGAGTGCTCGGCCCCAGGACGTGGCATTGAACCCATGCTCGGTCTCCTCTACGGTAGCGGAGATCCCACGTGTCAGTAGAAGGGGCTGTATTAAAGCCCTTGCCCCCTCTCCCGTTTGGGGACGTGCCGGCGCAGCGGGGTGGCTCTGGTGATGGGATGCCTCGGGGCTGGCAGCTCTACCCTGTCATCGGAGCCGTGCTGGTTTGCTGCCCGCGACGGCCGGAGAGCCCTGGCAGTGGCTATTTATCGAGGAGCGGGGCTTTGCTCATCACGGTGGCATCCTCCTGCCAAGGACAATCCAATCCACTGACCTACATCTTTGCAGGGCCTGGATGCCTCTGCTGAGCCATCTCAGACCGAGCGTTTGTCCAGCCTGCACTAAAGACCTTTCTTCTGTCTGCTGTCGGCGCGACGTTCACGGGCCCATACCCGCGGGGGCAACCCTCTGGGGTTGGGGCACGTTGCGTGCAATCCCGATGCTCTTGGGGCTGCTCCCCCAGCACGCAGGCACCCCGTTGCCTGGGTCTGCAGCCTGCTAGGAGGTGGATTGGGAGGAAGCCCCTCTCCTTGGCTGTCTGCCCATCCCGTGCTGGGGCTCTGCAGAGTTAAGTGTTAAACATCTGCCTGCTCGGACGCAGTCCCTTAGCTCTGCAAGCGGCTTCTTTTGTTGATGGTGGCCGGCAAGGCCAGGTGTGGCTAGCTTTCCCCCGTGGGAGCAGCGGGCACTAGAGGTCTTGGCAGCTGCTGGGCCCAGATGCTGACCCTGCAGCGACACGGCAAGGACAGTCTCTGCCCTCCTCCTTCGGGCTGGGCTCATCTAGAAGGTCTCTTCCCTTCTGGCCTTCGGGCATTAGCTTGTGAAGTGGGGCTGGCTGCACCCTACAGTTTGGGGAAACTGAGGCAGCATCCCCGCAGCTGCGTGTCCTGCTTGGCTTGGGGCTGGAGCAGCGCCTAGCACAGCTCTCGGCCCCTCTGCTCCCCAGCGTCCCTCTCGCACGGTGCTGTGCGTTAGCTCTCTCCTCTTCACCTGGCACGCAGGTATTTCCTTGCATAAAACACGCGCCCAAATAAAACGCCTGCTTTATTTTTTGGAAGGCAGACCGCAGGAGGAAACGGTTATTGCAGTCGTGGCTGGCTGCGGCATAGCCTGGTTGGTAATTATGAGTTATCTCCTACGGGAGAGGGCTGTTGAGGATGCAGGGGTCTCCTTCGTTCCAGCTCATCCACGTTCCCTGCGTGCAAGATTTCCGTGTCGCGTCTCGGGTGCGGGCGTGAGGGAGCAGCGAGCCGGGACGCGCCGGGAGTCTGCACCCAGCTGACGTCGGCTCTGGCCAAGTGCCGTCGGGCTCTGTCATCCGTCAGGCTCGTTACTGCTGCGTGCCAGCTCCTTGCAAGCAGCCCACGTCTCGTATAGAAACTCTCCTGCTTTCAGGAGCGGGTCTCCTGGCGGGCAGGAGCCGTCTGCGCGTGGCCGTCCTGGACGTGTCTGCTCGGCGGCAAAATTACTTTGGTTTTCCAAAAGCAGCTGGTTACTGAGAGCAGCTTAAACATGGCCCCTTCCTGCCTGACTCATCTGCGCTCATCTCTCGGGTGGGTCCGACAGCGACGTGGCCATGAGTGACACGAGCTTCCCACCCTCGTTTTGGGTTGACCTCCAGCTGCCTCGCTGAGAAATGGGTAATCCCTGCCAGCTGAGGGGCCTGCCTGGGTGTCTAATACTTGATGCTTTAGAGGGGTGGGGAAAGTTTCCTGACCTCTTGTGCTGGTCACTCTTCCCCCTGGTAAACCCTAATGTAGACAGGTTTCTGGGGAATGCTGAAGTCAAACTTGGTAGCCTTCCTGCAGAGGCAGGGACTTCCACGGGACAGCTTAACTTCGCCCAAAATAAAAATGCCCCGTCGGCTCTAGTGTCCTGCTGCTGCTTTTGGGTGAATGTGCACAGACCGGCAGGAGCAAGAGGGGCAATTTCTGCCCCGTTTGAGTCCATCTGTCACCTGGTTTTTGCAGGCTGCATTCCCGGTACGATGCTGGGTTGCTTCTAGCCCTCGGCTCTCGTGTTGAGGGGCGGGGGGGAAGATGTCGGCAGTGCTGAGCGTGGCAACTTATGGACGACTGGAATTTATTTTGTGGAGGGCTTTGTGGCAGGTTTAATTGGTTTTCAAACTAGCTTTTCTCATTGCACCAACAGAGAGATGGACGCGGCACTGCGCAGGTTTGTTCCTTGGCTTTGGATCGGGACCTAAATTGTCTTCTTCTTGGAGGATGAGCTTGCAAGGCATCGCCCTCCTTGCACGCGTCTCCTCTGAGGCCTTTGGTCTGGCCCCGTCGGTCCGGTAGAGAGGAGCGGCATGCGTGCGGCCGATCCCATTTTAGCTGGAAAGGCAGCCAAAGGGAGGCGTTCATGAAAGGGAATAATTAAGGCATTTCCTCCCGGGCTGCAGGCCACGGCCCTGCTCCACAGCTGTTGCTAGCTCCGACCTGCGCACCGGTCAGCTGGTCTCGGTCAGGTGGCCGGAGCTGGTTACAGTATGTGCCGATGGGATGAATGAACAATGGGCCGCGCGCCTACGCCCGTGGACTGCTTCCTAGCCGAGCAGTGTAACCAGAAAGCGGCGTGTCGTACAGTCCCGTCGACACGCCGCTAAAAATCGACGCGACTTCGGTTGTCCGCGTAAGCACCGCTGTCCCGTGCGTGGGCCGCGGGATTCGTGCTCGGCTGGTATGTGAGCAGCCAGCGCTCCCCTCCTAGATGCCTTCCCTCCTTGCAGTCATTAAGGTCCGCATGCTTCGCATGCTTCGCATGCTTGTGCGGTGCGGTGCTTTGAACGCTAATCCCTTCTTCCCCTGTATTATGTAAGGCTGCTGCTGCTGCTGCAGGCTGCACATGGCTCCCGTGCCTTCCTGCGGCGCCTGCTCCGGGTCTGAGCTAAAAACAGACCTGGGAGATTGCTCGGGGGACAGAGCTTTTCCTTGGAGATGCTGCAGAGGTTCAAGCCCATTTTCCCACTTTTAAGTGTCCGAGACGACACTTGGTTGCCTGGGACAGTCGGGGCTAATGTGAGTTAATTGCCCTTCAGGCTGCAGCCTGGGACAAATGGGATAAACCCAAGCCTGGTTTTTCCCCCCTTGGAGTGCACAGAGAGGCAGGACCCTTGGCTCAGCCGGCCGGGAAACCTTCTGCGGCAGGTTGTGATTTGAAGGGGGAATGGCATGGAGAAAGGGCAGAAGTTTTCCCCTCCGTGGGGTGGGTGATCGGGCTCCGTAGTCCCTGCATGTCGGCGCTACTAAGCAGATCTCCTTGCTCAGGAATAGGGGACTGCGGGCCGTCGCGTGCACGTTCGGAGGCAGCCGCTGGCACGCGGATCCCGACGTCGCTGCTCCAGATGTGTGGATCCCAACGTCGCTGCTCCAGATGTGCGGCTGCGAGGCAGAGCCCCGAATGCCAGCCGCGTTCTGCGCCGCGCCACGGGCAAACGGAGGAGGCTAAAGCTCTGCTTGTGTCCTTCCCTGGCAACAGCTGGAAACGCTTAATCTGGTCCTTTCCTATGTCGGCAGTAGCCAGAAAAGCTGGCACCCCCCCCCCACTTCTTCAGTGCATCATTTTTTACAGTGGGTTGGAAGTGTTGGGGCTTTTTTTGGTCTCCTCCATTCTCTGCTGTTGTCCAGCAGCCATGCCTGGCGCGGGACTGATAAGGACCAGACGAGCGTTGGGCAAGCCAGGACGTCGCCCTGCCTGCTGGGTCCCGGCACCTGCTCTCCCGTTACGACTGGGCTCATTAAGTATCGCCTCCCAGATATCAACTGCACTCAGAGATGCCTCTTAACAAAGGCTCCTTTCCCCGTTGTGCCGACCCAAGTGTCTTGCACGGCAGCTGGGCACGGTGCCTTGTATCACACTGGCTCAGGGGACGTGCAAAATGCCAGTAGCCTGGCCTTTCCTGGGGTGGCAGGAGCCCTGCGGTCTCTTGTGCAGCTCAGGGGGCAGGTGGGTGTCTACCGTAAGTTTAGAGGAGTCATTCCTCCTTCATCCTGACCTTCCCACCCCTTTGCGTGCAGGTTTTGGCGCTGCGGGCGTAGGGTGGAGGAAAACTGCTGTGGCAGCCACGGGAGCTTCTGCTGAGGCTGGTCCAAAGCTGCAAACGGCAGGGGTTTGCACCCACGGTGTAAGCTGCTCTGCACGCTGCAGGAATACATCCAGTCCGGGGGGGCTGCTCGCTGCACCCCCTCCGTTACCTCCTTACACTCAGCCCCAGGGAAGAGCCCCAGTGAAATCTTTCCTGGTTGCCCCCTTCTTGTGCAATGCCCCCGCACTGGATGCGTGCACACCTGCCCCCAGTCACCGGGCAGTCGGCACGGTCTGATCCGGCGTGCGCTGCCCGGGTCCAGCGGCACCAGCTGCCCCTGCTAGCAGAGTCCCTTGCTGCAAATGTGTCCCTCGAGGGGAGCAAAGTGTTAACTCGCTCTGTATTTTTGCCCAGTTCCTTCCCATGCAGAATAACCCCGCTTCCCCGGCTACTTCTGCTACCCCGCGGCGGGGACACGCGGGGGTAACCCCCGGCCTCGTCAGCGGGGCAGCAGCTTTCTAAGGCAAATGGAGGAAGTGGTGTTGCTTGAGCCAAAGACGTGGTTGCATGACGAGCGCACAAGGAAGGTTTGGGTCTCGAGGCCTGGAGGACCCCTGACCCTACCCAGCCTCTGCTTCCCCTCCCCGAGAGGGGATTTTGCATCTCTGTTGTGGGAGACGGTAACCGGGTAGCTCCGGAGCGGGGCCGTCCTCGTCTTGGCAGCTGCTACCCCCAGCGGCGTCCCTCGGGAAGGGTGCCGCTTCCTTGATTTGTGGCTGGTTCTCAAGTAAAAGAAGGGCAGTGCCTTGTTCTGCTTCCTCCCGCTGACGGCTTTCGCCTGCCCGGGGCAGCGGCGTCCTGGTGGTAAAGGGCCCACTGTCCAGATGTGCGTCTGTCCGAGGGGCCCAGGCCCAGTCGTAGCCCCGGACAGCTCTTGCATCGCCCAACCTATGGGTTAGATGCTCCGGTCCCTCGGCACCCGGGCACAGGTGGAGCCAGGGCACCGCGGGTGTTTCCCGGTGGGTTTTTTGGGTGCTGGGGAAATAGCTGCATGCACAGAAGTTGTGGCACGTCCCCTTCCGGGCCGGAAAGCCCCTGACGTGAGCCGTTCTGCAGAGCGTTGGCCCCGCAGCGTTTGCTCAGCCGTGCTGTGGGGAGGTCAGCATCCTGCCCGGGATGGACAGTCTGGCCCTTCAGATGCAGGAGACAAAACCCCCCGTCTGGGGTTTGGGGCAGTGCAGGGAGCCCCAGATTCGGCTCTGGAAGTGGGAGTGTGAACGCCCCCGAACCTGCCGCCCTGGGCTGGCTGCTGAGAGCACGGCCGACTCCATCCACCGCCCCCAGAAAGGATCCCGTGTAAGGCGTTCTCCAAGGACCGGTCAGGGAGGAAAGCCCCTTTCCGCCTGGCATTGTCTCCGTTATTGTCCTATCTGCCGGGAGCGGGCCGCCTCTGTTGATATTCCTCCCCGGCTCTCGGGAGCACAAGCAGCTCGGTTTACACCACGTGGGCTTTCAAACCGAAACGAAGCAAACCCGCAAGCTGGAAAAACTTGCCCACGTTGGAATAACGTTGCCTGAAACAAGTCACTTGCTGAGGCGGTTTTTCCATCCCATGCTTTTTACATTTATTTATTTTTTTTTTTTTTGTCCCCTCTGAACAAGCCTGGCCGGTCTGCTCCTGTAAGAGGCACGTCGCCCTGCCGGTGATGCACCGGTTGCCTCCGAACCAGCCCCTCGCTGCCCCCCAGAAATCGGGCCTCGGTTTTAAGTTTATAGCATAGGTGTAAAAAGTGAAAAAGCAAATGTGTGGAGGCACGGACAGCACTCGAGGCAGCCTCCGCTTCTCCGTCTGCGCTGGACGGAGCCCCCACCGCGCCCGGTGCTTGCGGGGATCGGGAAGATGCCTGCGGCCGGCACCCGGGAGCCCCCCAAACGTCCCCCCAGAGCAAGGAGAGGAGCCAGCTCTGTGCAAGCACCGGCTGCCTCGTGAGCCTGCTATTCTGGGCCGGCGAGGGCCCTGCCAGCTGCACGGTAAAAACAGCTGAGGGTGGTGACTCGCGCGGGGATTTTCCATCGCTGGGAGGCTCCAGCCCGTCTCCCGCGGCCCTGTGCAAGCGTCACGTGCTGCAGGCCCGAGGACAAGCAAGAGCTGGCGGCCAGCGTGCGGCTGCCGAGGGCAGAGCGGGAGGCGGGCGCTCCGGGGCCCTGGCAGCAGCCGGGCGAGCGGCCCCGGCTGGGGGTCCCGCGGGACCCTAGAAACGTTTTTAGGGCCGCCTCTGTCGTGGCCAGAGTCGAAGGGCAGACTTGTCCCACGGCGGATGCAAGGGCGCTGAGCCCTGATGCCCCTGGGGGTGGCAGGGGCCGTGCCGTCTTTCTCCTTTGTCAGAGCATCTTATTCCCTGTCCGTGGTGGATGCAGCCTGGCCGGGCACGGGGCGGGCGTGTGGCACCCGACTGTGATAACACTGACGGGGTGCAAGTATTTCCCAAGACCGTGGGTTTAGGGATGTTGCCTCTCGGGCAGCTTCTAGGTGCCGTCGAAGAGGCTTCTTAGAAACAGGGTTTGCGCTGTTTTACCTTTGCCTTCTCTCTCCCCCTGCGGTAGCTATTGCAGGGGCAGAATGGGG
>JAGPOW010001338.1:1642521-1662072 GCA_030014935.1 Caiman crocodilus | reverse complement strand
TATTGTATCATTTGTCCTGTAGTCATTGTAGTTAAATGTGCATTGATGGCAGGGGCTGGAAGGGACCTTACAAGATCGTCGGGCCCAGCGCCCCTGCATTTGGACAGGAAATACTCTTAGTCATATTTATAAAACAGAATCTAGCCTTCTTGAGTGTCTTGACAATGCTTCGCTGACCATCATTTTTACATCTGGGTTAATATTACCCCACCTGGGTTAAGGTTTTTCGGTCAAGCTAAAAACCGTATGTGGGGCTGTGAAGTAGAAGACAGACGGTCCCAGGGAGGGCTATTGCAGCAGAGTCGCCGAAGGAAGGATAGTTTGAATAGTGGAATATGAAGGCCATTATAAAGGAGAGTGGGATATTAGCACTTGTGGAGTGGGGAGAGATTAGCAGGAAACAGGGAGATGCTAATAAGCCGCAAAGTCAACTGCCTCTCTCTGCACTGCCTGAATAGAAATGCCGCTTCTCCTGCAGGCGCTTGGTTGCACATTTGGGGTGGATCAGGGGTCAGGGGGTGCCCCGCACTGGATCCGTCCGTGCTCCTATAGTCCTTGGCCGTGTGGACGAGCCTGGGGCTTAGCACTTGCTCTCTCGGTCGTGGTTCTCGGAAATAACAAACTTTTCTCTCTCCTCTCGAACTCCAGGTGGTACAAGCTGCACTCCAAGGCCGGGAAGAAGGAGAAGGAGCGAGGGGAGATCCAGGTCACGATCCAGTTCACCCGTAACAACATGACGGCCAGCATGTTCGACCTGTCCATGAAGGACAAGTCGCGGTCGCCCTTCGGCAAGCTGAAGGACAAGATGAAGGGGAAGAAGAAATACGACCTGGAGTCCGCCTCCGCCATCATCCCCAGCAGCGTGGGAGCCCTCGACGTGGAGGACTTTGACCTCGGGGGCAAGAAATCCAAAGCCAAGGGGTTTTTCTTGAAGAGCAAGCTCCGCAAGTCGTCCCTCACTCAGTCCAACACCTCCCTGGGCTCCGACAGCACCATCTCCTCTGCTAGCAGCAGCTTGGCAAACAACTTCGGCATAAGCATTAATGCTCCCGAGGTAACCAAGTCCCCCAGCAGGCACAGCAGTCTGTCCGCAGAGCGCTCTGGTAAGAGGATACAGCTTTTTGGTCATTTTTATTAAAAATAAATAAAATAAAGAGGGGGGCCATTAGGACCTATTAGCTAAACAGCTTGCTGCAGAGAGCGTGTCCTGGATCACGCCTTTTCCCCGGAGGGGCATGCAGGCATGAAGGATGGGTGCTGGGCTTGGCATGGAGGTACCCCAGGCGCAGGGAAATCCATGCTGCCCATTTAAAGCAGGTCTCAAGCCTGTGATTGCCTCCCGGCCTTGAACAGGGCAGGCCCGTACGACGGAGCCTGCAGGTGCTGAGCTCTCGGGCTGACCCCTCTGTGCAGGGGTGCTCTTGGCCCGCGGGAGGGGGCGTGAGCAAAGCAATGGCTGTTGCGGCGTGTTAGCGTCCCGTGATGGCCTGCGGCAGAGCGATCGGGTTAGCCACACGTGATTAAGTTGGCCGGGCGCTGGCAATTTGGATAGTCCCGTGCTCGGCCAGTGCCCAGGTGCACAAAGCCCCATGGCTGAACAGTGGTGACTCAGTGGTGACCCTCACACCATGCCGGTCTCCTTTCTGGGTTCTCTAATGATAGAAACCTGCTGCGTGTATTCAGCTGCTGCGTGAGCCGGAAATAGGAACAAAAGCACGGAAAAGTGCCGTCGCGTTTCCCCATCCTGTGCGGCAGCCTCCTAAAACCCGTCGCCATTCTCCGCACCGCAGTAGTGTAATGTATCGTGTGGGTCCTCGAGGAACGCTTCCTCCCTAATGCACATAACCCACACCCCAGCACAAATCCACTTACGATCCTTTGGGAGAGTTGCTCGCCTCTCTTTTACTGGGGTCTTATCCTCTTATACAACCTGCCCAGTTGAGGAGGAAATGATGTCACTTGTTTGGCGATGTGCTCGTGCCCCAGTTGCCGTCATCGTCGTAGAAATCATAGAGATCGGGACCTCCAGAGGTCATCCAGTCCAACCCCCTGCCTAAGGCAGGATCGTGCACAGCTTATGGTGACTTCCTTACGACCCGGAGAAGACAGGACTAGCCTTTGAGCGCCGTCTCTAGCATTCGTAGGCAACCACTTCTCCAACGAGTCCTAGAAGTGATGCCCTCCGGCCCCTTGCGTACAGTAGAGCCACCCACAAGAAACCCGTGTAGCAGGTAAAAAGCGGGGGCGATGAAGGCAGTGCCCTGTACCTTAGTCAGAGTGTAGTCTAGCCGTGTCCAGCACCCAGTTCTTCAGAGGAAGACGCAAAACCCCTCCGTTGGGCCGCACGGTGTCCGTAGGGGGGGAAAGTTCCTGCCTGGCCTTGTGATGCTGCTGTTTGACCCTGGTTCTTCCAGGCAAACAGTCTCATGCGTGCCCCCTTTTTCTCTTCCAGTGAAAGACTATCTGCCGTCTCCAAAACTGACCCACAAGCGAGCGTTCAGCGATGAAGTCTCCCAGGTCAGCACGGTACCCGAGTCGAAATCCATCCAGAGCCTGAAGCCAAAGAACGAGCCGGTCTCCAGGTCCTCTCTTTGCATCAACGGAAGCCACGTTTACAGCGACGAACCCACGCCAAAGAGCCCCATGTCCACCCAGCAGAGCTCCTTGCCTCTGTCCGTGCCTCTACAAAATGTTGCCAAAAGGCCCGAGGAGGGCTTCAGCCCCATCCCCTTCCCTCCTGACTCCCAAGAGCCGCCGTGGAGAGGCAGCAGCTTCGAGAGGACGCAGCCGAAGGAAGAGCCCAGATTCATTCCCTCTCCTCCTAGCTTGGTATTGCAAGAGGAGCTCAAGGTCTCGACCAAAGCCGTCACCCTCAACAACCACCTCGGCCGAGCCCGGATGGAAGAAGGTGGGCGCGTAGAGAGCAAGCCTGTGCAGGTCGCCACACCGATGGTCTTCTCTGCGGAGCGGGCGAAAGACAGACCTCTCGAGGAAGGCAGGAAGGAGGACAAGAAGGCAAAAGGTGGCCTCTTCCACCACAGAGGCAAGGCGGATGCAGGGGAGAAGCAGGGAACCACCCCGGCGTCTCCGGTGATGGCTGGAGGGGAGGAGAAGAGCAAGACCAGCTGGTTTAGCGCGAAGGACACCAAAGAGCCTTCTCAGAAACCCAGGTCAGTAGCACTGGGAGTGTGGACCGCACAAGCTGCCCGTATAGTCCCGCTCCAGGGACTGCAGCAGATCTGCAACCAAGCTGTGTCCCCAACTTAGACATGCTTCCAGTCGTGGCTCAGGTGAAGTGTGGGGCGGGGGCGAAGGGGGAACAGCAGTCCCGTGGCTGAAGCCCAGGATGGGGAGCCCAGTCTGTGGGTCTGGTCTTGCTTGTGCCACGAGCCAACTTAGGTGGGTCTGGTAAGTCGGTTCCCCCTTCTGGGCTCGTGTGTCCCGACTCGTTAATGACGCTCGCTGTCGTCACTGGGGTGTAGAGGTATATCTCAGTAGCGATGGTGAAACGTGTGCGGGGAGGTGCTTTGCTGCCCCTGGGTACGGGATTTTTGGAGCGCATCGATATTTCTGAAGGGTCTCGCCCCAGTCTCCCTCCCTGCCCCCTCCCAGTTGTGAATGTCTAATTGCTCTAACTCGTTTGTGACGATCCCTCCCTTCACACCTGCTACGCTCCTCGCCAAGCACGTGGCACAGAGTGTCATGGTTGAGCCTCTGATTGTACTGTGGGCGTGCAAATCCCGTTCCCCTCTTCCTCACACTTTTTTAAATGATCCCTGCCCACATCTGCATGTTTCTTCTGCTCCATTCGGCTGGCAGGTGTGGACGCCGGGGTCTCCTAGTGCATTTGGTTGGTGCTTTGAGTGTGCTGCGGTTAGCCAAATGTGTCTGTTCATCGTGACCTTTCCCTTGGGAGCTTCTTGTTCACTTGTCCTCACTCAGCCATTCCTAATCCATCCCAGGGAACCTCTTTCCTGTGTGCAGAGCCTCACCCGGGAGCACGTGCCTTTCTGATCAATGCACCTTTAGAAAAATAGACGGATCGGAGAGAGAAAAAAAGATCTGGGGGCAGCGGTAAAAATGACTGAGAGCCTGGGGAGACCGGTGCAGGAGGAGAGAGTTATGGCTTCTGTCAGAGATTAGACACTGGGTTGGTTTTAACTGCATCTGGTTTGAAAGCAGATTTGGTTAAATCTCAGCAGACTTCTTAGGGGGACTTCCTGAGGGGTTTAACAGACCTCGTTTCTCTTAAATAAATTCCTTATCGGTATCAGCTGCGGCACTGGAAGTTACTTTGCAAGGCGCCATCCAGCTATGGCACGGGAAGGCAGGGGTGGCCCACCTGGAGGCATAGTGGCAGGTGGGGCAGGGAGCAGGAAGCAGAGCAGCAGACCGGAAAAGGGATGAGGGTGGTACTTGGGGAGGCTGTGGGATAATTCATAGCATGCCTTGGACCCGTAGCTGTAAGGCACTTTGCAAACTTAATGCAGGCTTGATGTCTGCCAGGTTCGAGAACAGCCCATGGAGGGAGGGAGGGCTGGTTGCTTTGGAGCCTAGCCTGAGGGATCAGGGACCGAGAGCTGGGCTGACGGTAGGCGTGCTTTGGCACAAGTGGAGCAAGGCGCCACAACAGCCCAGCCCTGCCTCTGGCCCTGGCGCGGTCGCTTCAACACACCCATAGCCCGTAGCTAAGGAAATGTTTTCAGTGCATCATAAAATGCAGGGGTGCGAACATTTCTTACGCATGGGAGCCACGAGGGCAACAGGCGGGTCAGCTGCTGCGCTGAATTAACGGGATAGAGCGGGTGATCACTGAACTCCCGTCCTTGCCCCCGTTGCATAGCGTCTGCAGGAACAGGGCCGGCCAAGTGGTGGCCCCTGGACGAAATGGACGAGCGCTCCAGGCCGTAATTTCACCGTGTGACGAAATGGTGAAATACGGCCTGCAGCGCTCGTCCGTGTGGCTGTTGGAGCCCAGGGGGTGAAGCTCGCTGCCCTGCCTGCCACCCGATGCAGGACCTTCACTTGCCTTTGGCAACTGAAATCAACAGCAGGATGAACGGGGCTGCGCGCACATCTGGCAGCCGTGCTGGCAAGCTACCGGCGTGTGCATCCCATGGGATGCGGCGAGTTGGATCCCGCCCCCAATGCCTCCCTCTTGCTTTTCCCCATCCACAAGCGGCCTGGAGCGGTCGCGTCTGCTCAGGAGCGCCCCACCTGCCAGCCCCGGCGCAGACGCACGGACCGGTAAAGAACCAGCTCCTCCATCACGAGCTCCGCTGCATGGCCTGGAGGTTTCCTGGGGGTCTCCCCTTCGAGAAGAAAGCCAGTCAGGCTGGGCCACGAGAACCACTGACATCCCAGACGCGGGCAACGAGATGCTGGGGCCCCAGAGAGCTTGAGGGCTTTATTTTTGGATGGAGCATGCCGGCGGTGCCTCTCTGTAGGAGGCGGAGGGAGACTTCCGTCCATTCACTCGTTGCTTGGGCTGCCGGAGCCGGGGGTGTGATTAGCTGCGACAGCTGCTGTGGATCCAGGTCAGGGTCCAGGCCTTTGGATGCAGAGCGAGACTTGAAACGAAATCCTTTGTTGGTGCCTCTGGTTCCCACGTAAGCCCTGCTCGTACGGGGGCCGTAGACGAGTGCAGGGCAGCAGGCTGGGGCTGGGTGTTCGGGATCTGTTTCTAATTCAGGCGGGTGCGTTTGAACTCTGTATTTCCATGCACTGGGGTTCTAGTTTTATCCTAACAAAGCTGCTGCCTGAGTGTCCCCAGGGTAAGCCACCATAAATACAAACCCTGTGTATACTTGCTGGGTTTTTGGCTGTCGGCGTGGCGGTCTAAGGACACAGGCACGCCAGGTTCTTTGGCTAGCGGTGATATCTTTTATGAGACCGACTGAGTCGTTGGGGAAAAAAGTTCATAGCAAACTTTTGGGTGCACTTTTTGCCAACTAATAAAAGATATCGCCTCTCCTCAAACCACCTTGCCTGCCTATGTATACCTGAGCTTTCATGGGTAGAGGCAAGCAGGAAAAGCCTGTGGTGCCTGAGTCCAGGTAAAGTGGGCCTGGTATCTCCCTGAGCAGTGCGGGTCGACTGGGCAAAGAGTCACAGCTACGTCGCTTTATTTGGGAAAAGCAGTACGTGCTCTGGTCAGAAAGGGCCTCGTCCACCTCCCGCAGGAGCCTGTCCTTTGGGGTTGCTGGATGAAGGGGCAGCTTTTCATCCAACCCATGTTCTTACCCAAGAGGAAACGTGGCCTTGCATAGTCGGGCTGTGTCTGCACTGCAGTTACCCTGGGCTCGTAATCGGGGTCGGCCAACCCTTTCCCCACCCACGTCCGCGTGCCTGGGTTTAGCAGTGCCTTCAGCCTAGGCTAGCAAGCTGGATAAGCGGGAGAGCCCGGTCTGCTCTCGCTTAGCTTGGTAACCCACCCACGGGGCTGTGAGGATCCGCTAAACCACATGTGTGGCTGGTCCTCCCGTGCCTTCCCACAACGGTGCTCTGCGTGCCCAGGAGGGCGGATGCATCCTCCTGCGGTTCAGTGGGGAGGCATCGTAAAGTGGCTCGTCTTGGGGCAGCCCAGAGGGTCCCCGCGTCTGAGCTGCCTGGCATCCGGGTGAGATTACCGTAAGGGGGATTGCGGGGTAGTCGCTCGCGCGTTGCGGTAGGGCAGGCGCTGAGGCACGGGCGCAACACGCTCACGTCTGCACGTCTCGTGGAAACCCCGCGGGATTTGGTTCGGAGCAGTCCCCGTTTCGAACCAGGAGCCGCATGGGAGCTCTCCCCGAGCATCTTGCTCTTCTCCCACGTAACGCCCGCGATCGATGGCCTTCTGCATTATTTTCACTTCCAAGCTTAACCGAGGAAAAAGGAGGTCAGCGAGCACAGATTTGCCGTGATGCGGTGGCAGGGTTGACCGACCTCAACTCTGCTGGGCAGACTGGCAAAATGCTGGGGAGAAATTAGACTAGATGTAGTCACGGTTGAACCTCCCTTGTGTAGGTCGAGGCGGCCAGTGGCTGGGCCAGCTTTGGGGAAGGGGGTTTCGTATTGAAGTGGACAGGATTACTTATGGGCAGTCTTGACACCCCTCTTGCGTGCGGTGTGGACTACTGAAGGGAGACTTGATGAGCCCTGGAGAACCACGGCCAGGGATTTAAATGGCATTGCGTCCCCCTGCACCGTTCTGTCTTGCCAGCCTGGAAGCAGGAGACTTGCAGATGTCCGGGGAGCTGCAGTGCACTGACCTTTAGCAATTCCCTTTCACCCGTGGCTTCGGCCACCGCTCGCCTGGAACGAACGAGCGGCTTTGAACGCGCTCCATCACGTCTCCTCGCAGATTGTTTCTCAGCCGTGTTCTTCTGACAGCGCACAGAGCTGGAGGAGAAAATCAATGGGAGCCTCTTAACCAGAGATTCGTAAACACGTGTGATGAGATAGTTGGGGCTGGTCCTGCTCGGAGCAGATGTGACCCCCCTGAGGTCCCTTCCAACCCTCATTTTCTACGATCCTTTGTGCTGCCAAAACGGCCTTAACTCTGCCCCTTTGGTGACATCCGCCTGCAGCCTTCAATTCTGCGGTCCTTACCTAGAGCTTCGGTGTGAATCAGAAAAACCCACTTAATTACTGCATGTTTCCTCTACTTCCCTATTCGATTAAAATCAAACCCTTGCTTTACATCTTCTCCAGAGCTTTACGCACCTCCTCCGCACTGGATCGTGTCCCGGGGGTCATGCCGCAGAGGTGAGATCAGGGCTGTGGCAGAGGCGATACGCTTTGCCTACACCTGCGTGGGTTTCACTGAACGGCTACGGAGTCAGCGCATGGTCTGCTGCTGCCTGTGTCTCAATGCCGAAAAGCCCCTTGCTTTTAAGGCTTGGGACGTGAATGAAAGCGGCGGTGATCGTGTGCAGCGGTAACACGCGCGGCAGCGGCCATTGCACTCGGGATCCGAAGCGCGGGTAACCTTTGGCCTGCGGCAGAGAAGAGCCCGTGTCATGTCCCTGACTACCGAGTTGGGTAGTTACTTCCTGCCCTCTTGGACCCCGCTGTCAAGGAGGTTTGGGTCTGGTCCTGGAAGCTCTCGCTCCATTCTCTGCAATAAGTAACTCCTGGAATCGTATTCCCCTGCCTCGCACCATCTCCCTTAGCTGCAGGTCAGCAAGACCTGTCTACATGGCATCATAGGAACACAGGAGTGGGGCAGAACCTCCGATCCCCCGAATTCAGGATTCCCCAAAGTCACCGCTTCAAACCCTCGCGCCCACTTACAAGGCACAGAGCCAGGGACACCAAGACCCACCCTGCGCCCTGCCCCGGGTAGCAGCAGGGAAGATGAGGGCACTGCTGGGCTCAGTAGCCGTCCCTGCCAGGTTCCCTGGATTAACCTTTCATCGGTTGAAGGCCTGTAATTAGAAAAGGGTTTTAGTTAAGGATTAATGAGCATGCAGCTGAGCTGGGGTTGGGAGGGATTTGCTTTACTCACCTTTCCTTACTTCAAGCCACATGGGGAGTTTGCAAAAAGGCTTACCCCCATGGAGTCTAGGGCAGGGGTGGGCAGTGATTTTGGCTGGAGAGCTGCTTAAAGGGTTTAATGAGCTGCCAGGCGCAAGGGTGGCTCTGCCCCTTGACAAGTGGCTGCCATCTTGGGACCTTTCCGAACGGCAATCCATGCCCACCCCCTCCCCCCCGAAGTACCCCTTCTGGGAGCGGGGAGGAGGGAGGGGATTGCCATCTTGGAACTGGAAAGAAAACTTCAATCGTATGTTAAAAATCAAACATCTACTTGTATTTGAATTTTTTTCTCAAAAGTTATTTTTGCCCTGATTTACATGCGTTTGTATAGCATATATAGAGGGGATCGCATAATAGCTCAAAATAAAGTCTTACTCACTCTTATATATTGTGCTGGGAGGTAGGGACGTGTGTGGTTGGGGAGTATGTGTGTATGTGTGGTGGGGTGTGGCTGGGGGTGTGTAGGGGTGGGAGTGTGTGTGGGGTATGGGCATGGTGGAGGCTGGGGTTTGTGGGTGTGGTGGATGGGGTATGTATGGGGGAGTTTGGGCTGTGGGTATGGTGGGGTGTGTGGGTAGGTATGTGTATGGGGAGTTGGGGGTATGTGGGTGGCGGGTGTATAGGGAATGGGGGGGTGGGTATGGTTGGGGTGGGATTTGTGGGTGGATGTGTATAGGGGGTGAGGGGATGTGGGGGTGGCTATGGTGGAGCCTAGGGTGTGTGGATGGGAGTGTGGGGTGTGGGTATGGTGGGGGCATGTGGGGAGTGGGGGGTGGTCCCTGGAGCCACATGTGGCTGCAGCATGCAGGGCCAGCTCAGCCTGGCCACGTAGCACGCAGCTCCCATGCTCTGCCCCACGTGGCAGCAGTGCAGGGCTGGCCCGGCCCCGTAGTGTGGCTCCCTGCACTCCCACGCGAGTGCCCAGCCTCGTGTAGTGGCGTTGTGCCGGCCAGCCCAGCCTGTCCCCATAACACAGGGCTCTGAGCGCCTTTTCCCCAAACTGGGAGTCCCTGGCCCCCAGCCCTATGGGGCCCTTACCCGAATTTCTACTATGGCAAGGAGGGAGGGCTGGGAAATAGCCACCGAGTGAGTCTCCAGGCCATTGCCCCCTCCCATTTGGGGGGGGGGGAGGGCGGGGGTCAGCCTGGGGTGGCCCCGGAGCTGCCGGCTCCTCCTGTACCGAGGCACCGGGTTTCAGGGGGGCAGCTAAGGACCGGGACCGATGATAATTGTCTTATGGCTTTTGGAGGGGGTCTGCAGGCCAGGTGGGATCACCTGCCTGGCTCCGCACGCCGGGTTTTTCCTGCTCCTGGTCTGTGTGCTCTGCTCACTCCCCCACGGCATTGTAATCCAGACAGAAAAGCACGGGCCAGTGGACTGAGCATAGGGCCGGGAGCCAGGATCCAGGTCTTGCTCCTGTGCTAATGACTGTTTCAAATGGATCGTGAGGGCATGTCCTGCGGCCTTAGGTGGTGCTACCAGAGGCAAATCCATCCACATTGGTGTTAGCTGATGGTGTCCTTAAAGGGAGCTGTATTTTTGTGCCAATTGGTTCCATGCACCTGCCGTGATAACCTGATCTCAGTAGTTTTCAGCCTTTTTAGATCTGGAAAATGCCAGCTCTGCTCATTTTTTTGACTGCAGAAAAAAGCACTAGAGCAATTGTTCTTTTGCAGAGAACTCGGGAAGGCCACGATAGGTCAGCATGGTTTTAACACTCGGGATCCTCTTTGAAATCTCTGGGTTTGTCTTCTGAATCGTGTTTGCTCATGTAACAGTGCCAGCCTTGTGTGGCACCCCTGTAAAAAAAAAAAATCTCCAGGCACCCCAGGGTGCTGCAGCACCCTGCTTGAGACCCATTGCCTTGTGAAGGAAAATGACTCCGTCACTTGTGTCATACTGCATCCCCAGCTCTCAATGCATCCTGCGCCCGAATTACGTACGTAGCAGTTTAGGTTTGCACTGTGGGATTGAATGGAAAGTGGAGGAAGACGATGTTTGTTTGCTCCCTGCAGACTTAAAAATGAGGATGTTTTGGGAAGAGCCGTGGCCCCACGGGGTCGGGGTGGTGCGCGAGGGAGAAGCTGGATCTGGTTTATTTGAGGTACTGGAACAATTGGTTTGAATAGCAAAAAAAAACTTTCCAACAATGTTATCTAGTAACAGCACATTAGGCTTCCTGCGTATGGACCTGCCTGATAAAGTCTGGTCCGCTTCTAGGCTGGTTTTTAAGGGCGGAAGAGGGCGAGAAAGAAAAAAATCCAAATATCTCTTTCCTTTAAGCCTTGGTAGAAAATGGGGTCCTGTCTTCAGTCACAGGGAGCCACAGCAAATGGTATGGGAGCGAAATGCAAACCCTTTCCAAAAGCAGCCTTTACTTAAGACTGTTTTTACTGCCTTCGGGGACCCGGGTGGCGGCTCCAGCTGCTGTCCCGGGACCTGCTGTTCGGTGTATCCCACTGGGCAGGCTCAGTGCAGGATTAGTTTTTGCTCCCCATTTGTAGTGGATAAAACTTCCCAAGAGCGCCCGAGTGCTGTAGGATCCCACCTCCTACTCAGTCCGTGGGATCTGGGCTCCCAAATCCTGTTTTGAAGGTGGTCCTCAAATCTAGGTCTCGCTTCTCTCGTATGTTTAGCGAATAAAACCCAACTGATTGGTGCCTAGTTGGGTTTTGGGTTGTTTTTTTTTTGACTTCCAGCTTCTCCATTGCTGCACGCTCGTGAATAAGGTCAGGTTAGAAGTGAAAAGCGGGCTCCAGCCATCCAAGGAGGGACGTTTTGGAGCTGCCTTCACCCATGAGCTTGGCTGCATCAAGGGGGGGGCCTGCAAAACCGGGGCTGGGACTTGAGCACAGGCGTCTCCCCCAGCCCCGCGTGTCTGGTTCGAGGCCGGCGCCCCGTAGCACTGCGCGGACCTAATTTCAGCATCTGTTTGAGATCCCGGGGCGGGGCAGGTGCAGGGACGGGCCCAGGGCTGTGCAGGCAGGCAGTGGCAGACCCTTTCTGCTTCGCTTCTAGTTCAGCTTTCTGGTGCCGCGAGCGCCGGTGTTCCTCCGTTCAGAAACCCACAGGCAGCAAAGGGTAAGGACGTGAGAATATCTTGCCACGGGGTAAAAAGGGAAAAGGCACTTCACAACAGCTGCCTGCATGCTGGCTCTTGCCCTGCAGTAGCTTGTGTAGCAGGCGGGTTTACCCCAGATTCGCTCCCATCTGCCATGGGGTTAGACTAGCGCATGCACATGGGCAGTTAATGTGGGGCAGCGATAAGTGGTCCGGTCCCACCCCCTCTCCCCAGCGGTAAGTCGTTTTTGTGTCTGTACCCTAAGACGGTTGGATTTGCGCTCCTTGGGGGATAGACCCCCCCACTCCACCCCACACACACGGGTCTTCCTCCGGAGAGGCTGGCTGGCCTTTCCACATTAACCTTCAATAGCTGGCAGAGAAACGGCGCTTCTTCGCATCGTTATTTTTAACAAGATTAGGGGCATCACGCATGGATCCTGTTACAAGCAACTGTCACATAGCCGTCCCAAAACCAGGCCTTGCTAGCTGGGGACTGGGTATTTCTCTGGCTTACTTCATGGGATGCACCTGAAATATGGTGTAGCAAATGGATTTCAGGGCCGGAGCTGGGGAGCCGAGCTCCTGCAGCATTGCAGCAATCCGGTGCCAGCTGCAGGCAGCACTCGGGCTTTATTGAATTCAATCAGAAAATTAAATCGCTGCAGGAGCTTCTCGGCTCTGTTTTCAATACAAGACTCGAGTTCCTTTACGTTAGCCCTGTGCTTTTCAATTGACAAGTGATTCTTGGCTCGGAGAAGGGCTGTCAGGGGTCAAGCTGGAAGTCTGTGCTTGCATGGGAGTTGTTAGGGGCATTTTGGAGCTGGGAACCGGGATGGGGCAGCTGGCAGCTGTGGGGGGAATACAACAGCTGGAACAGGGTTCTGGTTTTTTGGGGGGTTTTTTTGTATTTAACAATAAAACTCCCATTCATGGATCCTGGTAAAATTGTCTTGACAACTTCCCGGCCCAGCTGTGAAATCCATTCCCCTCCTCTTTGCTTTGATTGTTGCAGGCTGTAAGGAGGAAGGAAGTGCACGTTATTCGCTGTCAGCTGGTAGAGTGTTGAAGTGCCATTAAGGTGGGATTAAGGGGTAAATCGCAGCTACAGAAACACCCTCATTAGCCTTAAGATGAAGTTGCCTTCAAGACACGGCAGTCTACGTCCTTGGAGAACCGTGAACTGCAGAGCAGAATCAGTTTGCAAAAGGTCTGGAGGGAGATAGTTGTTGAATAGCCTGGGGTGCAATATATCGTGGGCTCTGCCGGACTCATCAAGGAGTTTAGCCTTTCCCCCTCCAGTTTATTTAGCTAATCCCAGCTGTGCGGAGTGGATGTAAAGGGGGAATGCTGCCTTGCTGGCATGTTAAATCTGCCTTGCTTTCTTTTACTGGAGGGGGAAACAAAATGGTGACACCCAGGGGGTAGGAGAATTAGGCCCTGCTGTTTTTTCTGGGCCACTGACCCTTATGTACGGCCAGTAAAGCCCAGTGCCATGTCCTTGAAACAAGATTCGTCAGAGCGCAGGGGGTGGCTCCATGTCCGAGAGCTGCAGCTGGGTGAGGATTAAGTTTCCCATCCCCTGGAAATGAAATAAGTGGGGTATGGCTCCCCCTTTTCAGCTGGGGAAACTGCAGCAAAGAGGTCCCGGCCAGTTCTTCGACACCAGCCACTGAGCACGGGCACCCCTGTTTTTTCGGTGCAGCTTGAGGCATCTTTTTCAGCCTTTCCCATCTCTGGGGCTACCCTTGTTTTGCTGGACTTGCTGCACCGAGCACCTTCTCAGCTGAAGGTGAGCGAGTGCCCCCGGGAGCCTGACTTGCCCCAGGACCAGCCGTCCGGGGGGAGAAGGCAGTGAGGATGTCGGGATGTAGCAGGGGCAGAAAAAGGGGGGGAAGCTGCTTTCTTTGCATTGGGGCAATGCCCTGTTCCTGGGGTGCCGGTGTGATAGTGGGGCTCGGGGGTGCAAAATGCAGCGCCAGAAGCACCCTGTTCCCCCCGGGGTGCTGAGCATGCAGCAGCCGGTGCATGCCACTTTGCTGGCAGCTCCCCAAAGCCCCCGTGCAACACGGGGGTCTCGTGCTGGGTATTGCATGAGGAGTTGGGGAGTGTCTGCAAAGAGGTGGCAGCCTGAGAGCTGGGCTAGGTACGGAGTTGTCCTGACTCGCAGCTCCCATGCGGCACCTCCCTTCACACCCATCCCTGCCCCTTAGCAAAGTGACTTCTGTCCTCTCTCTTGGTTTCTTGTCTTGCCCCCTCTCTGTGGGGCTTTCTCCTCTGCTTTAAAACAACTCCCATGGACATAGCACCTGGGGGACACTTGCTTTTCTCTAGCAAAAGTGCCGGGGGCAGCAGGTGCCTGGACAGCCAAGGAGGCGCCGGGGCCTGGGTGTTTGCTTCGTCACCCAGGCTCTTCCCATCCTCCCTGTGCCCCACATATTGATGCTCATGGATTCGGGGGCTGGTCCTCTCCACGTCTCTGCATGCACGCGCTTGTGGCTTTCTCTGTCTCCTTCCATGCAGGTGCTGTGCTCCTGGGTGACAGCCGCTCTGCGGGGGGCTGCAGTTATCCGGCAGTGCAGCAAGGAGTCGGGGAAATCGGACCGTCGTTATCCGCTGGCTTTGCTGTTCAGGCCTTCCTGCAGAGGGTCTTCAACCTCTTTATTTGATTTTATTTTTTTTGGCTTTTGTGAAGCCGAAATAGGATCTGAAACGATGCCAAAGAAGCAGGGCAGAGAGGGACCCGCTGTTTGCTTTGGCTGGCGGACCTGTGCCTCCCGTTAAGGGAGCGGGGTCTGAGTCAGCATCTTCAAAGCGGTGCAAGCGGCGGCTACGTGCGGCCCCCAGGCGTAGCGTGTTAAGCTATGATCTGAGCATGTGAAGGACAAATGTTTCTCACGTGCTAGGGAGGAGGGGGGCTGCGTGCTTTGGACCTTTTTGCATGAGAACAGACTCAGCAAGGGGAGTCCAGGCCCTCGTGCCCAAAGTGGGTGGCCACGGGGGAGCTGCTTGCAGAGCACTGACCGGTGCTGGGTGCTTTGCAGGGGAAGTTTGGAGTCCCCTAAAAACAAGGGCAATAGCTCATGCACAGAGAAGCACGGCAAGAGCGAAGGGGCAAAGCAAGCGGGGGATGGACTGAGTTCAAAGGTGTTTTTTTTTAATAAAAGAAGGGGCAGTTTGGAGGAAGGCGATAGTGCTGCTGAACAGCTGCAGAGGAGAGGCAGACGAGCGTCGATGCCCTTTGCGCAGCTGCCGAGGCCTTGAGCAAGTCTTGTGTGCCCCAGCTTCCTGGCCTGCAGACAGAAGCTAGAAGATAATGCTCCTTCCCCTCGGCTGGGAGGAGCTCTCGATAAAGCTCCGAGCGCTGCCGTTGCTTCCCGAGCTGGTGCGAAGATCGTGGTGTTTAAGAGGGGAAATGCCCTGTGCGTGGTTGGGGCTGTTTCTGATTTCTGATAGGGCAGGGTGGAGTTGGGCTATGGGACTTTCCCCGAGAGCCTGGGGCCGGAGATAAAGCCATTTGACTGGCTGCCTGCCAGCTTATGCCGGACTCGCTAATGACTGCCCCATGGGAGCACGGCGAGGCTCATTGATTTGCACTGCGGTGGTGCCCGGAGGCCTGGGGGGGATCAGGCCCTGCTGTGCTAGCTGCCTGCGCGCTCTTAATAAAGAGCGTTTTTAGCACGCTTAACCAAGTGACTTAGCAAGCGGGCCTGGCGGATGCCCGGCCGGCCGCGAGGAGGGGGCATGGCGGTCTGCAGGGTGCGGTGACGGAGATGTTAGCATACGGCACTTGGTGGCCCGGCCTGGCTGGCATCTTCTCCAGGCAGGCGTGAGGCTTCGGGTCGGCGTCCTGCGTGTTCAGCATCTCAAGCTGGCGGCGGCTAGAGATTTACCAAGTCCTCATGCCCACGCGGTGCCTTCTAGGAAAGGGGTAGGGCAGAGCACGCCACGCCACGTCGGGGTTTCTTCCTGCAGGCAGGCACGCGCCCAGGTCGGGGCTTTCAGCCGCGGTTGATAGAGTGCGTCATGCCTCGGTTTCCCCATCCGTGGGACGGGGATCGCGCGAGCGACGTCCCTTGAGGAGAGCTCTGAGATGCGCTGACGAGACGTGGTACGTGAGAGCAGGCTGGCCTGATCCTGGGGTTTGAGGCTGCCATGAGAGAGGCCCATAGCAAATTTCAAGAAGATGCTTGGAGGCAGGGGTGGATCCAATTGCAACCCCCCCCACCGTTCAGGCAACGCCACCGGAGTCGCAGTCGGGACTTCTTATTAGTCCCCAAAGCAGGTAAGAGCGCGCCTCCCTTCCCACCGGCTCTGCACCCCTTCCCTTCCCTCTGTGTCCAGCAGCATCTCCCCTCCTGGTTGACCCAGGGGCAGGGGGAGATCTGGAGCCACTTCTGCGCCCTCCACCTGAGCCGGGGGCAGCAAGGGGCAGAGTCCTCCCTGCCCGGTCTCTGCCAGCTCCGGAGCGGGGCAGACCTGGTTGCCGCTGTCCGTGGCTGAGCCCAGCTCCCTATGTGGTCAGGTGGAGAGGGGCAGGGGCAGTGGTGGCGGGCTGGTGTCCTGCACTGAGAGGCGTAGGTAGAGAGACCAGTGAAGGGGAAGGGGTCCTAACCTGCTTTGGGGACTTTAAAAAGACCCCCAGCTCCTGCTCCTGCGGCATGGGGTGCAGCCACCGCTGCAGCACTGGTCACAGCTCCCAGCCCCCTCTTTACAACCTCCTGGACCTGCCTCTGCTTGGAGGAGATACTGCATTTTTTTTTTTCTCTCCCCCGAGCAAAGGTCGCTGACTAATGCCCTGTGGGGCTGGCCTCAGATAAACGCTGGGGCTTCTCGGGTGCTCTGAGCAGACCTCCAAGCACTGTCGAGGAAGCCGGCGTCCCCGCCTCGTCGACCACAGCGCCGAATGGACAGGACTTGGCTGCTGGCTCCTCCGTCAGGGGGGTAAGCAGAACATTTCGGAGCGACTGGAGGCGAGGCGGCCCGACCTGGGCTGTCCGGGAGCCAGCGGGTTGCAGCGCAGGCCCCATTGTGAAGGTCTCCGCTTCAGGAGGCGCGAAAGCTTCGGCGTGCTGCAGGTAACGCTCCGATGGGCGCTACGCGGTCAGGTCGTCCGGGGACCCGCTTCTGCCGCCGCCACCGATTTGGCTGCAGGCACCGAGCGGCTGGTTTTTGCCTGCAGATTAGCTTGACGAGCGAGTTGGGGTTATGAGGCCTTTTCAGTGCCAGGACTGAAAACGCCACGTTGTTTGCTGCTCTGACCAGCCGCACGGGACACTCTCTTGGGCGTAACGAGGCCCCTTTTCCTGCCGGTCCTCATGAAAGGGGTTGTAGCTCTGAGAAGCCTTTGATGCCCTTTTCCTTCCTCCTCTGCGTGCTGAGACAGCAGCGTAGAGAGGAAGGACCTTGAGGGAAACGGGGGAAGGAAAGTTTCCTCCCCAGGACAGAAGGCGACTGAAGTTGCTGGTTTTAATTTAGGCGAGAGTCAGAAATAGCCGGGTGTGTTCTCCCCTCCCCTCGATGCTGCAGGAGGGGTTGCAGCGTGCTGGCTTTTCTGGACCGCGTGCTGCTTTGAGCCTGGGGTTGCCAGGAATATTCATTGTGGGGTGGGGAGATATTAGCAGCATTTCTCACTGGCTTCGGCTTTTGCTCCGTCACGTCTAAAGACGCGACTAAGAATAGCATCTAGCTGTCAGGACTCCTGGGTTCTCTTCCTCGCTCTTGTGCTGATTTGATGCATGTAGCTGGCTGGTGAACCTCGCTGTCTATCCCCACCTGTTATAATGCTGTGCGGTCCTGAGATTCAAGGTCGTTCGCGATCCCTCGAGTTGGGGGCTTTGAAAATCCCCTGCCCTCGGCAGAGAGCAGCTTGCCCCGGCAGCGGGGTGGACTCGCGGTCAGCTGCCTGACCATCTTTGCTTCAAGCTCAGTCCTTTGGGTTGTGAAGAAGCCTTCGCAGTGCGAGCTGAGTGAGTGTGAATTTGGTGGGGAGGGGGCGCTGGTTCCCTGCGTGTGCAAATGGCCTTTTGCTGCAAAAGCGAAGCTGACAGCACTTGTGCCCTGTAGGACCCTAGGAGGCAGAGGTGATGCTTCCCCCCCCACCCCCTGTCCTTCTGCAGGTGATTGCTCAGAGGACAGCAGCATGCCCCATCTGCCTGATCCCATCCCACAGATACCCCAGTGTGGCCACTTTGGGGTCATCCCCCTGGCTGCACTTGGGCTTGCTGGAGACGCAGGGCTTGGGAGCAGCCCCCGAGGGACATCACAGGCAGCCTCGCTGCTGCATTTCCACGTTTGGGGCACGCGGGTGGGAAAGGCTGGCGCTGCCCCTTATGGGAAACCGCCCTGCCGTGACGTGCCCTTGCTGGCTAGCACAGCGGGCCTGGAGGAAGCGGTATCCCCCTGTTACAGGTAGGGCACAGAGGAGGCCGTTGTTGCAGCCACCTTGCAACCCAAGTCTCCTGGCTCCCAGGTCGGTGCTCAGACCCTGCGACTCCAGAGCACGTCAGTCTCGGTGGGAGATGCTCTGTTTCGACGTGGGAGGGAAGCGGGGGCCGGCTGCCCACGGGAGAGATGAAATGGGCCTGGGGGAAGCAAGGAACCTGATGGACTCCAAAGGACCAGGCAGATACGAAGGCGCTGGGGGTGGTGGGGGCTGGAAATCATCATTATTCGCGGAGGAGCAATGGCTTTCCTCAGCCAGTGGCAGGGTAGCCCGTGCATGGGGGCTCACGGATCTGCTCCCACAAACAGGGGAGAAGCTCTGGGGGTTTTGAATGGAGACGGTTTTCCAGTGCGGCCGTGCAGAGCACACGCTCCCTCTCGTGTCCGACTCGGTGAATGCAGCGGAGGAAAGTTCAGCATGAAATCTGCTTCCCGAGGGGTCCTGGAGAGCAGCCGTTTCCAAAGAGCTCATTCCTTAGGCTGGCGAGAGCCCAGCCCAGGTGCAAGGGGTCCCTGGAGCCCCAGGAGCCTGCCTGTCCCGGCTGTGGACAGGGGTCTCAAGGTACCGTCTCTCCGGGCTGGCGTGCCAGGCCTCTGCCTGTCCGAGTCTGGCGGAAAGGTAAATTGTCATCGCTCAGCTAGCTTTGCACATTGGAAGACCTCTTACGAGGCACCATGTAGAAATGGAGCCTTTCATATATCTCTGCCACGAAGACGCCGGAGGGGTTAGTGGCCGTTCACGGGCTGGCTCGTAGAGAGCGAAGGTCTGTGCTCAAGCTCCGGAGGCAGCTTAACCCTGTCCGCTTTCGAGGCAGGGAGGCTGCAGCCCCTCCAACCCACCCGTGCGCGTCAGTCGGCTTCCACGGCCTCCAGCTTTTCCAGGAGAAACGTGACGCTGAGCGATTTCGGGGAGAAGCTCGCAGGGCCTTGGAGGGGTCCGTACTTCAGGGCCATGCGTTCGCTCACGGGGATCTGAGCCGTTTGCAGTCAGTGCAGAGCGGGCTGGGGAGCGAGGGGTCTGGCTCCGCTCGCACAAGCCAGGTGCCGTCTCCGTCCCGGCTGCCGCGCTTCTAGGAAGCGGCAGGGGGTGCCGGCGAGCTTCCTTGTCCCGCAGCACCCAATTACCAGCCACGCGCCTGGTTTTTAGGTGGAAATCGGGCTTTTCTGGCTTTTTTTTTTTTTTCTCCCACGTCGATCGAGTTCTGCCCCTTGCTGATTGGGAACGACGCCACTCACTCTTTGCGGCCAGAGGAATGCCATGGTGATGCCAACCCACGAGCAGAACCAGCGAGCCGGATTCAGCCCTGGCGTAGCAAGCAAAACCCCCCTTATGCCGTGAAGAACCTGGCTCCCGTGTGCTCGGCGCTGAAGGGCGATGGGGCTGGGGGGAGATGATGCTTTATAGCAGTTTTGGGGGTAGACATGGCCTTGCTGCAGGCTGGTGGAGCTGCTGCTCCCTTTAAGTGCGGAAGAGGGGCTCGGCTGGTGCCAGGGCCCCAAAGCATGGGAGGTCTGGGTTTTCTTGCCCCT
>JAGPOW010001338.1:1618705-1642421 GCA_030014935.1 Caiman crocodilus | reverse complement strand
GGGCCAGCTAGTGCAGGCCCCTGCACAGATGCAGGGAAGCTGAAGTTGCCTTGAGAGCGGCCTGGCCCTTGGGATGCCTCCAGGCAGGAGTGGCTCTTGTGCCTGTGCCAGTAAGTGGTGCAAAAAATTACTCTTCAAATCGACCCAGGTGGGACTTGAACCCACAATCCCCAGCTCCGGAGGCTGATGCCTTATCCATTAGGCCACTGGGCCTGCGGTGGGAGAGCGTGCAGTGATAACTGTGCTGCAGTACAGTGTAATACGACTACTAGCTGCATTGGGTATTTGCAGTCTGCACTGGGGGCACCTTTGCAGCAGTGTAATCCGTGGTGTTTTTGGACACAGATATAAATTACATTAAGGATCCAGGGTAGACAGACGATGAGCAGCTACTAGGTAGTGAGCTACTGCTGTTCTTGGCCACTAAGCAAGGGAGCAAGCAATGGCTTGCTTGCACAGGGCGTTTGGCTGCCCCAAAACAGGAACAGACACAGTGCATCTATCCCAGGGGAATTGCACGCTGGTGTAGCTTTACCCCTGATCCTTCCCAGCGTAATTCTTTGCTGGAATAGAGTAGGTTACACCCGGGTAGGGGTCTGTCCTCTGTCGGGTCCTTCGAACTCGGTGTGGGTTTGTGAACAACACAGGGACTGTATGCATCCACGAGATGCTGGTAGCTGGAAGCCCAAATCATGCCTAAAGAAACCTCCCTGGTTCTCAGCCTTGCCCCTCTTCTGCAGTCCTCACCTTTTTTGGTTTTCTTTGTTTAAAAAAAAAAAGGCATTTCTCTCTTCTTTTCCTGGTGCTTTGTGACAAATGTGCATGAGACAGGCTGTCCTGAGGGCTTCTGCGGGTGCAGAGCTAATTTCCCGCAGGAAATGCATTCAATGCATTTCCTTCCTCTGAGTTTCATCCCGTGCGCAGAGCGGGGCTTGATGCTTCCTGCGGCCCACTGGGGCTCCGTCTCCCTCTTCGTGGGGCGTGAAACTAGGCTCCATGTAATGCACTTTGTCTGGACAACGCGGGGGTCTGATTCTCCCTGGCATAAGTTTTGACGGGCCCAGCCGGCCCCGTGCAGGTGGCCGTTTCGCGTGGAGGCCCCTTGCCCGAGCAGCGATGCTGGGCTGTTCTCTGGAATCGGTGTCCGGATCGTTTCCATCTTTAATTGGGCTGGAATGGCTCGTTGGTGTAAATAGCTACAAGCCCCAATGCCAGCGGCATTGCGTGCCCTTCGCTCCCTGGTTTCCCAGCCTGGTTCTGGAGTAGGGAATGAGCGACTTTCTGGGAAATGCACCTTCTGTCCCGTCCCCCGGCTCTGCCATCGCCCTCCTGGCTCGGCGCCGTCGTGGCACCGTACCCGAGGGCTGGCGCTGGTCCCGCGTGGGTTGCAGACCTCTCTGTGCACGGAAGCAGCGGGTGCTGCTGTATGGGCATGCCAGGACCTGCCGGCACGATGCTCTCAGGGAATTCGGGATGTCACATCCCCACGTCGCATCTCAGCCAGAAAGGCTTGGCCCCGGCTCCTCTACCACGCTCCAAGCCACCTCAAAGTAGTGTTTGACTGCTTGATTAGTCATACCCCCAGCCAGCTGGGCTGCGAGCGGGTCCTGGTAGGAGCGGTGACGTGCTCTGACATCCCCGGGACCTGGGGGGCAGTGAGAGTGCCTGGTACCTCCACGGCTATGGGGTGTGTTAGGCTGTTGGGGTGCACGGTCGTAGGCGCTGCGTGAGCTATGGAGAGAAGGGACCTCAGGCCCCCACCCTGGTGCCTCTAGCAGTCGGTTGCTGGGTCTTGGCTGGTAAGTAGAGGAAGAAGCAGGCTTCAATAAAAAAAGCTCTTATGCTTAATGCAGGGGACCCCGAGTCGTACCGGGGACTCCAGAGTGACAGTGTGCCAAGTCTCTGCTCAGCCTTGTGCCTCAGTTTCCCCTTCTGTAATGCACCTAAAGAGCTGTGGCCCTTAGGACTCTGAGGCCGCGCTCGGGAGTACGGGAAGTTGGTATTTAGGTGGAAGGCTCCATAAAGGGGCGGAATGGCTTTGGCAAAGCAGGGGGTGAAACCTCGTCTCTGTGAGCAGAGAGCTGCAGAGAGAGACCGGATTTGCTGAGGACCTTGCAGTCGACTTGTACTCCCGTGGGATTTGGGAGTGCTCAGCCTCCCTGAGCCATAGACCAGAGCTGCCTTGGCCACGGGGAGCCAGTGACAGAGCCAGGGCTTGAACCCAAAGCGCCAGTCCTGTGCTCTAGCTAGCTGCCCTCCCATAATAGCAGCCTACGATTTGTTATCACGGGTCGTTTCCTGACCGGGGAGGAGGGAAGGGAAGGGAGTGTGCTGAGAGCATTTGCACTGCTTTTCCAATGTGAAGCAAAGCACGTGGTCAGACCCCAGACTCTGTCGCTGAAGGCTTGCACTGCCACCCCTTACTAACGCGAGTAAACGGAGTGGGACAATTCCCAGGCTCAGCAGGGTGTAACCCGCCTCTGATTGCAGACGAGCGAGTGGAGAGTTTGGGCCACGGTAGATGGAGCAAGGGATTTGGGTTCTCAGTGCTGCCCTGGGTGTCAGAGCCCTATGTCGTAAAGAGACGAGTCAAGGGGAGGTCCTAGATCTACCGTGAAACCAGGGCTGCCATTCCTGCGATGTTGGTGCATGCACTACCCATGCATTGATTTCATAGCCATTGCTCTGCTTGACAGGAAGGAAACGGTACATTTGCTCGTTGCCAGACTGCATAGCTTGTAACATGCGTGTTTGTACTGTGTGTGGTGTCACGTAGAGCACTGTCATAACATTAACCAGGAGGACTATTTTGTCTTCCCTCCACAGCCTGGAAGTGTCTCCTAAGGCAGAAACCAGCTCAGACGCTCCTTCTCATTTACCTCCTTGCTTCCCTGTCCGGTTCCCTTGTGCTGCTGTAGTCCAGCCTGCCCGCATGCTAAGCACTAACCTTTTTGCAGCTAACGAAGAAAATCAGTTTGGATGCTTGTCCCCCACCAATCCATTCCTCAACTCCCTGCTGAGCAACCCTTTCTTTGAGGACCTCCTCGCTGAGCAGGTACTAAACTCTCCCTCACCTACTCACTTTTTCTCTAGTTTCCTGCCTGGGCTGCAAGCTACCGCAGAGGTCGCTGAGAGCCTTTGTTCGTCTGCGGATTCTGGTCCCTCTGCCTCCGTAAGACCTAAAGACCCACAAAAGGAGCCTTCAACCCAAAGCACTCGCATCCCAGTTGCAGAAACTGCTCCCACACTGCCAAGATCCTTTCCTCTTCCGGAAGAGGATCCCACTCCTCCAGCCCTCTCCGAGTGGGATGACACCTTCGATGCCTTTGCAACAAGTAGACTCAAGCCAGAAGTTAAGGAGGAAAGCCTTTTTAGGTCTCTAGCTATGGAGGGCATGGCCTACATCGATGACCTGGACGGGGCAAGCCCTACAGACCGTTGCACTGGACTTGTTCAGGAAAACCAGACTGAGATAACTAGTATGGGTGAACCGCAAACTGATGATGAAGTGGCTGTAGGCCTAGAGACCTGGGGAAATGTCGCCGTCGTAAAAGGCTCAGAGGTGGGCTTAGCGAGTGCAGGTCAGGAAGCTACGCTGACGGAAGAGGTCACCTTGAGTCGTTTGCCTCCAGACGCATTGGTGGAGAGTGGGAAAAGCAGCACCTCTCAAGTTTGGTTCTCTAGGTTTGCACTGGAAATACCAAGGGAAGAGCGTGCTTCTTCCCCACTGACGGCTCAAACTGCTGCCAAAGAGGAATGGGACAGAGAAGACATGCGTGGGGAAAAACCAGCTGAGACGTTGGAGGAGGAACCCACTAGTCCAGGGGAAGATAAAGGGACAACTGCAGGACAACAGCCATTTCAGTGGCTCTCCAAAAGCGACCGGGACTTAGCTGAAAGTGGACAAAAGGGTCAGGAGAATGAATGCAGACAACGTATGGGGTCAGATGAAGAGGAGAGCAGCTCCCTGAGCGCATCACGCGTACTGACCACAAGCGGCTTTGATTTGGAGAAACCTGGTGAGGTGCTTTCTGGCAACAATGCTGCTGCGGTGCTGCCGCCGGGGTGGCCCGAAGATGCAGCGGAGCCGTCGCTGCCTGCAAGAGATCACGGCTCTGATAGCAAAGTGGTAATGGTGGGTACAGTGCCGCCGGCCTGCGGGCTCCCAGCTAGCACGCAAGAGGAGGCAGAGGAAAGCAACGTGCAACTACGTCCTGACTCTCCTGAGACACAAGAAAGCTCCTCCCCGTGGACTGAGCCCCAGGAAATTGAGACGGAGAGCAACGGGGCATCTGGTTTGGAGCTGCACGTGGGGACGCCACCTCCTAAACCTCCAAGGCGGTTCGCGTCCTTGGATTTTAGCAAGGAAGATGACCAGGCCCATTCGGACCTGCAGAGGAGCCAGCGAGGGGTCAGAGGTGACAGTGAAAATGGGGAAAGCCCAGTGAGGGAAATGCATCAGCAAAACATTGCAAGCAGAGAGAACGTGGCCCTGGCAGCACTGAGACCGGCAGTAATTGAAGCCAAAGCCAGGAGCGTCCCTTTAATGGCTGAGGATGCTAAATCTGCCACCGAGGACCGGGCAGCTAATTTGGAGGCGAAAAATAATGAGTTGACGAAGTGGGACACCTCTTCTGGGGAAAGCCTGTTAGAGATAAATGAGGAGGTGACGGCCGAGCAGTTCGAGACTTGCCCTTCGAAACTCTCCCTAGACGAATTAGGTGCCAAAGACGACTCAGACAAATTGGGAGCCGCAAATCCCAACTTCCCTGCCCATCTAATTGGGGCTGCCCCGTCACAACAGATCACCCGGCTCCGCTCCGCCGGGCAGGCGGACGGCGCTGGGGGGGGCTCGTCACAAGCGGCACCTGCAGTCCCAGGTCTGAAAGAAATCCCCCCTGCAAAGCCTCACGCTCCAGGGGACCCTGACGTCTGCCAGCCTGTGCTGTTTTGGACGGCTCTGGAGGAGCAGCCCTCGGCCAGCCACGGCCAGGCTGACCAGCCGGAAAGGTTAGGTCTTAGCAAGTTTCCACCTGAGCTAGCGTCTAAATCGGCACAGGGAGATAGCGAGGAGCCCCCTGGGCACGAGGAAGGCCCAGGCCAAAGCCAGGAGAATAAAGCAGAAGCCCAGGTGTCCCAAAGCGTGGAAGGGTTGGCAGGCTCTCTATGGGAGCCGGAGCAGGGTAGCTGTTCAGCTAGGGAGGCCAAGCCATTGCTGGGTCAGTGGCCTGCCCGCTCAGTAGCTCCAGTGATTGACTTCAAAAAGGCTGACTTCTGGAAGCAGGAGGGAGCAGAGGAGAGCAGTAGGCGGGATGACACCTGTACCTCGGGCAATCCCTTCACTCCCCTAGCCAGCCCTCCTGCCCCAACCAACCCCTTTGTGGGAAAGCCACCCAGCACCTTCCCGGCTCCAACCATGTCCCCTGAAAAGCCTGGCCAGGGAGCTCTCCACTTCAAAGACCCTCACGAGGAGGAGGCTGCTCCGGCAGGCTTCCAGCCCGCTAACTTCCCCGTGGACCGGCTAGTCGAGCATCCTTTCCTGCATGGCAAGCAACCCTTGGCCTTCTCCACACCTTCCCTTGTGGCTGCAACTAACTCTGAACAGTTTGATTTCCCTTCCCCGATCGTGCGCGCTACAACTGGTGGGGTCCCCTCAGTGACCAGCCAGGCAGCAGCCCAGCCCTACCCCTTGCCGCAGCCCGGTGGCCCGAAAGCCTCAACGCTCGTGGTTTTGCCCGAGGAGACACAGCCAGCTGAGAAGGCCTTTTTCCAGCCAACAACCAGGTGAGCACTCTGGGGAAGGCTGTGTGTGTGGTGATAGAGGTAAAACTTCCCTCCCTTCTGCTTCTGGGCCTCTGCGTGGGCCCTGCCGATAACATATCAGTTGGCCAAAGGTGTCCAATGACTCGTGCGGCAAAGGATGTGGCTCCGGCCGTCTGAGACCAGCCGCTACCCTCCTGTGTTTGCTCCGAACTAGAGCAAGGATTGCCCTTCCTGAATGCTCTGCCTAGGCAGAACTGCAAAGGCGGATGTACTCAATTGGTTATGCTAATTCAGTGTCCCACTCTCCTCTCCTTACCCTCTCCATGCTGCTCTTTCAAAATAGGTCCCTTTTTATACGTGCCCCTTGTGTGGCACTCCCCGGTCTTCCATCCATTAATGCTTTCGTGAAAGCTTCATAGCATGTTTCCAGCTGTTTCTTCCTACATTTAATTCAGCTTTGGTTCTTTTTTTTTTTTTAAATTACCATCAAGTACTAAAACTCTCTTCTTCCCGTAGCTAAAAAAATGGCTCCATTCTGCTTGGTTGAGTCCTCCAGGCAATCCTGTTGGAAAACGAATTCGAATTTGGCTCTGAATATGCAGGGAGTGGGGCGGGAGATGTGAGAGCTGGGTTAAAGGAAGGAAGATCCAGGATGGAGCTTGGACAGAGCGGGACAGCCTAGTAATCATGGTGGGTTTCACAGTTCTTCCAGTTTTCCTGGAACAAGGAAAAGTCATGGAGATCCGTCCATTCAAGGACCAAATTTTCAAGGGCCTGGTTCAGGTCCATTCAATGGTCCATTCAAGGACCTGGTTCAGAACGAGTGACGGACACTATGAATGCCCATGTGAAGGCTGACCGAGACCCTGATCTGATCTGCCTTACTTCTGCTATGGATGCAAAAAAGGAGTGTCTGGGAGACAGTTCAGTGATTTGTGTATTCCTACCAGCCTGAGAGGGTAATGCCCTTTCTGCTTGTGAAGTGGTTCAGTAGATGTCTTCCTTTTAGGTCTTGTACTGAGGTGTTTTTTTCCCCAGTGCAAAGCTGTCCTGAGTCAGGAGCTCTGCATTCAGATTGTTTCCAGGATTGGTCTCTCTCAGGGGGATTCTTTGTCCATTCAGTGCTTCCATCGTGGCTAGATCCTTGGATCATTTCTAATGGGATTATTCTTCCTCTAACAGGTAATTTTGCTCAAAAACTGTTAAAAAATACTTCTCAGATGATTCCTGCTGTGCCTTATGGAAAGAAATGTGTCCTGGGAAAAGGGTGTGTTCTGCCTATTTAAGAAGGCTGATGCCAGGCAAAAGGAAATCACTGTATGTACAGCACACACTCATGGTTAATGACATCTCCAAGTTTCAGACTGGGTCCATCACTCTAGGCTTTAGTTTCTTCTCCGTACAATGCAGATATTTGCCAGAAATCCATGACTTTCTAGTAGAGTTTGTTGAGGTTGCCAGCTGAGAGAGATGGGGTAGAAGGGATGTGCTGCATGATACTGTGGTAAACTAACAACCTCCTTTTGTCTGTTGGGCACCCAACACGTTGTGTTTGACAAACTGTCACAGGGTTTTGCAGAGTTCAGGGGCAGAAGGGATGGCCTCTTGTTTTAGATGGCGCGGAGTCTCTAGCCATCCATTGGGTCAATAGTAGAATGATGTTTGGCAGATAAAGAAGAGTAGGATGATGGTAGGATTGATGGGTAGGATGATGTTTGGCAGATAAAGAAGAGTAGGATGATGGTAGGATTGATGGGTAGGATGATGGTTGCCAGATAAAGAAGTGTAGGCAAACTGAGAGAGAGGATGGCCTTCAAGGCTAGAGTAAGAGCTAAGTAGACATAATTGCCATCCACCGAGTAGAGGAACATAGAGCTTGGTGCCTGCGGGAGTTATCACAGGACCTACAGCTCTTGGTTGGGAGGTGGTACGCACCCATCCCTGAGAAGGTCTGCTCCAGCAGAAGTGCAATAGCCTTTTTGGGCAGCGTGGCTGCTGGACAGAAGGAGCAACTTTCAGCCAGTCACAGCTCTAGAGGTGGTTGTTTGAAAGAGCAGAGCTGTGTTCTGCTGGATGTCTGGCACTGCAGACTAAGCCAGTCCTCAGGCCATTTCCATCTACATAGCAGCGACAAGGGTATTTAGAAGATAGCTACTCTAGCAGTGAAGATGAAGCTACAACCACAGAGCAGACTAATGCAACATGGCCTGGGTAGAAATGCTTTTCTTCTCTCTCCAGCATTGCTCTGGAGACACTCGTGGTTGTAAGCAGTGAACAGAAGGAAAGCGGGACGGAGCGAGGAGTCAGTACTGTTAGTACTTAACCCTGGAAAAATCAAGATACCTTCAGCTGCAGACGTCCTGCATGTCGAGTTGTTTTGGCTCTTCCTGGTGATTGCAGTGGAGACTGATTTCTTTGGGTCCTTGGGTCTTTGTTCCAGTTAGGTTGAGACTTATGAAGTCCAGAAGAGAAGTTTTTCACTTAGCTTTCAGCTCCCACATAACACAAACCGGAAAGCTGCAGGCCGTCAATCTTGCCTGTAGACTTCCTTATGAGCAAGCAAGAGGCCATGAGAGGAATAGCCTCTTTATTACCTTTTTGACGAGAGTCCTGCTGTGAATTTAATTCTCCACAACAGCTTCAAGCGGTTTTTTCCACCTCCGTTACTGATTTGTTTTCCTGGAAATATTGAAGCTTCAGTGAACTTTCCTGAAAGCTTGTTTCTTGCATGGGAAATCATTTTCCTGTCGGTAGGACAAGTTCAGCAACAGGTTTTCTTTCATTGAAAAGTAAGTGGCACCCACTCTTCAAACGTAGGAAGAGGAGCGTTTCTCACATCATCTTCTGTCTGCCTGCCCTTTGGAGATGTCCTGGAAATGGGCATTACCCGCCTGAAGGACAACTCTTGCCATGCTTCCACAGCCTGGGACATGTCCGGAGCATGTTGCAGACATGAGGTAGTAACACGTGAAATTTACTAGGATCAAGAAATTCCTCCTTCTCTTGTGGTTTTGGGAACGTGCCACGTTCTGATGTCTTTAACAAAAAGCCAGCATGCTTTTTGTTAAAGCTTCTGAGTTTTCAGGTCCTTCCCTGGAAAGGTTTGGACTGGTTTTCTTCCTTGTGCTTCAGAGGGGCCTTGCTGAGCCCTGAGAGCTGCTGCTGGAGTGCAGATCGAGAATTTTGCTCTTGGGTTGATATTCATTTTAAACCACTGTTGGGTAACAAGCCCACAGATACTAGAAGGGGCATTATGGTAAGTGTGACAGCTTCTCCTTTCGGATGCCTAGCAGCCCTTCCAAGGTCACAAGGTGTTAGGAGGAATACAGCATCCTGCTTCCTGAAGTTTTTGTCTGCCGTTGTCCTTAGACCAACACGGCTACAACCTACACCCTTGTGCACAAGGAAATGTTGTTTGCCACAGCACAAGTCATTGCTTTTACTTAAGTCTTCTATTTCTAAAAAGGAAGACATCTTTTTAGCATGACACTGAAGAATGAAAGCAAACTCTCTTGATCTGAGCGCTGCTTCCCTTCACACGCTTCTCGCTCGCTGCTTTTTCCCTTGGAGAACGCCTGCGTGCCTTACCAACAGCAGTCAGGACTTCGCGGTACCTGTGCGATGGGAGTGGCGAACACAGTTGTAGTTGAGGAAACTGAGACGCGGAAACTTTTAGAGATGTGCCCAAAGTCTCATGACCATCAGCACACTGGCCTGAGCTTAGACCTGGGAGCATCTGACTTGTGCTCTTTTGGCTGGGCTGTACTCCTTGTTGATAGTAGGAAAAAAATGCCAGTTACTAGAAACACTATAGCTGCCGCCTTGAAAGGATTTGCAGGAATCTTTTTAGGGGCGGAAGAAATCCCGACAGTGATCCTGTCTGCTTGCCCAAGAAAGCAGAGAACGCCGTGGCGTGCTCTCTGTGCTCAGAAATATTTTTGTTTTGAGCAGCATCTAATGCTTGAATTTCAAGGCGACAAATGGTAGCACGAGGGAAATTATTCCAGTGGTTTGTTACCTTCAGGGCTGAGTCTGAAAGCGCAGCTGTTTCAAATACCGGTTTGTCTTACCTATAGGTCCAGTGCTTCTGATGTGGGTCAGCTGTGCCAACCAAAACGGGGGCAACTTCCTAACAGCTCCATTGGGGACTTGGAGACGCTGGCAAGAGGCTGTTTTCTTCCTGATAGTTGGTCTCTTTTATGCAGAGCGCGGTGATGTGGAAGTGCCTGATGGTTTGGCGCCTCATGCAGGAATGCCCCTTACTTTTCTGGGTCTTGCTAAGCAAGGAGCCAGGTGCTCGGGTAACTTGGAAGGGTGCTTACAGCCACAGCTAAAATTCTTCACCAGCAAGTCTGGAAGCTGAGGAAAGATACTGGACAGGGTCAGGGCCCTGCTCAACACTTCAGCCAGCTCTGTTAATCTCCCCCGAATGCTTCGGTAGGGCCGTGCACCAGTGCCCAGCCCAGCAGGGGAATCAAGGAACTGGAGAAAGCCTGAGGCGTGGGGAGACAAACCATTTCCCCACATCCCAAAACATCTGGGAGAAGCCCTTGATCCATCTCAGAGAGGTCTCTGCTTGCATCTGGAGGCTTCTGCAGTCTCCTCCCTCCTTGCACGGCTTTAACAGCAGGCCAGAGAAGAATAATGGTTGGGGGACGGGTTGTGCCCACTGGTGCGACTCTGCAAGCATCTCTCGTCACGGCATCTGCCCCATCTCTGTATCGTCCACCCTGGTTTCTTGCTCTTTTGCCAACTGGGGAGAGCGTCATCCATTGCTAAGTGATCACTGGGAAGTCTTTGACCAGGCTGAGCCCTCGTTGAGGTTTTGGGGCTGCTCATAGTCCTCACTGGCCAGACAGTGAAGCATATCATCTGCCATGTCTTGCTCTCCAGGCCAGAAGTCCTGCTCAGGGTGCAGCTGTGGTGTGTAAGACAAAACCCTCGCACCCTAACCTTAACCAGCTGCTGTGGAGCATATCCCCGAAGCTCTGGGTTTATAGCTGTGGGCCTGAACAGCCCCAGCCATAGCCCAGGATGGCCCTGTCCTAGGTATAAGGCTGTTCTGTCATGCAGCCTGGTCCAACATCTAGCAGGTTGAGCTACGAAGGCTGAGTGCCAGCTCTCCATGACAGTCACCCTGTCACCTGGAAGGGCATCAGTGGACGCACTTGGGAGGCTAAAAGGATCTCCCTCTTTTTCCCTTTGCCACTCAAAGTCTGGGTAGCCTGGTGTTTGCAGGGTCCTGGCAGGATGTGTTAATGCATTGGCTTTGTAACGTTAGGGGCAGCTGGCATTGTCTCATGAGTACTCCTGGGACCAACCTGGCCAAACTAGCCTGGACTGCGGATGTAGATTGACTCGACCAACACCGTTCTGGAAGGAAGAGGGTCTCTGAAAATTTCTCCCTGGTGCCTAGGGAAACCTGCCAGTTACAACATATCTCCTCCGGTGCTAAGTAGGACTCAGATCACCCATTTTGGCTTCTAAGGTAGCGATCTCTGCTTATCTGGCTCCAAGCAGTGGCCATAGCATCACCAGACTGTACCCTGAGTAGGTGTGCACTCACAGGAACTGAAATACAAGTAACAAGGAGCCAACCACAGGACCAGTCTTGGAGGCCTAAGAAAAGGGACACCTTTCTCCTCTGCCCTGAGTTTTGGGCCTGGGTCCCAATGCCTCTCTGAGATGGCTGGCTGGTCTTTCAAAGGGCGTGCAGCTCTCGTGGCTGATGGCTGTGAGTCTGATCCCTGAGCCAGAGTGCAAATGTCCATCCCCAAAGCATGTGCAAACTGGAAGGCTCCTTTCTGGGGAATGCTGCCATGTGCAAGATGGATCTGTGTTGGGATTTGAATGCTCTGTGCTGCTCTGAAAAGGTCACATTTCTCTTCCCACTCCATTTCTGTTATCGTAGCATCCCTGGCAGCATTGCTTCAGCTGAAGTTCTGGTAGGTTTTGCAGTCCTTTTTTATTGCTAGAGGTAACTCAGTTTGGCTACTAGAAGCAACTTGGGGGCCTTTTGGAGGAGTGCTTTTCAAATCTGGGATCCCCTGTGCTCTGTTGTCTTTCTCCAGTTTTCACAACCTTGAAGCTAGATTACAGGCCTGGAGATGAGGAGGAAGGGGTTCCTTTTCCTGGCTCTGCCAGCAACTTTGGGTGCATGTTACTTCCCCTGGATGGGTGTCAGTTATACCATCTGCAAATGGGGAGCATCCTCACTTGCCTCACTGGACCGGGCTTTGAACAGATGAATCCTTGCTGAGCATTGGAGCTCCTCGGAGCTGTCAGTAGTACATGCACATATGTCAGTTGTAGTCATGACTCTTCGTAGCGTAGCTGCTGCACTTGCAGTGTTAGTATGCTCCGTGGCTTTTTTATCCTGGCTTTCCTTTCCTGGTTTTGATGTCAGACCTGGATAGTTATTGCACCAGCCCCGCTCTGCTCCACTAGACGCTTGCAGCACAGCTTGCCACAGGACACTTGTCTTCCCGTTAGTTTGGAGGGGGGTCCAGACTACAGCTAGAAGGCCAAACACGTGCTGACCGAGCCCTGAAACGCAGCCTGTATCCACTTCCAGTAACTGCAGAAGGGGCGGGCTTGCTGGCTAAAATAGAGCAATTCTTTCTCACCTGTCAAAGAGTGCAAAGAGGGGATGCTGCTGTGTCCCTGTGGCTTGACTGGGGTGTTTTGGTACAGATGCTGTAGTGCCCTTGAGTTATGTTCCAGCCAAAAGCACTGGAAGGAAAAAACCAGGGACCGCTGTTAGTGAAACTTGAATACCATGTTTTCTCACATACAACATGCTCCTTTCCCTGAAATTGGGGCGCGTCTTAAGCAGGGCGATGACTTTCTTTCTGCCAGGGGTTGGAAATACCCTGGTGTGATTCCTGCTTCAGAGTGTAGCAGCTGTGGCATTACTGTTCAGGCAGCTGAGGGAGTCGGTTGACTTAATAGTTCATTGTTCTTCACTCTGCACGTGTTAACGAATCATCTCCCCTTTTTAATGGTCATGATGTTCTATTAATCAATCTAACTTTTGCTGTCAGCTAGCTGCTCCTGGTCTCTCTCTTGCACAGCTTCTTAGCTCTTTTCAGAATCATAAATCCACCCCTGGAGACCAGTTTTCTGCAGCAGCTAGGGAATCAGCTTTAGTTCTGCAGAAACGGAGAGCGAGTTTAGGCTCTGTCCCTGCTCTGTGCAGGAAAAATCTTTATTTCTCCATTCAGCCATTCAAAAACAAGATGCATATTATATTTGGGCAGGTGTTGTATGTGAGAAAATATGGTATTTAGCGAGGTTTCTTAGTGAAACAAGTAATCTCACGGCTGGGAAAAATGTGCAATAGGCAACTTGCAGATTGATGCTTGCAATAGCGATATAGCACAGTGTCTCCTCACTTAAGCAAATCTGTGCAAGGCACAGGACAAAAAGCTGTTTGGATAAGAGAAACGGTGGCAATCTGTGGTATCATGTAAAACCAGACCGCCCTGACCCATACAGACCTTTGCAGCAAAGCTGGAAGGAGAACAGGTGTTGTACCATGCCAGCAGGTGCAATGTAGTTTGGAAAAAAAAAAGAAAAGAAAAGAATTGTTTGGGTAATTGAGGGTTTGGATAAGCAAAGCTGTCCTGTAATTGATGTAGGCAGTTAATTAGGCTGTCCCAAGGGCCCGGCACCCAGACTCTGCCACAAAGTCCTTAGCTGTACACGCAGCCAAGAGCCCCCCATTTTTGCACCTAACTTGCACCAAATCTCCCATTGCTTCAGTGACCCCCAGACCATGGCTTCCAGCACACAATGCTGCCACGTTGAGCAGCCTGCAGAGACCATGAGTTCCAACGTGCCGGGGCTTGATTTCCTTGCATTAAGATTCAGCGTTGTGTCCTGGAGTCTGCAGTTTCCATGAGTCCTGTTTGTATCTTGGAGGTCACAAGCTGCATTGGAGAGCGCTGTGGGCTGCACTTTGGTCACCCCTGCCCTAGGAGCCAGGATCGTTCAATGCAGTTCATCATGGGAGGTCTTGCTGTGTGACTTTAATGATGGCTATGCAGCCTCCTCCCCCATCTAGGGCAGATAAAAGTGCTTTCCTCCCCTCAGCCAGGTGTGCCATTAACTGTCTGTCTTTCTTGCTTTCCCTAGTCCTCATCTAGTGAAGCCCATAAGTGCTGCAGTGTCAGAGGCCTCCAGTGAGAAAAAGCAGCACAAGTCCAGCTTGACCTCTGCCCTGAGCAGTGGCCTGGAGAAGCTGAAGACCGTCACAACGGGCAGCATCCAGCCAGTGGCCCCGTCCACGCAACTAGAGAAGGCGGAGCACAAGAAATTAAAGGTAGGTGCATCACCACTGGCCTCTGACTCATTCTCCTTGGCCACTGGTTTGCTTCCGTCATATTCGTACTTAGAGGTGCTTGAAATGGAAGCCGTAGCTATCCCCGAAGTAGGGGACGCTTGTCCGCGTGATGCTGTTAGATGGCTGAATCAGCAGAGCCTTGTCTATTACCCAGTAGTCCTGCCTCCAGTCTTGATCCTAAGTGCACAGCAGGATCCTAGCCTGGGCAGAGTGAGCACGCGCTCTTTTTCCTTCTGCTTCATGACCAGGCCCCTGATTTCATTGCCTCCTGCTAAGCCGTGACTTACAGTTCACAAGACAAGCTGGATGGCTTTAGTAGTGATTCTCAGCCAGGCTGCCTTGGCAAGCTGGGTGCCACAAGTTCCTTCGAAGGGTGTCCCGAGGTGTGAGATAAGCACAGGCTCAGGCTTGTGCCTGCCTGGCTGACCCTCTACCCCTATTGCCTGCCCCTCTGCAAGGAGGTAAACTCTGTGCCACTCAGTTCACAAAAGTTATGGAGGGATGCATCAAGATCCATGAGAGATGTCTTGAACCCCCAAAAACTGAACTAGGGTCATGTCTGTCTACACAGTAAGCAGACCGTGCCAGACAGCAAGGTCTTCCTGCACCACATGCGGCTCCACAGGCACTGCCTCCTAAACTGGGAGCATTGGAGCTCTGGGTGGGCTAATTAGCACGAGGGCTAGCTGATTGGTGCCGCCGCTCGCCAAGGCTGGTTACCTAATCTGGAGAAGGCACTACATCTGATTCCACGTAGATTGCTGCCCAAGTGTTTGAGGGGGTTGCTGCCAAACACAGCAGTTCTCCCATCTATTCAGAGCCGAATGCTTTGCAGAGAGGAAGGCGTCAGTGATGGGTCGAGTTCGCTCTGAATGAAAATCCAAAGGGCTCTGTCTCTTGACAGATGCTTCCTGAAATGTTGCATGTGCCTTAGTTCTTCGTAGTGCAGGGCCTGCGAAAAGTTGGTGTGGAGATGGGCACATCAAAAGCCCTTGTGCTGTGTTGTGGATATGCACAAATACATGGTCCCAATGGGATGCCTGAATTTCCTCTCCCCCGGGCTGTTGCATTCCCTGCCCCAGGTGTCCTGAGACCTGCTGTGTGTACAGTGTTGCTTGCTGCTCTATTTCACAGGAATACAGCCACTTCAGATGCTGTGCTCAGACACCCCTAGCAATGCTCCCTGTATTTCTGGGGGTCTGGCTTACAACCATATCTTCCACCCTTGGCTCGCAGGTCTTGTATGATTCTGCTCCCCTGCATCCAGCTAGCTGTAACATCCTCTCTCTCCCGTCTCATGATCTCCCCACTGTGGCTGGAAGAGTCACTGCCATCTGGGACAAGCTCCTGGCTCTTCCCTATGCTCCATGTCTGCTCTGCACGGTCTCTTGCACTGCTGTTATCCATCCATACAATGGCAGAGTAAGACAGTGAAAAAACTCCAGTGCAGGAAAGGAACTATTTAGGCTATTAGACATTATTAGCACAAGAATAAATACATACACACTGGCTATAATAATACATTTAGGATGGGAATTAGAAGGCTTCTAACCATCAGAGAAGGGTGATTATGGAGCAGCTTTCCAGTAGGAGTAGCGGGGGCAAACATTCTGCCTAAACCTAAAAGAGAGTATGATCAATTTTTTAATAGGATTATAATGTAGCTGCCTGTAAGAGCGGGAGACCAGACTCAGTGGTTCGGGTGGTCCCTTCCAATCCAAGGTGACTGTAAAGCGTGTAGGATGCTACTACCACAATGGCCATGTGCTGTACCTTGCAGCACACATAGTCTGTGCTGGCTGCAGTTGTGTTTTGCTAGTCACCTTTCACATCTCACTGGCTTCTCCTGTTTGCTCCTGCCGTAGGATCCTGCTCTGCCAGACCAGTCTGCCAAGTACTATCACCTGACCCATGACGAACTCATCCAGCTGCTGCTGCAGAGGGAGAAAGAGCTGAGCAAGAAGGAGGAGCACATCCAGGAGCTGGAAAACTACATTGACCGGCTGCTGGTGCGCATTATGGAACAGTCTCCCACCCTCCTTCAGATCCCCCTAGAGGAAACCACGACCAGCAAGTAGCCTCGCTCCTCGGAGATCTCGTCAGCATCACTTGCCTACAGCACTTCTGGAATAAACACGCTACCCCCCCCCGCCCCTCCCCGACCCTGGCACTTACACCTCCTTTTGCAGGTAAAACACAAGAGGACTGTGGTGGCCTTGGCAAGTTTACAAGAAGTTGAGGTTTACAAGAAATTGAGCAGGAAAGATGATCTGCATCTCCAGAGAAATGCACTCCACCTCTTGTTCCTGTCAGGCACAGAACCCAGTATTATAATACAGTCAGCAATATCCTCCCCCAAAAACAGGCTTCTCCCCCGGGGCCCAGCAACAGCATGGAGAGGCATCTTTTTGGGCAGAGTACCAGAGCCTTACATCACCCATGGGACAGAGTGTGGGTGGTGGAAATGTGCCACCTTGCCCTTGTTTCTCAGGCTGCTCCTTCAGCCCCAAACACCTCCATCCTGTGTAAAACAGCATGTAGTTGCTTATGGAAAGCATTGTGAGCTGTTTCTCCTGCAGCCTCTGAGAAACCTTACCCACGACACTTAAGAGCTCAATGAGGATCTACCCTATCTCATTGCTCTTTCAACTGTGCAAGTCAGTGAAGTAAGGGACAGCTGTTTTCAGCTCTCATATTATCTGATGGTTCCCTAAAGCAAAGGGTTTCCTTGCCATACAAGACATTCCTGCAAGCCCCAAGTACCCAGACAGATGGCTGATGGGCGCAGGAAACAACTCACAATGGTGAAACTGGATAAGCCTGAAGGACAACACGTGCATTAGGTGGCATGTCATGTACTGCGCTTAGATCTGCACTGTGTCCGGCCAGGCTTTCTGCTGTGATGTGACTGTCTCCATTACTCAGCTTGACACAAAACTTCACCCTGTATCCTGCAGTCCCGGTGAAGAGACATGGTGAAGTTTGTGCAGCCCCTGAAACTTCCTTTATCCAAATTTCCCCAACCCATTCCCAGTGGAAATGGCACTAATACATGCTATGGACACTTGTTTCCATAGATCACCGCTATGTCCTTTTCCATGCAGTATTATCATACCAGATTCCTCTTTCTAGTATTTACAGGGAGTGCTTTGAAACCACCATAGCCAGCTGTCTGTCCCTTTGACACAATCTACTTACTTCTTTGTGTTTTGTGTCTCTCTTTTTTTTTAATGGGATGGAAAAATGCCGTAAGAAACAAAAATTTGTATGCAAATGAATAGATGACTGCCAACCCACCTCTGCGTGCTTGACATCCTAGTTGATCAGATGCTTGATGAACACCTTCAGTTGATCTTTGTAGTAGGCTATCAGTTCGTTAGTACACGCCGACCATTATCAGCAGTACGACTCACATCTGTATAAGTATCCGGCCTCCAACACCCTTGGTCAGTCCCTAGATGTTTCTCTAGACCAGCTCTCTGGGGTTGAACACTTTCGACGCTACTTGTTGAGGAGGGGGTTGTTCTCTTAACAAGCTCCTGATCTGCTTGGGTTAATAGCTAGTGAGTCTGGGGCTTGATTGTGAGTGATCTGTCCACCTGCGGTAGGAAGTGTGCAGCAGTTGACTCTGGTGTGCAGTGGTGGCGGGGATGTATTAGTGCCACATCTTCTGTTCTTTGGTTTTTATCTCTGAGCTGCTTTTTCTCACTCCGTCAAGGCACTGGGTGGATGGTTTTCCTACCTGTCCTATCCCAACAAGAAGCTAACAAAAGAGCTTAACACCTGGGACTTCCCCTGCCTTGACATGCCCAAGGTGCATTGTTCCTACCTGTCCCTGGAGCGTGTGGCTTTTCCTTCTAAAGTCTTCCTTTCCTTTTACTGTGACCTGCCTCTGTGCACACGTGGATTTTACAAGTTGTGCCTTTTGCAACAGAACAAGGCAGTTTCCTGGCTAAAAGGATTCTTTAAACGTAGCTTTTAGTCTATGCCTTGCCCAACTTGGCAAAGTTTTCCTTGCTGGCTAGGCTGTGGCTTCCTTAAAGTCTTTGTTTTTAGAGCCAAAAACAAGACCTGTCCTAGGAAAAAAGTGGGCAAGTTACTGTTGGTTGGAACATTTTGCATTAGTTTGATGTAAATGATGTTGAGATTAATCTACGGATAGTAACAGAGAAGAGTGTACACCAAGGTAGACTGTGGCTGGTAGACCTGCTGGAAGGATACATCAGTAAAAGTTCAGTGGACCTGCTGGTACAATGATGAAGAGTTTGGTGTCCCGATCTAGCCTGTGTTGTATGAGAAGGAGGCTTTGGAAATACTGGCTGTGAGTTCTTACTTGCCTTTGGTTGCAATAGGAAACAGATCCAATCTGAGGTTTTGCACTTACCTGCCTACGCTGCTGTATTTGCGCATCTCGGGGAACATGGGGCTATGTTTATATTGTAACATTTAGGACTTTAAAAAAAAAAAAAAAAAGCAGGATTCCTCTCTCAAATTTCTGTATATGAGTTTCAGTACCAACAATCCTCTTCGCATGTACAATCAAAAAATTCCTCCAGGGAGAGCTGTGACCTCCCTCTGTTCGCATGCCTCTTGGAAAAAGGACTTTCTGTTGTCTGAATGGTGTGTGCGTGCGTGCTGGGGAGAAGTTGCTTCCAATACGAAGCAAATAAGCAAAACTCTGTGTACAAATAAAATGGGTAAGCAAGAAGAGGTAGAAAGGAGAGGCCGATCAAGGTCGGATGTACTGGACTACAGAGACCTTTGTCAAATGGGGACTATAAAGGAGGGAAGTCTAGTATTTTATATCTGTGAGCATGAATGTGTCTACATTGGGTCTTAACCAACATGTGTATAAAAGATAGTTTCCGCCTTCTGTCTGTCCCTTCTTGCTTAGGACCAGGACTGCTCCCGGATGGGAGAAGCCATCTGTTTGCTATTCCTCTCGCATACACCGCAGAATCCGAGAGACCAAATAAGACTGGGCCTAAACTGTTCTTCCTGGTTGGCTTGGTCCCTCTGTGGCCTCTTGGCTATTCCTGTAGGATTGTGTGTGTATGTGTGTGTGTGTGTGTGTTTTGTGCATTCATATATTCACGTCCTCTCAAAGCAGAGCTGCATTGCATAGGACTGCACAGGGCTATGCCATGTTTACTAGCGTGAGTTTTTTCTCTGACTTTGTCTTTCCTCTCTGTGCATGGTCTAACTCTGTACCCAGAAGGCTCTACTCCAGGAGAAACTCTCCATTCATGCTGGCTATGCCTTAAGAGGATAAAGTAGATGGCATGAAAATGATGATGCCCAAAGAAACATTCAGGATTTGGCAGACGGAGCTGGTTGGGCAACCCAACGTCTGAACTGAAAGTTGGTTCATGACAGGGGGAAGAAGGAATAAGGAAAGCAAATGTGGCTGCAAGGGGTGTGCTGCTGCCCTTCCCTGTGCGGGCGTTGGTGTCACGGACTATTGGGGCATTCAAAAGTCAGAGGGGAGGGAAAGACCCTCCTTGCGGATAATTCCTTTTCAATCGACCTGTTTACTTGTGTTACAGCCAGCTTGTTGTTTTGTCCTCCATTGCTCCACTCCACTGCCCCACAAATCTTCTTCCCCGTGTGAGTCTCCCCTGCATAATAGAGGCAGGAATGTTAAACATGCCGTAAGTATCCGGAGACAAAAGTTTAAGACCAGCCTGATGATTGAATTAACCTCACTGGTACTAGGAACAAAAATTATTGGAAACCAGGAGTCCTCTGGGTGATGGCTGGTCCCTGCAGAAAGGATGATTTGAGTGCATATGTATCACCCATTACCAACAGCAGTGGTTTTGTTTGCTTGGTTTTCAATGAGTCTATTCCCATAACTTATTTTTCTCTGTCTGCCATAATCTGGCCCTCCCGCACACAAATGCTTCACAAGTTTCTCTGCAGACATGCAGCTGGCCATATCTGTGCAGCATTTTGTTGTCAGCTCACCAGGTCAATAGGTTTTATTTTTATATATATTTTTAAAGGAACTCTGTCAAGCAATTTGATTTTTCTTTATTTGCTCTTCTGGCCTCAGGGGTTACAGGGTGTGTATATGTGTGTGGTGGGGGGGGCTGCCACGAGAGATGCCAAGTGAAGTCCTTAAACTGGAACAAACACGAAGGGCCGTGGCTGTCGAACAATGCCACGTGAACCCAGTAGAGTTGATCTTGTCTGTAAAGGAGCAGTATGTTCTGTGTTACAAATGTGCACCCGAAAACAGAGGGTTAGCGTGTTCAAATGCGGGGAGTTGTTGGATTCCCTGTACTTTGTGTATGTGGGAAGCGGGTCCTGCATATGTTTCTTTGTTTTAATAGTTGCAACTAATGTTTATAAAAGAGCTTGTTATTTACATTTTAAGCACTTTAAAGAAATAAAAATTGTTCAAGCTGTTCCTAGATGCTTCTGATTTTTGTTGCGGGGCTGTGTCAGTTGGCACTTGGGGAGCGTGGGACTCTGAGCGGGTAACTTTTAGTTGGTAAAACAGGGCTAGTTTTCATTGATTCCTTCCTTTAGGAGCCTGGTCTGTTTGTTTCCGTTTCATTGAAGCCAAGGGTCCTGCTGTGGAAGCAAGGTGTTTGTACAGGTAACGTTATAAAGGTGCGGGTTGCAAAAGGAAGCAGCATCGATAACACCAGGTGTATGGGGGAGAGCGCAGAGCATCGAGCGACCTGGTCGAGTTTGCTTGGTGGTTCTGGCAGAGCTGAACATGGGACCAAGATGTCCCGGTTCCCTGGCCTTGTTTCCTGTTCTTGGCTCGCCTCTTTCCCACTGCATAGGAGGGAAGCAGGCAAAGCCCCAGCCAACCCCTAATGCTTTCTCATGGCCAATGTGCTGTGGAATATGAAGGATAACTAAAATAACAGAGTTGCCCAGCTGAAACCTCCTGCTGCCATCCTTCGTATGGCTTGGCTGTGTCTTCACTTAGTACCAGTTCTGGCTCTAACCTAAACGCTACCACACTCCACCCCGCTGACCTGCATTTCGTGCTGCTTTAGCCAGAGGAAGGGGACCTGGCTGAGGTTATGGCTTAGTGCTCAGGTGATGCTTTCATTCAGGCTACCCGCTTTGTCATGAGGACACAGTTTAAATCACTGGGGAGCCACTAGCTTTCCATTGTCTTCCTGTAATTCCTCCCATATGCCCAGAAGAGCAGACGAGTCCTCCCACAGATCAAGGGGAAAGAATTATGGAGCAGCTCAGCTTACAATGAGTGATGCCATCAGAGGTGCGAAACACCCCGACGTGTGTTGCCGAGACCAACCAAGACATTAGTGCAGGTGCACTAATTAGTGCAGGTCAACTCAGGTGCTGATCAGCGGGGTTAACCACAGAAAAGACCCATCCTTGGAAATAAGTGGTGGCTGGACAGTCAGAGCCAAGGTATAATGACAAACCTTTGCCCTTGTTTTCAAGCGTACTAACAATTTTGCTGCCTGTTATTTCAGACCATGTCCACTTCTAATAGGACAGGGTGTCCGTACTCGGGGATATCCCTCCTATGAACCACCAGCCTTACCTCTATATCTTGTTAAAGTGATTTGAATCCCTCTCGTGCTCTTGCTGAGGATCAGGAGGTGGCTTTAGATCAGATTCTCCATGCTGTAGTTCGCTAACAAGCCACTTACCACCTCAAATCTGTTCAGTTAGGTTAAAGCAAAATGGGAGCTGGAGCCATTTTCACCACAGAAACCTTAGCTTCAGAGCAGGCTGCTCTTGTGGTCCCTTATTGGCCCTATGGAGCAGCATTTTATTATGCTCAAATGAAGCAAGCTCCTTGGAGGTGCCTGTGAGGCACCTAGAGACCTGTCTAGACCCCAGTAGAGACCTGGTTGCTCTGCCCTTGGTCCCACAGCCTCTGCTTTCATAGTAGAAAGTTGAGAGAGCGCAGAAAACATTAGCAAAGCAACTATTTTTAGAAGAGAGGTTTTTTGACGGAGCGAGAGTTTAATTAAAAACTGCAGGAATGCTATAAAGGGCACTAGCAAGGTCAACGGGTCTTCAGTAGGATGCGTGCAGCCCAGCACTTGAGGCCGTTTATCCCTATGGGAAGAAATCTCTCTTTAGTAGAAGGACAGGATCATTTTTAGTAAGGAAGATGGCTCGCTTATAAGCTTCCTGTGGGTTACAGAACCCATGCTTCAAATACAGTGTTAAACTGGGGTTGCGATGTGATGAAGTTGGAAGTAGAACAACCTCCATCGATACGTGAATGTTTAAATGCTTTTTCTGTCTCTGAGTGAGTGGGCTACACACTGCAATAGCATATTACAGGGCAGGTGATGTACAAGGGTTAGTTGAGGGATGCCAAAAAGGTTATGATGCAGAAGATGTCCGTACTGAATATGAAAAGCTATGCAGCTGGGGGTCCCGGCATTTGCTCATTAAAGACCTAGTAAGTGGAAGTTTTCAGAAGAAAGGGGTAATGTCCTTCCATTTCTAGCCAAACTTAGTGAAGACCTGCTACTCTCCCAAGACCACGCTGTGCTGCTGTGTTAATATGGCTCTTAGGAGAAGACAACCACATCAGCTCCTTATTTACAAGGCCATGTGCAACCAAGGCAGAGGGGTGATATTTTTAAACCCTAGGTAGCTGGTAAAATCTGCCTTTTTACAGCTGCTACCCCAAGCTAAACAGACTGGGTCTTCAGAAACCAAGAGAACAGGTCATCAAAAGGGCTAGTAATAATTCCTCACAATGGAGGCATGTTATATGTCAGGAGCAAGGGTGAGGCACTGCAGCCTCCAGCTTTACGTCCTGGGGAGGGAACAACCGGCCTTTGTGTTTCCCTATGTGTCTGGGGCAGGGTGGAGGATGCTACTTAGGGCGAGTCTTCCTCAAAGGGGAGGCAAAGGAACTGGTGACTGAACCAAAAGCCCTTTGGGAAAACAGCGTTGAATACTCTCTCCTGGCCGTCATTATCAGCAGTAAGTCTGTGTTTGAGCCGGGGTCAGGGTTCAGGGTAAACAGGGATCACAGGACACCTGTGAAAACAGAGGAAGGCTGCAGAGGGGGAAGAGACTGCCCCTGCGAGGCAACAACATTTACCAAAGAGGGCTTTAGAGCAGGGTCCTGCACTGCTTTCAGAGTGACACCCGAGTGTTTGGGATAAAGCCCGCATGCCATTACTGCAGTCAAAGGCTGAGCTTGCACCAGGTCTCTGCTTTGTCCAGGGCATTTCCCCGCCTGAGCCTTTTCCTACAAGCTTCTCGCTTCTAATCTCGCCCACCTGTTAGGTTATCAATCATCTGTTTTTCTTGCCCAGGCCCAGATTTGTATTCCTCACTTTCCTCATCTCTTTGCTCTTGAAAACTAGCCTCCTGTTAAGTAAAGGGCTCCGCTGCCCACACCGAGGTGTTTAGTCCTAATCCCAGTGCAATGATCCAGCGGGATCGGTTTCTGTTTTCTAGCTTGGCACCTGTTTTGATGCATTACATTAGGGCTGCTCAGAGATCGGTTCAGGAGGAAACATGTTGCACGTGATTGTTTAGAGTCAAGAGCAGCAGAACTGACCCCCTTTTATCCTCCCTCTCCCCCCTTTAAAAGACCGGCTTAGCTTTCACCTGCCGCAGGGTGAGAGCATGCACATA
>JAGPOW010001338.1:1600097-1618605 GCA_030014935.1 Caiman crocodilus | reverse complement strand
CACTTAGTACAGAGCCGCTGAGGCATGGGAAGTCCTCACCTCCTCTGCAATCGCTGTAGTTTGTTTGATGCCCTAATCTCTTTCAGCGGCAAACCCTGTCTGCTATTCTTGCATTCCTGTGAAGCTCGTGACCTCACGCATTAAATGTCATAACTCCTTTTGGGGGTCACGGGCACTGATTTGGGAAGCACTGCCTTACTTTCAGACCACCTGAAAATACTGGGTAAATCTTGATCTCTCTTGCACCAGGTACAAGATATGCCGGGGTCATCATACCAGTGGGTAAAAGAGCTTATGGCTGAGAAAACTTTTCCATATAAAGCTTCAGAGCCTGGCTGGACTGAGGAATCCTTCCTTACCTGGCCAATCCTATTGATATTGCTGAGATGACGGTGAGTAAGTAGGTATTGTTGGCTCTAGCGTACCTAAAATACCTCTCTTTAATAATCTCAAGCGCTACTTATAGTAGTGGTGATATTTAAAATGCACGATTAGTGTGTGAGGCCCTGGGAAAGTGCCAGACTCTTCGTAGAAGAAAGCACAACTCAGCCCATACTCCCCAGAGTAGCACACAATCTAAATGAGAGCAACTCAACAATCAGGGGAAGATAAGAGGAAGGACAGGGCTGAGAAGCATATGATAGAGGATACAAACAGACATTGCTAAATGAATTCCTCTTCCAGGGAGTTCAAGGAGCGAGCAGGATCAGGCCGCTGAAACTCCAGGAGTGTCTGCCCCGGAGTAGCTTGAGAGTACAGGCAGCTCTGGGCTACCCATGCTCTCCCGCCTTCATGCAAATGGATGTCCATTGCAAAATAGTGGCATAAATGAATACTACTTCTTGTCGTGGACATGGATTTGGGCTTTTGTGGTGTGGCAAAGGGCATGGAAGTCTGCTTGCTTCCACTTCTTTCCTGCCATAAAAAGTTTTATTTCCTCTGCAACCAAAGTTCCTTTTTGAAAGAGCTGTTCATAAAATAATAGGGCTGGAAGGAGACCTCAGGCAGCAACCCCCTGCTCCAGGCAGAGTCGGCCTGTCTAAGTCACACTAGACATCTAGCTTATTTGTAGGCAGACAAGGTTCTTTGGCTAAATGTGATGTATTTTATTAGCCCAACTAAATGGGTGGGGAAATTCTTCCGGCAGTGCTTTGCTGCTGGTGTTTTGTGTGCTCTCCTGGGTGGAATAGAAGCCAGTACACAAAACGCAGGTCTGAAAATGCAGATGTGTGGCAGTGCAGATCCGTAACCTAGTCTTAAACGCTTCATGAACAACCCACTTGCAAAACGACCATGCAAAATGCTGAAATTGTGAAGTGTTATAGGTAAATCGGCGGGGATGAGGGTACTGTCGGGGTCCTGCCATTGCAAAGGAGGAAGCAGATGTTAAATATGTCTGAGTGATTTGGGGAAGAGGACCGTGCCTGTTGCTGCTGCTGCAGAGAAAGGCAAAGCCCCCCCTGCCAGTCTGACTGGGGGTAAAATATTAGATGTGCTCAGCTTTTCTTTGATTTTCCAAAGTGGTAGGGGAAGGCTGCCTATAAAGTTAGCAGCAGCATGGAAGAAGTACAAATGAAGAAAGAGCTAAGATCCATGTTGAGGGAGAAGGATGATGGGGGCTGCTATAATGGATCTATAAATGAGGTTACGATTAGTAGAACAGAAGTGAGGGGGAAATGGAGTAAGGACAATGCAAGTGTTACGCTGACCTTTTCCCTTTAACTGAGCTGCAAGAGAACGAGTTAATTCTGCTTTTTTCTTGTTCCACCCGAATGCCATCCCCTCCTTTCCCCCGTCTCGCCCGCAGCAGGATGTTGAGTAACACGCTTGACGTTATCAGCACGAGCTGTCCCTCGCTGGTCATGCGCTGTGGGCAGGGGTGTTCCTGTGGCCACCAACACTTTGGCCCGTGATACAACTCTAATAAAAGAATCATCCTCCCCACCCCAAAAAATGACCCCCAGCTCTTAAAAATGAGGAGATGTCAGTAGACAATGCAGAGTTCTTTCCTTTGCTCTGTGGGCTTTAAGTGTTTAGGTCTGACATTTTTCGAGATGTCATTTGCAACCGTAAGGCCTAGGAATGTGCTCACTTTTGGAAGCTGAGACTCTCACGAAAGCGCTTGACTGCAGGATAAAAAAAAACCTCTGCGAAGGTGCATCTGTGTAACCCTCGCTGCCCTCCAAATCACGATCCAAAGGGCATTATGGAGTAGGATGCTACTTCCCGGTGACCCTTAGAAATGCCGAGTGCGGAAAGGTTTGGGCTGTTTCCTCTTGTGCTTCTTCACGCAGGTTTGAAGAGCTTGCTTGTGTCCTTTAATCCTCTTTTTGCTTGTGTTACACGCTTGCTCTTTTTCCACCCCGCCAGTCCACGAAGGCCAGGAGAACGAGTAGAGTTATGATATCCTTTCCCCCCTCCAAGAGCTTTGTAGTTAAACCAGCATAAAAAAAAGGTTGGCTTTGTAACTAGTTCGCTTGGAAAATCCCTTTCTCTGCCAATGACTGCTTTCAACCAGAAGCGAGGTCGTAACGCCTAAGCCAGGGGCTCTTGCTCGCCCCACCTTTCATGCCCCCAGCTGCAAAAGAAGGCGACGATCGTCCGCCTCCCTTTTTACCTGAGACCCTGTCGACGGACGGGTGCCTTCTGCGCCGTCTGGACGGTGGGTGATTTTAATTCTGCACAAGTCACTGGCTGCTTTTTTGGTGAAATTGCTTGGGGTTTTCCTGGAATTTTTTTGGGGACCAAAACCAAAAATGCGAAATACGCGGCTGAACGTGGGAACGTTTCCGTTCATCTCTCCTTCCAGCGGGACGTGCCGGAGCTGTAACGTGGCTCCGCTCCCCGGCTGGGGTCCCGGCCTCGGCCACGGCCACGGCCACGGCCACGGGCTCCTTCGCGTCGCGGCCGTGAAACGAGACCTTTTTTAAATCCGTATCTTTTTTTAATCGCGGAAAAAGCCCATTTTCTGGCCCGCTCGATTTTCTTAGCACGGCCCTCTGAACCCCGCGCCCTGCGGGTCCCAAAATGTGGGTTGCCACCCCGAATCGGGGTCGCAGCGTCGGCGGGTAGGGTCACGGGGTGGGAAACTGTGGGTTGGGAGTGAGGGGGCCACAGATGGGGTCATGGGGAGGAAATGGAGCCGTAAGTGGGGTCATACTGAAGAAACGGGGTCGTGAATGGGGCCATGCTGAGGGAACCGGGCCATAAAGCTGGTCTTGTTGAGGACGTGGAGCCATAAATGGGGTCATGCTGAAGAAAAGGGAATGTAAATAGGGCCATGTTGAGGAAATGGGGTCACAACTGGGGTCATGTAGAAGAAATGGGAACATAAATGGGGCCATGCTGAGGAAGTTTGGGAAGCACTGCCCTGGCCCCCTACTCAGCCTGAAGAGAGAAACTACAACCCCCAGAATACCTCTTGGCCTCTCTGCCTACATGTCCCACAATGCATCAGTTCCCCATCGGCACCTCCCGCCCCCGGGACTCTATTTCCCAGCATGCCTTTTCCCAGGTTCCATTCCTCCCTTCCCCGCCTTGCCCTGCCACAGCCGGGGGAACTACACGTCCCATGATGCCTCGTTGGCCGGCGGCACCAGGACTCCATCCCCCAGCATGCTCCGCCGCGGCTGCGGTTGGCCGTGGCCAATAGGAGCGTCGCACGGCGAGGGGCGGGGCGAGGGCGGGGCCGGACCGGGCGGCGGGGGTGGCTGTTTAAAGTGGCGCTCGCGGCGCGAGGGGGATGGCGGAGCTGTCGGACTACCCGCCCTTCCAGCTGGGGAAGCCCCGCTTCGAGCAGGTAGCGCGGCCGGGGGGGAGGAGAGAGAGCTGCCCGGGGCCGCCCCCCACCTCCGTCCCGGGGGGGACATAGTGTCGCCCCCACTGAGGGGAGTCCCCCGCTCCTTCCGCCCCGATTGGTGGGATTCGCCCGCGCTCATTGGCTCCCCGCAGTGTCAATCATTGTGGTTGCTCTGGAGGCGGCTGGGGATTGGTGCTGCGCCCCCCTAGGGGCGGCCGCGTGCGGGTAGCGGGCGTCTCTCCAAGCCCTAGGGGTGGGTGGCTGGAGGAGCCCTGAGGGATCAGCCTCTACTTGCCTCCCGGGTTCTGGGAAATGGGCGCAACCTTGTTTCACATGCACATTGCACCTTGCTCCATAGGACAAAGCGGCCTTTACTCAGCCCCATTTGCAGGTTGAGTAGTGTGGCAGTGGGGTGGGGGTGCTCTCCCCATCCTGTTCGGAGTCCCCTGGTACATGGGTAGGAGCTCTGACAGCATATGAAGGAAAGCGATTCTTCCCGTCATTTCAGCACTGGGGAGGACACATCTGGAGTCCTGCGTCCGCTACCAAAAGGATGTGGACGCACCGGAGAATTTGCAGTGCAAATGGTTGCGGGGCTGGGTGACATGACTTTTGGAGGCTGAGGGAAATGGGCTGATTGAGTCTGCAGAAGAGAAGACCGAGGGGGATTGAATAGCAGCTTTCACCTCCCTGCATTGGGGTTCAAAGAGGATGGAGCTGGGCTGGTCTCAGTGGTGGATGACAGGACAAGGAGCAATGGGCTCAAGCTGCAGCAAGGGAAGTTGAGGTTGGATATTAGGAAAAACTTTCTCACGAGGACGGTGGTGAAGCACCAGAGAGGCGGTGGACTCTGTCCTTGGAGGTGTTGAAGACTCAGTTAGACCAAGCCTTGGCTGGGATGCTGTAGTTGGGGCTGGTCCTGCTTGGAGTAGGGGGTTGCACTAGATGTGACCTCCTGAGCTCCCTTCCCGCCCTCATGGTCTCATCCTCTGCTTTTTGTTGGCTGCAGTCCTCTCTCCGCTGCTTGTACTTTTGTGATCAAGACGGCTTGGTAAATTACAGAGAGAACAAGTTTGAGATGCACGTGACTTTTCCATCCCACTTTCCATTCGGAAACACACTTCAGATGATTTTTTCATTTTTTTTGTAAAGAAAAAAAGCAGGAGATACTTATTGCAGAAGAAACACTTGCAGAAGGAGCAAATGTTGGGCATGAGAGTCTTTTAAGTCCAAACCCAAATATAAGTCTTAAGGCATTTTTACCCTATGGTCGGATCAGCGCAGACTGAGGAGGGGGTTGCCTTCCTCTGCAGTGCGGGGCACAGTCTTCCACCCGTGACCTCTTGAGTGTACATTAATAACATTTTGTAGAGGCAGAACAGTGGCTGCTGTGGTTCCTCTGTCTTACCTGTGGCGGGTGCGGTGTGAGGTCTGTGTTGTGCCGGGTTGATTTTTATGTAGAGTTTAGATGATGGATTTGTACGGGATGGTTTGGACAGGGCTGAACCTGCCTTGGGCAGGGTTGGGCTAGACGTAACCCCCTGGACATCCCTTCCAGCCCCCACGTCTCCGTGCTTCTATGCTGACTTTACTAAAATAGAGCTGAGTTTGTTTTCTTCCCTTTGACTTTGCAACAAACGAGCTTGTTTTTCCACCGAACGCTCGGGCAGCCTTGTACGGTTCTGTTTGTTCTCTTTCTAAAATGGCTTTGGGTTGAAGTTCAGCACAAAGGTGCAGTTGGCTGTGTAGGTGTCTGATTTGGAAATTTCTAGGGAATACACCTGCTGTGATGCTTCAGAACAGCCAGGCTGGACCACAGCAGAAGCTGATCTTGCTCCGTCCTGTTCCTGACCTTGGCAAGTCGGAGATGCTTTAGAGGACAAGTATAAGGAAATAAGGTAGAAAGACCTGCCTGTCAGACCCTTGATAAATCCTATTTCTAAGTTTGATAGCCCCCAGTAGATGTATTCTCCATATATTTGTGTAATCCCTTTTTTGAGCCTGGTTATGATTTTGGCCTCCAAAAGCATCCTGTGGCAGTGAGTTCCACCTGTTCACTATGTGCTGTGTAAGACACTGATGGTTGTAGCAGGCAGGAACTAGTGTAAATAGGGTGGGGACACCCCCCCATATGTCGCCTAGTCTGGAGCACGGCTAGGAAGCCCTGTGATAAAAGATACCAAGAGTCTGACCCCAGCCCAGGAGCTGCTTCATGCAAGAGCAGGGAGGTTTCTGTGGGAGACTGAGGAAGACCAGCCCCTGGTCTGGTGAAAGCTGGATGATTTTTCTTTTCCAGGCTGGGTGGGGAGGATTTTTACCCTCACCCATCGTAAAACCTGCAGCTGTTTTGAGGGGGCTGTTCTGGTTCACCACCTGAAATGGCCACTTAACTATCTAATTGCTTGTTTGCATGATCTCTGTTCTGCCTTGTCAGGTAAAGGATTTATGTCTATAAAAGCTCTGTTGATAACCATATGCTGGCTATCCTGATACTGCTTCTGCACGAACGTGGGAGAGGGACATGCAGAGCATTCGGGAGTTTGCAGAAGCATATTGCACGTTGCAGTGCAGGCAGCAGGCCCTTCCATTTCAAATTTTCCCTTCTGATGGATGCTAGGTAGGTAGGAAAGTCTGATGCTGACAGAGACAGTGGCCTATGTGAAATATGGAGGCAAAGAAAGCAATGTTAGTTTTGGAGCTGGGAGGGTTGGGTTGCATTCAGGGCCCTGCCGTTTTGCTCCTGCAGAGAGACAGGTGGATTTTGTTCTTTGGAGTCTCCTCCAGCTCCTGGTTAATATTTGGCCTACAAAAACTTTCTTAAGTCTCATACAAATCCAAGCAAAGATCACCTGCAAGATTTTTCTTCCCTCCTAGATCATCACAGCAACATCCCCTCAATCACTGTAACATAGACATTTCTTCTTTGGTAACTGTACCCTAAATGTTTTATTCTTTGGAGCAGTTGGGATCTTGTGGTAGAGGTGATATCCTTTATTTGGAGCATGCTTCAGCAATTGCTAGTTTTGTTTTAACAAGCCAACCAAGAGGTAATGACAAGTCTTGCCTATTCCTTTGACTTCTCTGCCTCTGCTCCCCTCTCCTCCCAGCATTGGGAACTTGTCACTAAGGCCATAAGGCTTCCAGAGACTTTTTTTTGCTCTCCCATTTTTAATCTGGACAGGATTGCAGTGTGACAGCAAAGTTGCCAACCAGTTGTCCTGCTAATTGCAGATCTCAGCTGCCCTGGACTGGGTTTTGGTTTTGGGTAGTTCGTGATATCATGCGAAGTTCAGTTGTTGGATGACCACCTGCTGCCAGAATCTGAAGCAGACTTACCTTGCTGCTTCCCTGCTTGTTTCCCAAAGGAAGGGCAGGATGAACCCAGGACAGGGAGGAAGAGGGGTTAGATGGGGAGGCAGGGGACCCAAGGAGCTACAGCAAGAACTCATGTACAGCAAACGGCGTTTCTGCCATGCCAAGAACCTGCTTGTCTGAATAAACAGCGGGATGTTCAGGCTGACCAGAAAGGCTCTTTAATACGGGGAAAGGGAGGAGACGCTCCCCAGTCTCCCTCATAGACACCACAGATGATACCAGGCACACTTGGCAGGCCGTCAGGCACAGAACCAGGCACATTCTGCTCATTAAGGAGTGATTGTCATTTGCAGCGATGTTTAGCAAAGGATTCAGAAGTGGGTATGGCAGGATGTTAACGATCACGTACGCACTTTAGCAGAGCTGTCCTCGCCTCCCCGGGGCCTGCTGTGAAAGGAGCTGGGTGGGGTTCAGCCACGTGCCAGTGGACGCATTCCCACGCCAGCAAAAGCTCCCTTGCTGCAGGGCCCTAGGTTGGCAGAAACCGGGCTTGCACTGGGAGTAGAGGCAAACCTCTGCCCCCCCCCCCCCCTTTCAACCCTGTTCCAAAGTGACTTGATTCTTGCGGTCCCTGGTACATCTGCTAACCAGTGGCACGTGCCTAAGGGGAGGGCACTTGGGTGGTGGTAGGGTGCCCGAGACTGGATGGGCACAGGGTGTGCTCATGCTCAAGCAGAGCTGGGGGATCAGTGGAGACGGACCCTCTGCATGTGAGCATGGGTAGTACGCCAGTGCTTTACCTGCTGTGTCAGGTAGCCCTGCAGATCTAGATGAGACGGTGGTTAAAAATCCTAGTGAGAGCATCCACTTACCAACAGCGGGAAATGCTGCTCTTTAAATCCCCTCTCAGTTCCCTGGACCTACCCAAAAGGGTGGTCTTGTGCTATATTTGTGGGTTAAGAGTTCCTTGGTGGAGGGGCCTGCTTGGGAAGGGCCAAATATAAAGCAATAGGGATAATTATGGTCATGGTATTGCCTGAGATCTGCACTAAAAACCTACTTCTTTCTGGTGACATTGTTCTGTCTCTTCATGCAGATGCTGGCTAGCAACAAACTTGTGGCCCTTTTAAGTGGAAATCTGAATAAAGCTAGAGATACAGTTGAGCTATATTAAGAATCTGTGTCCTTGAGGCAAAACCCAAGGAAAGACTGCCTGCTAGGAACAAAACCCTTCAAGTGACGGTCTTGCATTTATCGGGAAGTAGTTCATGGGAGATGAGCTGGTTTTGTGCTCCCTGTTCATTCTCGGAGCTCGGGGAAGGTTGTTAGACACCATTTAGCATCGCTGACTGCAGCCCGCCAGGCCCATCTGTACCACTACAAGTGATGAAGCACCCCCTTTTTCTCCCCACTTGCTTTTCCAATTCACCCGCTTTACTGGGATCGTGAACCATTCTCTGCCAAGTTTCCTTGCTTGGATTTGTTCGCTGCCTTCAGATCTAGGTTACGTGGTCTCTTGGGCAAAAGTGGCCTGCTTCTGAGGTAAATGAAGCCAGAAGGAAGTTAATCATCGGAAGAAGCAACTCTACAGGATATAGTAAAATCTCCCAGCAATTATAGACCTGCAGTGAATGGAAGTCCTCTTGAAAGCCCCATCTGGGGGACAAGAGCCAGGGGGAGAGGGTGAATCCATCTCCCCCAAATGCCCGAAAGCTTGCAGAGAAGAATTTTTTCCAACTATTTGAGTTAGTCTAAGGACATAGGCAGACAAGGTTCCTTGGGTAAATCTGATATCTTTTATTAGACCAACTCAAATTGTTGGAAAAAATTCTTCTTTGCAAGCTTCTGGGCGTTTGGGGGAGATGCATTCACCCTCTCCCTGGCCCTTCTCCTTCAGGAGTGCTGAAGCACAGTGGCTGTAGTACTGGAGGGGATAGGCAGGAGGGCTGCCTGGCATTTGCAAAGCTAAAGCTCTCCCCACTTAGGGAGAGATTGAGAAGAAGCTGATTTTTTAGATGGCCCTCTCCCTGTCCAAAGCTGGTGGTAGTGCTGGAAGGAGCGGGCTGCACCTGAATGCTTGGGACAACAAATGAGACAACGGGAGGGCTGCACATCAAAGGTTTACAGCTTGGGATCAGAAGGGGACTCTGAACACAGGACTTCGATGGCACCCACAGGAAGTGCTGGACCTGCCTCGTTGGGACCAGACCAGCTTCTCGTTCGTGCGGTTTCTCAGTCCTTACTCCTTGCAAAGGCAGCTCGTTGCCCATATCTGAAGACATGCAATGTGTGCAGCTAGGCTCTAGATCGGGCACAGGCTGTTTGCCAGCCAGGAGCACTTTGCCCCATAAAATACTTCATTAAATTTTAAAGCCAGTGTGAAAGTCCAGTTCTCACTCAAGGCCTCCAAGATTAAAGCTTTATTGTCTGTAAATGTATGCGGCAAATAAGGCTCCTCCTCTTCCACAGGCATTGTGGGGCCAATGGGGAGAAGATCCTTCTTGCATTGTTTTTTTAAAGCCTATGCCACAAATTATATGTGGCTTCTGAATTGCTTTGCTTTATATATGCACCTGAGTTTCTATCTTAAAACCATTTTCAAATGTACTTCAACCCCGAGTGTAGCAAAAGCGCCTGGCTGCTGTGTGTGCCCATGACCAAAGGGCATTAACCTAGTATCTAAAAGCTGTTTAAGGTGAGGCTGGCAGGAAGGCAACAGGCCTTTGCTACTGTCATGTCCAAATGTGGCTCTGAACAAACGCAGAAGACGAGACCTGTGTTTAACCTGGCTCTGTGCTGCTCATGAATTGCTGCTAAAATGAGACTTGTTTGCCTGCTCTCTCTGCTCCAGATCTAGGACTGAGGATGTTGCATGGGGATAGGGGATACCCTTGGAGAAGGGGTGGGCAAAGTACAACCCATGGGCTGGATCCAGTAGGTCTCCATGGAGAGTCTGCCTGCTAGGTCAGCCCACATAATTGCCCACCCCTGCCGTGGAAGTCCTTGCTGCTGTATTTTGGGTCTCAAGCGTATTGACTAGAGCAGAGTGGGTACGGTTTATTTTCTGGCAGCTACTTGAAGAGCGTCACAGAGCCTGATTCACCCTGACCTTGTTGGACTTCACTCTGCTAGCTTAGTTTTGTGTAGCCAGCCCAGCAGATATTGTATGGTGACACCTTTTTATTGCTACCAGCTAGGGCTGGATTTAAACTAGAGAACTACGTATCTCAGTCTCCTTGGCAGTAGCTCCTAGATGAAGGGCTTGGCCAACCTGAATTCATGAATCGCACAGAAATTCAAGGCTAGCCGGTGGGGTTGTAAGCCAGCGTAGGGTCACTGGAAGGGGCTGGGAAACACTGTTCTGTGGTCTTGTCTTGTACCAGTTTAGTTAAATTGGTGTGAGCCCGTGTATGAATTCTTATCTGAGGTTGGAAGTGGCTTATTTTATTTAGCTCAAGCCTCTTCAGATTTAAACTTCTCTGAAAGAGGTCTGCTTTAAACTAAAGCCTGTCTTGTCTACTCAGCTGTCTGCACTGGCTTAATGAATTAAATTGGCTTTAAATAAAACCTTCACTCAGGCTGATATGACTACATGTAGGCAAACTCTGTCTCCTGTTACTTTTCAGCCAAACTATTGGTTCCCCCTGACTCTGCTTACCTACCGAGTCCCAAACCGGCAGCCCACCTTTTGTTGGTGAGCAGGCGATTTGATTTAAAGGGTGATAACCAAGTGTTGCAACTGCTCATTTATCCACTTTCCTCCTCCTTCCCCCCTAAATTTCCAGAGCCTGCAAGAAGTGTTTTCCTTCTTGTGCTACTTATCTTAGAGCCAGCTGGATCGCGCGTGGCCTATAGCACAGCGATTTAATTGAATCGGAGCTATAATGCACCCCCTCGCTCTCTGTGAACCACTGTGCCACGCAGAGGAATTAATATTCCTAGCCACTTTTCAGACTTAAACTCTGCTTGTGGGCTGGTGAGAACGGATACTAAAATAGCTTCAAATAATCACAGCAAAATCATGTTGTTCAGGTTTTTTCTTCCAGTGAACTGTTTACTACAACAACTGCTAAAAGAATAAGATGGGAACCAGACACTGTGCCTTTTCTTTTGGTACCTGATGAGCACTTAAGGTCAAGCAAATCTATTAGCATTGTGGTTTTTAAACTGCTCCTTGCATAGAGATAACATTGTGGGCAATTATTTCCTTACTGGAATCTGCAGCAGGCAGAACTTCAGGCCGCTGGAAACGATGTTCGTCAAAGGAGCGTTAGTTAACGACAGTCTGCGGCTGATTGAAACATGGCACAAGTGTGCGTGGGAGAGCGATTGGAAATGAGAATACAGCAAGCTCCTGGCACTCTGCGGTGGACAGCTCCACAAGACAAAATCGCTACCACTGCGTTGGCTTTCTCTCCCACCAAATTGGTAGCTGAATTCTGATGGAGGATCCTGCAGGGCAGCTTCAGACCTCGGCTCCTGCAGGTAGCCAGGCAGCAAGAGCAAAGCAGAACAGCCCAGGATTGTCCACTTTGGTTTCACTGTGCTGCGGGGAAGAGCTATCTTTGTTGTGCTGTGTGCAAGTGGTGCTATTTACTGCACCCTGGTTGCACTTCAGGATTTGCTGGGAGAAAGCCAAAGGCAAAGGGTAGTTCCCTATGTGGTCTTTCATCAGCACCTTGGCATTCAGGCCTGGATCAATGCCTTAAGTTGCTGAGTTATTAGCTACTGAAATGATTGTAGATAGTGGAATTGCTGTACTAACACTTAGTCTTTTGGATGGAATAAAAGACCCTTCCATTCCTCTTCCTAGCTGACAGCAGGCTTCTGTGCCTGGCTCTGGAGAGAGGCCAGAGAAGGACTCTCCAATTAAAGGGGGCAGAGTGAGTGAGAAACTTGCACAGTCTGGCAGTGGAAGGGAAAAGAAGGAATTGGACAAACTGGCCAGAAGAGATTTCCGTAGGTCATCTAGTCTAACCCCCAGCCTGAGGCAAGATCATCCTTATCCAGACCATCCCAGACAAATCCATCATCTAACCTCTTAGCAAAACTATGTTGTCAGTCCAGACTGTTTGCCACTAGGGCTTCTTACCGTTGCAAGGGTTTTACAGTGAAGATACTGAAGTACCAGTGAGTGCATTGGGATCAGTGTTTCTCTTCTGTTAATTTGCCGAGTCCTCAGAGGACTAGTCTGCATGTACCAGTGCAGTGTAGTGCATCATCTTGAATTCATTCACACCCAAGGCCCATCTGCAGCCACTGATCTCTCCTTTTTACAGCATCAGTTGCACCACTTCTGCTGAGCTAGACCAGACTTGGCAGAGGCAGGTGAGGTGTCCCACACCTGCTGAAGGGATCGTGGCACCCAGTACCTGTAACCTTCCCAGGGGGTGCTTTGCCTCTTGGGGGCAGAGCTGCTGTATGGATGTCCATAACCACCAGCAGCGTGTAGGTATGCGCACGCTCTAGGGCAGGGTTTGGCAACCTCTTGCTGGCATGGGCTGCCCTTTGCAACCTAACTGCTGGAGGTTGCTGTCCCCTCCTCTAGGGCCTTGGGCATAGTGCCTGTCTTCCCCCAGGCAGTCTGGGAGCAGAACCAGAGACGCGGAGGCATATCCTCACTGTTTAAAAGTGGCATTGGAGCTGGGATGACCAATGCCAAATAGCGTTAGTTGCGAGGTGGAAGGTAGAAGAAGAATAAGGGAAAACTTGTTGAAAACCTCTTCTGATTTCATTTGGTCTCTACTGGAGTAAACTATCTTGTCTTATCCATGGCAAAACCGTTTGCAGAGATCAAGTCTGTTTGGGTGTTTTTGGGACCTAATGCATGGCCCATACAGTGGAATAAACCCTTTTTTTGCAATTTCTCAGTTGGTCTAATAAAAGGTATCCTCTCTAAACCAAGAGTTCTAGACTTTTGCTTTTTCTTTTTTTGGGGGGGGGGGTCCATACAGTTGCACCCTCTGTCATGCCACACACACATGGCATGAGATGCAATTGTGGGATTGTGCATTAGATCCCATTGCACCTTATTTTTGATGCAGAGAGCCTCTGGTCCCCCTGTATCGGTTCCCGTGGCTGTGAGCCCTGCAGCTGACTGGACTCCTAGGGGTAGCGTCATCCTCCCTACTGCCAGCCCTGCAGCTGATGAGACTCCCTGACACAGGGGAGCACCTGGCCAAGCGTTCAATTAACGGTGTGATAAGAACAAGCTACCAAGTTACTACACACTTCTTGTTTTATCACACCATTAATTGTTTGAACGTTTAGCTGTGTCGCAACTTAAGGCATGATTAACTGGTTAATCACGCTTTAAGTATAGCTTATAGTCAGGGCCTATGAGATGCAATGCCTTGTTCAATCGTGGCTGAAAACGGTGGCAGAGCGGATCCTTCGGTGAACGCGGCAAGTCGGCGGTTCTAAATGCCAGCGTATAATTTGGACTAAATCCTTGTAACCTTACTGACGACTTACGCCTTGCTTTTCATGCAGAAGTTCTGCACTGTGCTTGAAGACGGCTTGGACCAGATACGTAATGTCGGTATGTGTTTGCTATGAGCGCTGGGGCTATATTTGTGGCTGAATAGGCACGCTGATTAAAAGTAGAGATGCTAGGGTGGGGAAGCAAAATTTAGATCCAAGTTGGAGCTGCCCCAGTAGTTGAAGGTCAGGATCTGGTGTTTGATGTGGGCATATCTGCGTAAGCACCCACCCTGGTTTGCTTTCACACTTCTTTGCCCAAGAGGCTAAACTGGTGGCGTTGGAGCCAGGGGCTGTGCCACTCTTGGAAGGATCTTGCAGGACCCCAATGTGGAATCGCTGGTCTGCAGCCTGTCGGACAATGCTGCTCCCTATTCGCATTTGGAAGGTTCCCTTTGGCCTTGGAGTGTTAGAAATGTAACTTTACTTTTACATGAAAGTTTGCTTTTTGCTCAAACTGAAGACTTTTTACCTCCTGATCTGGCAGGGAAAGCATCCCAGTCACTGGATGCAAAAAGAAGAATTTTCAAGCTTTTATTAATTTTATTTTGGTTTATTTTTTTTCCCGATCACTAACTCTCACATAAGATGTTCCTGGTTCAGTAGTGCTTTCTGTCCACGTGGGTTTTTCCAGCATTAAGGAGTTAAGTTTTGCAACAAGCCTGTGTAATAGAGACGAGATTCCTTGTACTGAAACCGAGACAAAAGAACGAAGCAACTTTCTCTGAAACTCAGGACTTCTAACACCCATTCCTATCCTCTAATGATCTAACCTGACTGCAACGAGGCTGCTTCTCTGCCTGGAGCTACATTTTATTTGATTGAGAAAAGCTTGTTTTGGTTACTTCAGAGGGAGCCAAGTTTGTGTGTATGAGGGGGAAGTGTTTTTCACCAATTACGACTTCTTCAGATGCTTGATTAACAAAGCTGCTCTTTAAAATCTTGGCCTGGACGTGGGAGTGACTGAAGCTGAATGCTATTGCTTTGAAGAAACTAGTTTAGAGGCAGCAGGTGTTTGAATAGCTCGCCCTGCACAGGCAGTACGGTACTAGCCTGAGTCTTAACGCAGCATGGAAGTGGGTCATTCGAACTGACACGTCAGCATGCAAACCCAGCCTGTGCCATTCGTCCATCAGGAAAACCTCCTTTGCACAACGCAGCAGTTGATCCTGTTTGTTGGAGTCCATGATGAGAGGAGGGATGTTCACAAGAACTGGTCTCTGCATTGAGCCTCTGCCCAGAAAAGCAGCATGTTTGCCTTGCCTTTGGCCAGCAAAGACTGAGCAGGATTCCCACCTCCAAAGGTGGTGGGGGAGAGTGCAATGGTTAGTGTAAAAAAATATGTGGTCTTAAAGCAACATCATCCATCACTCCCCATGAAAATGTCTTTATGAACTTGGGGGCAGGTTCTCCACAGCATTGTCCCCTGGCAGGCCCGGGAGGAAATGCCTGCTGGACTCGGTGCTGCTTGTCGTGAGAGTTAATCTCCCTGCATCCTGGCCCATACTTTCAGGGGCATGGATTTATGTTGCTGGGGGGCAAGAGTAGTTCAGCTCCACGGGCTCACCCAGAGCAATGGACTTTTCTGATGGTTCTTGAGCTCCCTGGCCAGAGGGCTATACCTCCTCTATGCGGAAGTCCATCTTCAAGGTCAGACTTCTGCTGAATTCTGGCTTGCTGCCTTGTTGTGAATGTGGCCCCTTTTTATACGCTAGCATGTGGTGAGTGCAGTAGAAGGACTTGTCTGCAGCTCTGTGGGATTTACGGGAGCTATTTCCATGCCAGAGGTCATGACTCCAAGTGGGGTCCCAGTGCTCAACATGTGTGAGCAAAATGAGGTTGTGAGCCTGCAAGGATTGGAAACTGTTGGATTAAGATTTGTTGGGGTTCGTGTAGCTACTGTTCTTCCAGAAACAGGCTCGTGGGACAGCTCTATCCGCCCCACACCAGTTCCCGGGAGGTGCTATGCAGGGTCAGGCCGGGAAGGGCTGGAGCATAAGCCATCTTTCCTGCCTGCTTTCGGGTTACTGAAGAACCCTAATGAGACCTGAGAGCATGCGTGTGATGCAGCCCTTCCCAGGTAACTGTGCATAATGTGTTTGGGGCAGACTTACTTGTGGGCACCCAGTTGAGAACCATTTAGATAAGCTAAAATGACACAACAGTGGTTCTCAAGTGGGGATGCTGCCACATTCAAAGCTGGGGAGGGGTGCCCCAAATATAAAAAGGTTGAGAACCGCTAGCATAGGGGTAACATGGAAAGGGGTAGCAGAAGAGGTAACTTGGGTGGGCTAGTTTCAGAGTGAAGTGAACAAATCGACTGGAGAGGACTCTATGCTCCCTGTAGAAACAAAGTTTAAATTCCTTGTAATTTCTTTGTGGCATTTACAGTTATTGGAATGACAGCATGTTAAATGTGGGTATCAAACAATACATGCAGAGGAGGGCTGAACTATCCCTTGCCTTGCACCTTATCATTTATACCTTCACAGTGTGGGCATACAGTACTGCCGTTGAATCCGCTAGCATTTGCACAGACATAAGATGACTCAGGCTCTGGAGAGATCATGGCCTGGTACTTCTGAAAAATCCCCCCCACCATTATCTTGTTTAAATCATGCACATTTACATTTTGTCTGAATGGCTTCCCTGCTTTATAAAGCTTTGCTTAACCAACCCAGAAGGAAGAGCAGTGGGAGAAACCTGACAGCAAAATGGTACACGCAAATGAGAGGAAAAAAGTGACATGACTAATTTCTGTTGCATGCTGTTCATTAATGAACAGCTGGGAAGTGTTCAGGTTCTGCGGTGATGAGTGCAGTACAAGAACGACACGTTAAAAATACACTACAATCAAATTTACGTTGTGGAGGGAGGGTTGTTTTGTCTCTTCTTTTTTGTTTTAATCACCTAATAGAAAGCTTTTATTTTTATTTTTTAATTACCAGCTTCAGTCAGCTTTCCTGGTGGTACTTTCCTGGTTTTCTTTTTAGGGAAAGATTTATGTTCCCACTGATTTGATATAACCCTTCAAAATGCATAGTTTATACCTAAACAGTGCTCTTCCACGAGATTTGGTTCTTGGTTTTGTGACCTTGAAGAGGGTGCTATGACCATATAATTTGCTTAAGGAGTCCTAAGGTGGCATGTTTTCAGACTCTTACTAAGTTTATACTTCTAGTATGATATTGGTTATGTGCCAGATCATTTTTTTTGCTCATAGTTTGCAGAAAGTGTTAACGTGGTACATGGGATTTATACACACAGCAGCAGCATATAAAACTATATTTTATTAAATAAAACAAACGTAAATATTTACTGCATCTAAAACATTTCTTATCAAAATGTATTTCTTATTTACAATTAAACAACTTATAGAATAGTGGGGTTAATTGTAGTCAGTGAATTAAATGGATTATTTCAGGTTGGCCTGGGAAAACTTTCAAATATGCCAACATGAAAGGGATGGGATCTTAAATTCCCACTTATTTAAAGACCTCAAAAAAGTTCCCATCTCCTAGGTTACCTAAGCCATTCTTCATACTTTTACAACTAGTTGATCTCATCCTCACCCTCGTTTTTATTCAGGCTGAATTTCTGAATCTCGTATTTAGCAAAATATATGTAAACATTTAAGAAGTTTAAAATAAATATAGGCCTGAGCATAATTTCTTAAAATCAGATTCTTTAAAAAAAAATCTTGTCCTAAAACAATTAAAATTAAAGATCTTAACTTTTCTAAAAAAATAGTTGGATTATTTTTTAAATTGTGTATGCTGAGGTTTTTGTTTAAATCAGCCTTGCAAAATGAAAGGTCTCAAAGGAAGTGCCAATTTAATGTTGCCTCTGGAGCCTTACTTTGCCTGCCTTGAATATGTATAGATTGCGATAATCCATTGAATTTCCAGTCCTTCATGAAAAGTATGGAGGGATTAGACTGTCGCTCATTGAAACAGCTATCTGCATTTTCATAGCAGGGGTTAATTACCTGGTTTTTCCTTGTTTTTCCTTCTGTAAAACCCTGAACCTTACGGGCTGAAACAAAAAAGAAAATTCTGCCTGAAGTGAACGCTTGGTGCGGGATGCTTCAGCCCAAGTGGCTAAAATTTGGCAAAGTTTTATAGGCAATTGAAAACGGGGTCCTATAATGGAAACTGTTGGGTGACCTTAATTATAGGCAGTGACAACAGCCCTGACTTTAGCAGATGAAAACCAAGCTCAGGAAGAATTAGAGCGGTGGTTCTCAACCGGTTCAAAGTCGGGGCACGCCTCCACAACTCCTTTGAATTTGGCAGTACCCATGGTCCAGTGCCATTGTTGTGCTTCCTCCATCGATCTCCGTGTTTCTCAGCTAGGCTGCTCTGAGTGTCCAGGCACTGTATAGGTCTGACCTGTCCGGGTAGACAGCAAGAAGGCCAGAGCACAGCCTTTCTTGGTCTTGTTGCCATGCACTCCTGCTGGGAACAGAGGGGTACAGGACAGTTCCCCTTGCTCAATGCACCTGCTTTCATTTGGGGTCGGACCGAGAGAGGCTGTAGGAAGAGTGCAGGCTGCATGCATGACATTTCAGCCTGGCCAATGCAGGACTCGCGCTGTGACACCCCTGGATGGGGCTCGCGGCACCCCGTTGAGAACCACAGAGCTAGAGCAAATGCTGCTTTTTCCGCTCTTGGATTCCCCTGGTGGGAGGGGGAAAGGGAATGGTTGTTGGTGAGTTCCCCTGTAAAAGCTTTAGCCCTAGTTTCATAGTTTCATAGTACCTAGGGTCAGAAGGGGCCTAGAGCAGGCCATCTAGTCTGACCCCCGCCAATGACGGGAATGAGTGCCAGGGTCACAGGACCCCAGCCAAGTACCTATCCAATCTACTCTTGAAGACACCCAAGGTAGGAGCAAGAACAACTTCCCTAGGAAGCC
>JAGPOW010001338.1:1580684-1598330 GCA_030014935.1 Caiman crocodilus | reverse complement strand
CTTGGCTGGGGTCCTGTGACCCTGGCACTCATTCCTGCCATCGGCGGGGGGTCAGACTAGATGGCCTGCTCTAGGCCCCTTCTGACCCTAGATACTATGGATAAGACTTGTAGTCTCCAACGAGAATGGTGCTGCATGCACCGTTAAGATTTTTGATTTCTAGCAATGTACAAAAACGGTACTTGGTTAAGTAGTTTTGTGCACCCTGACCAGCATTAGTGAAACCTGCAGCCCTGTAAACCCTTTTGAGTACTTTCTGTATTTACTTGCCTACCACATGTACCGTCTCCCCAAAAGTCAGCCCTCCAAAACTGGAATGCATGTCTGAAGTGGAAAGGCTGATCTCTCTTTCTTTGCTGGAATAGAAAAGCATGGAGACACTGCTCTCTAATGGCTTTCGGCATGCCTGCTGCTTTGTTCCTGGTGCCTGCTGGGCCTGACAGGAGTCTAGTGTTAAGCCGCTAAGGATTTGGCAGTAGCGCTTTTTTTTATCACGGTCACCTGAGAGCTAAAAATGAGAGAACTTTAATTAACTTCACCTGTAGCGTGCACTTTGCTCGGTGTGGTCAAGACTGGGTGCATCTACACATTCATTAATGCTCCATACTTATAGCGCATTAAGTTTAATAGCTGTAATAGCAGGTACTAAATGTGCCATAATTGGCACTACTGCTCATTAGCACAGAGGAATGCTTTTTTGTGTGATACTTAATGCCCATTGGCCTAATCTACTGCACATTAGCATGGTTTTTGCCAGCCACGCTAATGTGCAGTAGAATTGCTCCAGTGGGCATTGCGCGTCTCGTGTAGACGTGCCTTCTGTCTTGTTTTCTGCTTCTAGTATGTCAGCATAACGCTTGTCGTCTTAAGTCCTGATCCTGCAAGTCCATTCGCATGCGGTCCCTTGCAGATTGGTGCCTTCTAGTTTCAAGCTCTTTAGGGGACAATTTAGAGAAAAATAAATCTGAGGAGAGATCTGCATTAGGTTTGGAGAAAACCCGTACATTTTGACTTCCTGTTAATGACCTGGATGCCAGATTCAAGGCATGCTTTGCTGGGTGACCTGCTCACGCTTATCTCTTTGCAGCCTTCCATGATGCCGTGGAGTACCCTTTTCCAACCATGTTTTTCTCTCCCTGTTTTCCAGACTTCGTTTTATGGACGATTCCGGCATTTCTTGGATATCATTGACCCACGCACTCTCTTCGTGTCTGAGGTAATGAATATATATATCTTAATCTCTGAAAGTACCGTTTCTTAGATGGGAACATAGGACCTGGGGGCCATTGTGTCCTTTCAGTTTGGTTTAAAAGAAAATGATTTCGACTCTTGCATTTAAGCATCAGTGGTGTTCCCTTAATAAGGGCCCAGTTGTGTCAAGTGCTAAGGGTGTCATTGAGGTTTAGGTTGTCATTGGATGCTTAGCGCAATTCAGGATTTGTTCCACAATGGCACAAAAGCCAGGAAATTGAATCCAGTTCTTCCTGTCCAGCCAGCTGAAGTGAAAATACTTGTTACAAACCTCACCTAGCTATTTAAGGTTCTCCAACAATGAGGGAAGATCTGATGTGATATTCCTGGTGGTTTTGAGGTTGAAAAAAAATGTAGAAAACTGCTTCAAGACGCCTTGCAAGAAGAGCACAAATCCACCTTGACAAAATCTGTTAGTTATTTGGGAGAAATGCCTGTACAAAATGAATTGTAGTGATCCTTGTTGATCATTTGAGACTCCAGATCCAATTAAATTTGCTTTGAGAGAGAGAGAGAGAAAAGCTGTGCTTGCTTTGGCAGTCTCACAGATTCAGCCAGGGATCTGCAACTCAAATGAGGTCTCTGCTGGGTCGTGCATCATTGCCTGAAATAAATGTTCTGCAACTGGAGCTTAGTTAACAGTGCTGCTGATGCTGTGTGAGTCAGAACAGAAAGTAGATCACACCCCTAGTAAAAAAGGTATTTTTTGCCATTCAAGTTAACAGATGTAGCTATGAAGATGCACAGGATCAAATCTTTTTTTGAGTATGAAACTGGCACTTCTACACAGTAATTATCCTGGTTAACTTTTCTGGCTCATGTGTATTTAATTTTATATTGACATGGCCTTTTTTGCATATAACATTTCATAAATGTTAATATATTTTTTTCATAAGAAATGTTTCTAATTGGTTTACCTTAAGCAGTGCCGTATGCCACTGTTCAAAGGATGAGATGATAAAAAATGCATACTTTTTTTTTCCAGTGGCAATTACTCTGCTATCCAATACAAGAGGTAGATATAGGTATATATTTAATTTTCAGTGCCTTGTACAGAGCTACATTGTACATTAGCAGCTAAACTATCCATTAGTGTCCATGGCATGTCTTAGTTGTTTGTCTTTTTTTCATACCCTGATGAAAACATACCTGGTAGGCTTTTAAATGTTCTTCTAGAATTGATCGGCTTTCTTCAAAAACATGAGGCTAAGATGTATTGGAAAGTTCCTCTCCTTTGGATGTTTGCCCAAGAACACCACAGAGAATAATACTGCAGCTCTTGTGCTATAAAATTGAAGATTATAGCTTCACTTATACAAACACAAGTTCAAATGAAATATGAAATCAATTTTCAAAAGTCGATGTTCTCTGTGTGGAATGCTGTCCATGGAAATAACCTGCTTAAAAGAGAGAGCTGCAGCTCGCATGGAGATTTCTGCAAGCCAGGGAGCTACCAAGATGAAATGGACTGAAAGCGAGGATGACTTGAAAATTCAGTGCAACTTGAGTTGCTGTTTAATAGGAATGTAAGCAGCGGATAAAAACCCCTTCAAGTGATGGGCCTGATACTGTGGCTGTTTTGCACCAAAGTTTGTGTTAATAGATGCAAAGTAATGCATACTACAAGGATTCCTTTTCCCATGTGCATTTGGGGATGAGTTGGGAATTGTATGTAAGTTTTGAATTCCAGTTCGACTCTGTGAACGCCCCACATGTGATGGTCTCCATAAGCAAAATGGGGTTTGCAAAGAAAGCACCTTTTCTGCTCCTTTTTACCTCTCCCTATGATGAAATGCTGAGCAGTGGTATCACAGGGCTAAGCAGTCTGCCCAAATAAGTGGGTAGCTAATGGGGACATCCATCACCTGGACTGAAGAGGTCATCTAATCAAGGGGACTGGGCATTTATAAAGAAGAGACTTTCCCATTGGCTGTTTTCTTATAGAGAAGGAAACCAGAAGCAGAAGGCATTGTGATCCTTAAGGTCAGCAGAGAATATCCTCCTGCCTGTACCATCTGTGCACCAAGTTCATGTGGCCAGAGTACATGTGAGGTTGTTTCTGGTACTTGCTCCTCACCTTTGGAACGTCTTCCTCCTTAAAGCCCACCGGAGCCCAAACCTGGACTTTTTTCCTAGGCAGTGTAAGATGTGGCTCAGGCAGTATTGTTTGGGAAACTGTTTTATCTGTTTTTATGACTTAGCTTGTTTTTATTACCCCTGAGCCTTTTTTGGGGTGGTAGCGTAGGAATCAAATAAATAAGGGATGTGCAGAAAGAGAAGCTATGAGAGAGACACGGACTTCAACACCCAAGAGGACTTTATTCAGATCCCAGAGAGTGCTCAAGTGCTAAGGAGAATGAGTCAGGGGTGTTATGTAGGTGTGTGATCGTCTTGTCTAGACTTGTATCTTATCTCTCCTGTTCTCTCAAGCCGACCTTGGCAGAGTCTGCGTGCTTCAACTGGCATGTCCCTGGAGTAGTCAGCTGTAGACCAGAGTGCTCATATGGGTATTGTTGTAGGAAATGGCATGCATAAGGAACCAAACTGGGGGAGTATTGGGGAATCGGCTCTAACTGGGGGCGGGGGGGCTAGCCAGAGGCAGAGGGACCATGAGGTCCCACTTGTGTGCTGGGGTAATGGTGCCCAAAACTGGTGTTAGACAGGCCAAAGAAAAAGATTGAATAAGAAGTGGAAGAGCACATGGCTTCAGTGTCCTGGAACTCAGACACAGCAGCCTGGTCCGTGTCCAGCTTTGGAAACTCATGTCAAGTCTGGTCTGAGACCTATGGTGCTACGTGTGCTTTGGAAAACTCGCACTGGGAAGGATTTGGATGAACTAAAAAAACATGTGGCTCCTTATTTGCTTGTCTAAGTAAGATCAGAAATGGACCTAAGAGATCCAACTCCTTCCACCCCTCAAACCATTTAAAAAAAAAAAAAAAATCCCAAACCTCTCTCTAAATTGTATGTGTATATATGATATATAGTTTTATATATCTGAACATGCACATAAAAGGAAATTGAATTAAGCTACCAACTTTCAGAAAGAAATCCCTAGCAGGAATTATTTCCTTTAACTAGTTGTAGCAAGGTCTCCTAATTCCTGCTGTTTAGAGACTAGGCGGGCAGCCTTGGAGAGCTGCAGTGCAGAATAGGCTGCTAAGGAAGGGTCAGCTGCAGAGAAAGAAGAGTCGGAGCAGATGCGGAGAAGAGCTTCAGGCAGTTATCTGCAGCAAGATGCCCTTCAGTATGTTACAAAGGCTGTGCTTTGGCAAACGGGTAAGCTAAGCAGCAAATGGATGACAGCTGGGCAGGCTGCAGGAGGAGTAACGGGCTAAACAGAAACCCCTGGATCAGTCCGAGGTCAGGTGTCCAGAAAGGGGTGGAGGCCAGCATGCTTCAAGCCTAGGTCGAGGGCCAAATGGTCAGTCTGGCCCTGAGCTGAAGAAAGGAAAGCAGTCCTGAGAGTTGCTGAGAAGGCAGGGGACCTCGTTAGCCCAGGGATCCAGGGAAGCTGAAGGGAGACCAGAGGCTTGGGTGCACCTGATAGGTGTGGAGACCACGAGTGGGGTGCCTGGGGGGGCTTTCCATGTCATAAAGGTCAAAAGCCCAGATAGAGCCATGCCAGGGTCCTGCATAGGCTAGTGTTGAGATGAGGCCAGGGGTCCTGTGCGATGGGGCTGATGCCCAGATGGAGCCCTACAAGGATCTGGGACCTAGTGAGATGTGTGTGCTAGAGGCAAGATAGGGCCAAGAGCCCAGTGCGTAAGGAGAGAAGGGGCTGAAGCAAAGACACAGCCTTGCTTGGGTCTGAGACCTAGCAGACTGTGGGCCAAAGCCAGGTAATTCATTGGCTGAGGGTAATAGGCCAGAAAGTAAGGGGCTTGATGGCTGAGACTAGGCTAGGACCAAAGGGGCTGGGGTAGGCAATAATTTGGGTTGAAGGGCCACTTAAGGAGTTCTGGTGAGCTGTTGCAGCCCAGCCCAGGCCAGGGGTGGATAATTGATTCTGCCGGGCCCCGATCCTGCCTGCCCCACACCCACTGCTGGGTCTGATGGGCAGGGTTTGCATGAAGACTACCCCAGGACCCCTGCATGCAGGCTGTGTTTGGGCAGGTGGATGGGATGCACCCAGAAGCAGGAGCAAAGCTGGGTCTGGGAGCGGGATGGGTGGTGGGGGTTGGGATCAAGTTGTGGCGACAGTGCAGAGCCAGGTCCTGGGGCAGGGCTGTGACATGCTCCCCTTACATCCATGCCTACAGAACTGGTGCCCATTGCAGGGATGTAAGGCCCCTGCCCGCCTGTCCCACTCCTGGATGCTGCTCCCCATCTGCCTGCCTGCTCCATATGGCTGCCTTGGCAGTGGATGCAGGGTAGACAGGCCAGGGTGCCCAGGCAGTGGGGTCAGGTTGGGAGGTGGCAGCTGAGCTGATGGTGGCACCTGAGGGATCCGCTGCAGGCTGGATCCAGTCCATGGGCCACATTTTGCCCACCTCTCACATAAGGTAATATATGCAAGGCATGGAGTGGCTTTGAGCGAGGTGGGGGCACGTGGCCACATTTAAACCTGTTAGGGCAGTTAAGGCCAGGACAGCCATGACTGGGGCAAATAAACCGGTTACAGCTGTGTTCCAGAAGAGGCCAGAATTATCTTTAAATCAACCCCCCTTTAACATCTCTTGCTGTCAGAAGAGATATCCCATCCCTCTTTGAGTCTCTTGAAGTTTGGCCTGCAGGCTGGACTGATTTAAATCAATCGGCTCTAAATCGCTGATTTAATATGGTGATTGATTTAAAAGCCTGATTAAACTTATTCTTTTTTTTTTTTTTTTAATCAGCTTTTCCTTTGTATTTTTTCTTCTTTTAAGGAACATGTTGATTTACATCCAGATAGTGTTTTTTACCATAGATTTGTTATATACATTTCCTGGGTACACAAAAATATTTAGATTTTCAGAAATCCTACATTTTTAATATGCTATAAAATGGTGAAATATACGCGTTCACTAGATGATTAACTTTTTTTGCTCATATTTGTGTCAAGCTGCAATAAATTGGCAACTTGAATTTAATTAAACACACACAACCAACACTTTGAGTTTGTTGAACAAAACTTTCATTTGGGCACAGAAACTTAAAAAAAAAAAAATGAAAACAGAGGGCACATGTGCAACTAAGTAATCTATTAAACACTAGTATTAACAGTTATAGTATTAGAAGTGTTAAGTGTGGTTAGTGGATTTAAACCAGTTACTTAGGTCACCCTGGGGAAAATCTTTCTAGAAACTTTCTCTGCTAACAGTTGATTCCTGCTGGTGTAACCCCTTGGCCTTGTGTTTTGCAGTATTTTAATTTAGAGACATGGACAGAGCACTTATACGCAGATGTAAGCATTAACTTTATATGCAAAGGGACCAAGAAAGGCCATGTAAGTGAATTGGCCAGAATCATTCAGAAGCAGGGGGTGGTAGTTACTGAGCCAGATGGCTGTTTTTCCCTGAGCTGGAGAATAAGCCTCCATTATGGGTACAGAATCATAAACGTTCATAATTTGAGAGCTAAGCTAGTCAGAACTCAGGTTGAGAGAATAAAACAGGAATTTGATGCTATTCAGGTTGGCTTAGTGGGTAATCTTGCTCAAGGAGTACACATGATGGTGTCCAGCGACTGTGATGACTTTGGCTGATCCTTTGCATCCAGTAATATAGACTTTGCAGGGTCAAGCCCCTAATGCATGAATATTGCACCATATTTTTAAAGCTTGACCTCAAATTAAGGCCCTCTCCCATTCTCGTACAGAAGAAAATCAGCCTTTTAACTCCAGAGATTTTAAGTACAGGCTCATTGATTCAACATGGTATAACCTATTAAAAAATAATAATACATTTATGCTTTAGTCTATGCTGTATTAAATTTTGTTTTAAGATGGCTTATTTAAAATAAGCCAAAACAATTATAATTTAAATAAAATAAATTTAAAAATCTCATTTTTAAATGAAGAAAAAATCCCTCTTAATAAAACATCATCATTAAAAATGATCATCATGGGTTTTAATCCACCCTGATGGCTTATCTGAAGGCTGTGGAACTCTTTGCTACAGGACACTAATATTTTGCTAATATTTCCTGCCTATCCGCTTTTAGTTCATAATATTTTGGTCTTATTGCATGCCCCTGGTTCTCTTGCCAGTGCAGGGGGGATCCTGGGATCACAATTCCAAGCTCCCCCTCCACTGGACATTTTAAGACGGCTATCCAGAGGTTTGGAGCCAGAGCTCGAATTGGCTGATTTGTTGGCCCTGGTCCAGGACCTTCAGGGGGCCCTGCTACATGGCATCTTAAACTGAACAGGTAAACCAGCCATAAAAATATTCCACATTATACACAGACCCTATATATGGTAGAAGACATAGGAACAGTCACTTCCTCCCACTTCCACATCCCCCGGTGCATTACTCTGAAATTCAGCACTGATAAATGCATCTGCTCTCCAGTCCCTGAGCTTAGATGGAGTCCATTCAAAGTGTCTCAGTCTTCTGTGTGCTAACTATAACTTTCTACATCATTGTTTGTCCTCATCCTCAGGTTGCTAATATGTTGAGTAGGGTTGGACCCAGAACCAAACCTTGAAACATTCAGTTTTTAACCATTTTTTTTTTTCTCACCCTCTGGAGTCTTCATCGAATACCTTTTGAAAGGTAAAATAAATTATGCAAATTGACTGACATTCAAAGAAGTCTCATGAATTAGTAAGATGTGATTTCCCTCCGAGGAAGCCTGCTGACCAGAACCTATCATATCCCAGCCTTGCAGGGATTCCTTGGCAGATTCTCAGAGAACGAAAATGCTTTGACCCTTCCTTTTAATGTTTTTAGATTAAATTAGATTGAGGCTTTGAGCCGCTGGGAGTGCATCAAGAAGCCAACACTAATGAATTCTCCCCCAAGAATCCATCCTAGGAATACACATATTAATATCATGGATCAGATGAAGTGCTCCTATATGCTCAAAATCTGCTTTGTTGGTCTGCCTAGTCGCTGCGTTTTATGTGTCGGTTATGCTGCTTTGAAATACTCTGAGTGCAGCTAGGGAAAAGACATTCAGTTCTGTTTTATAGTGCAAGTTGCATAGGAAATCTAGAAAATAAAAGTTAATGAAGACACCATATATGGAAAGCTCTTCCTATTGACAGATGGCTGCATCTAGGGCTTGGGGTTCTTCCCAGGTTGCCAGTGGATTGCTGTTTCTTGGAGAAGCCCACTCTGTGAGGGAGAAAATAGTCAAAGCTCATTTGTCCACTATTACATTTTCCTAGTGATTTCAGTCAGCACTCTTTTTTTCCCTCCCCTTCCCCATTTTCTGGACTGTTGAGCAAGTACCACCTGTCAGGCCAGGCCCTTCTTGGTCTGCTGTCTGGTACCATGTAAACCAGTACAGCCTGGTCCATTGTTGGGTTGTCAGCAACTAAATCAGTACCCCCACCTGGGCTTGCCTGGGTGAGGAGGGTGTGTGGACACCGAGCAGGACTAAAAACAAGACATGCCAAAAGGCGGATGAGCTCCTTGCAAGCCAACGGCCATCCATGCCTGGAGAGGAGATGTGCACCAGCAGGTCACTTTGCCCAAAGAAACACCAGTGATGCACAGCAACTTAACTGGGGGTGTTGCAGCGTGTAAGGTGCCCTGACAGTTGCAGTGGCCTTGGGACTCACTTGACTTGAGGAACTATCCCGCCCTGCTTCTAGATGCAACAGCACTGACCCACAGTTTTGTCCAGCCCACTAATAATTTTTTGAAGAGCTTTAAGCAGAATGTGACTATGCAGCCACCAAAGCTGCAAGAACATTACACTTCCAGATCGCAGCATTGTCGGAATAAATCTGGGCTTCTGAGGCTGCAGGTTCTTAATGCTTATTTAGGGTCTTGCTTCTTCAAGGCTCTCAAATAGTTATGTTCTCTGTGAGGCAGGCAATGAGCATTACACAATATTATAACTGCACTTCTAAAGTGGTGAAATAACAAGACAGTACCTAGTCCTTGCACAAGAAATGGCACAGAAGACTTGAGATTTCTGTTCTCCAGTTCTAGACTATGCTGTTCTTTAAGTCCAAAACCCACATTGGTTCATTTAAAAACATGAGAAACTATCTAGTGGAGATCTAGGTGTCAGCATTAGCTAATGTTGCAGGTAAGCCTTAGAGAAGGGAATCCCTATGTAATAATTTATTTAATGATTGATATATATTTATATCCCCCCAGATTAAACTTGTCTTGGCAGCAACACATTTCAAACTTTTCTGATAAGCAGAAAATGTGCTATCCCTGAGACTTGCCTGGCTAGTTTTGTCTTCTAGGCCATGAGAAACCCCTTGGTGGGTGCTATGCCTATTTTCTGAAAAGTGTGAGGTTAAAATGATTGGAATAATACTTTTAATTGCTGTGTAATTAAGCTCCATCAGGGGAAGCAGTGGGGATCAGCAAGTATTTTTATAAAGCTAACTTACTCCATGTGACATTAACCTGGACAGACTGTTAACACACTGCGGGAAGCTCCTTCATTTGGAGAACACCGTGGGTCTTATAACTCGAAGCAGAAATGAAATGAGAATTAAGTCAAGTTGCATTTGCAGCAGCTGTTTTTAAGCTGTCTTCTCCTGAAGAAGAAAAAAATGTCTCTCTCTGGACTAGTTGTCTTTTTAAAGGACCTAATCCTGCACGGTCCAGGGTGGAATTGGGATCAGAGCTATGTAATTGATATGAACAATCCTTTCTTACTCAGCAGATTGCCTGGCTGTGCTTATTCAGCATCACATCTGCTGGCTTTACTTCACAAAAAAGTTTCTGGCTCTATTGCTGTGGATCCAATACAATAGAGCCAGATGGATGCAAGTCTGTCTTGTGTCTCATCGTGAAAACTGGGACCATCAGCAATTTCTGGTTTTTCCCAGAGCACAGCTGGACTTCCAGGTCCCTGGCTGACTGAGAGGTGCTGGCAACGAGGAGCAGCACTTTCCTGCTTGTACCCAGGCGTATCGGAGCCGAAGCTCATCCCTGGAGAATGCCAGCACAGGGCACAAGCATCATGTAAGCCAGGCTTAAATTCAGGGCTTGTTTTGCCAAGTGAAACCAAAGTGGTCCATGCCTTAGGGTGATGTTCACTGTGCGAGTGAAGCCAGCATTAGCAACAAGTATGAAACTTGCCATTTTCCTACCTGTAAAGTTCCTCTCTTCCTATTGACTCTTATAACAGTAACACTGGAGGGTTCTCTCTTTGTGTTGGCTGTCACTGCGGTTCGGGCGTACCTGTGTGGCTTTTCAGCGTGGTGCAGGTAGCACTGTACAACAAGAGTTTTCTTTCCAGGAGCTGTAAAATGGATGCTTCAGAGACCCCAGGGTGAATTCTCCCGTTAGCTTCACCAGTATAAATCTGAAATGCTTTCCTTGAAACGGGCATACACTCCTCCCTTTCCCCCAGGGGTTTCTCACCAGGACACTTCAAAAATAAACTTTGGTCATGGATGGTCCATCACTGCCTTGGGATAGGAGGCCAAGGGACAGGTCCTGGTCTTATGGAAGTCACAGATTTACAGAAGTTTAGGGCTGGACAGGACCGTGTGAAATCATCAGGTCTAGCCCCCTGCTCTGGGCGGGAAAGACTGCTGAGGTCAAATAGCCATTGCAAAGCTCTCTTTAGTGGGCATAGTGGATCTGCATAGTCTGTGTAATAGTACTCCATACAGTGCAAAGCTTGAAGGGCTGTTTAGAGAGATCTCCAAGAGAGCTTCCCAGTGGACACTTATGGCTGCTGGATCTAAAGCACATTGGAGGCTTGGGCTTCCTAGGCTGTGTCTAGGTAGTGCATTGGCATATGTCTAGGCTACAGATGGTCTTTCTAGCATACCTTTTGAAGTCCTGAAACCTGCAGTCCGAATGCATAGGCCTTGGCTGGTGACTCCTCAGTAGCTCAAGCACTTGCTTTCTCTGAGATCCAACCTGGTGGGTGGGCACTACCTTAAAGTTTACTTACAGGGCACTCCAATTGCACATATGGGCCAAGCACGTATTGCTCAGAGGCCATAACACATGCCAGTCCATTCATAGCCTTCTGCTTAGGATATAACAGACCTAACTTAACTGCTCATTGGATAAGTGCATAGCACCTTTCAGCCTAGGAGTCTCTCTGTACTTTGTTTAACTCCATAATAACTGACTCCAGAAAAGGTGAAGGGGAAGCGTCTGTCGAAGGGCTGCTGTTGGAAGCTTTGATCATAGCCAAAGCCAACCTTACATGCAAATGGATTATTCTGTACTTGCTAAGCATCACAACTGCTGTTAGAGCTGTGGCACTAGCTGCCCACAACCTGAATGGCTTTCATCATTTTCGATGTTTCTCATAGCAATTGCGAAACAGGCTGTTAGAAATCTTGAATAACAAAAGCTGGTCAGTCTGTGGGCAGCTAATACCACAGCAGTGACAGCAGCCGTGATGGGTTGTTCTGTGCTTAATGAGCGTTGCTTTATTTTAAGTTTGTGTAAATGCCTAAGCTTTTTTTTTTTTTACTCCCAAGACTGTACACTTACAGGGTGTGCACTGAATGCGTGGTGTTGAAACACCTAACACAGAGACTTGCATTATCAGATGGAATAAAATGTTCACATCTGCACAACAGTAAGTATTTTGTGTGAATCTTTGGTTTCTCCAGTACTCTTGAGTGGTGTTATTTTGACAGGAATTAAAGGGTTGAGCTGAGTCCACAATCCTTCCTCACCTGTGCATGACTTCTACTCCAAGTGCCAGCTGAGTCTGTGCTTCTTTTTCTTGCACATTTTAAAATGGCCAGCGGGGAACCCTTTCTTTTATACCCTCTCTTTGTTTGACGCTCCCGATCAGCATAAACAGGTAATTAGTTGTCGGCAAGTGCTTGCTAAGCAACAAGAAATTGGACTGAGGCAGAGGCATCCTTTTATTGGATGTTCAAGGCTTTTGGTCACTGCTGTCATATATAGTGAATCTGGGAGACTTGGTATCCCTTACTCATTCCTGACCCATCCAGTCCCCTGTGAGTGAGTGGAGCTGTAGCTTGAGCCTAGCTTATTGTTTCATAGCTAATTTTAAGTGTTCTAGCATCCATCTGGCTATTCACGTGGTCTTAAAAGGCTGTGCTTTCTGAGCATGTATGATCACAAGTGGTCCAAGCGTTGAGACCGTTCAAGTAGGAGATGCCCTAGATCAGGGGTGGGCAAAATGCAGCTTGTGGGCCAGATGTGGCCTGCCAGGCCATTCTATCCGGCCCATGGGGCCCCTAAAAATTTAGAAAAGTAATGTCATGCAGCCCTCTATGGCTCGCCAAAACTCAGTAAGTGGACCTCTGCCCAAAATAATTGCCTGCCCTTGCCCTAGATGCAGCCCTCTTCTCCCCTTCCCTCCCCATGGTATAACAGCATTATCTTCAGCATTGTTCTAACATATTCATAAGTTATCTAGATAAGGGAGTGAGTAGTGAAACGGCCAACTTTGTGGATGACCGAATTATTCCAAGTGGTCAAGACCAGACCAGGCTGCGAGGAAGTACAGAAGGATTTGGCTCTATTGAGCAAATGGGCAACTAAATAGCAGATGAAATTCAATGTTGATGAGCAAAAATAACCCAAACTATATCTATTACAGCTTTACTTTTTGCCTTTTCCACACACAAGAGATCTGGGCGTCATCGTGGGCTGTTCACTAAAAATACCAGCTCAGCACTCAGCAGCCATCCAAGAGGCAAACAAAATTATAAGGATTATGACTTGGAGACAAAACTGAAAGTATCATGATGCCCCTTTATAAATCCATGGTGCATCCAACCTTGAATGCTGTGCTCAGTTGTGGTCCCAATATCTCAGAAATAATACACCGTCTCTAAATTTCTGTATATATAGAAGAGCAATAAAGATAATTTAGTGGTATGGAGGGGCTTGCATACGAGGAGAGACTAAAGAGGTTGAACCTGTTCAGTTCAGAAAAGAGCTGCCTGAGGGGAAGTATGATAAGGGTTTACAAGTGGCGAATGGCGCAGAGGAAGTAAATGGGGATTTGTTACTTACTGTCTTGCTCAATACAAGAGCTAGGGATTACAAAATGAATCTAGTAGTTCATAAGTTTTAAGAACAAACAAAAGGAAGTTCTTTTTCACACAATATGTCATTAAAACATGGAGCTCATTGCCACCAGATGCTGTGGGAGCTGACAGTTTACTCCGATGCAAAAAGGGATTGGACAAATTGTCGGAGGAAAGAAGCATCAGTAGCTATTGGACATGGGGGTGAGGGACCCGGCCTTTGCATCCCCATTCTAAATGCTGGAGGCTGCAGGTGGGAGAGGAACAGCGGAGAAAACGTGATCGGAAACAATTTGCTCTCCCTTTCAGCATCAGGATTTTGGCCGATGGACTTAAGGTCTGACGCAAGATGTGGCAGCTCTCATGCTGTTCTTATGATTTATTTGTGTGTGCTCCTATGACTCAAATGATGCCTTTAACTTCTCTGCCGCTGGTGCTGCCTCCTAGAATTTACCTCGGTGAGAGTTCGCTTCCCAGAAGCACTGTTTAAACTTATTCAGTGTAAAAATTGGCTTTATAGGGTGGCTGAAGCCTGTCTCGCAAGCCAGAGAAAATAGCTTGCCTACATGCTGTAGGCCTGAGGCTCGATCGCAAGGCAGGAGTCAGCTTGTCGCGAGAGCTAAGTGGCTGGTCCTGGTGATGCATCACGACTGATGTACCCAAGTGGCGCGTGTGTAGGGGTGCGTGCGTGCGTCCTTCTTCGCAGCTTTCTGTGGACGTGCTGGTCGTTGCCCTCTACCTGCCTCGTGCAGCAGCTTGTTCTGAGGCCGAATTTCTGGTTATTTCTAAGTGCAGACTCGGATTCGGGAGTATCGTGAAGGAAAATAGCATCGATTTGAAGGGAAGATGAGATTCCAGTAAATAGTGGGGAGGGTAATGTTGGGTGGTTTATACTAATTTCCCGAACAACAGGCCTGAGTGTGATCAAAGCAAAGCCAGCAGCTGGCACTGTCCTCACCCTTAGCCTGATCAAATATGTTGCATTAAGTCCTGGGGTAGTTTTAGCTATTTTTTACCCCATCGTTGCAAGTGTGTTGCATCGAAAAACACTGAGACTAGGGAGAGCTGTTCTAAGGACTGCTCTGAGGTCAGCAGTTAAACAATAACCTGTAGTAAAAGAAACCAAGGGCATACAGAAATAAGTGACTTCAGCCCCGAGTGTGGGGTACGAATGCTGCCTGGCTGGCATGCATGGCGCATACTGTGAAGAGAAGGTAAAGCTGTGCATTAATTGCCATTGGCAGATTCAGCAACAAACAGTAACTGTAGATACTTATGTGCATATTCAGTACACATGTATATCTTGCACTCGGCAAGTAAATGTAACCCAAGGTGTATCTGGAAAAGTTGGCACCCTTGGGTGCTACAGTGGAGGTAGGGGAGTTGAGGTTTTGGCCATGGGGAATGGAATGGGAGTGGGATGTTGCACCAGCCAGACGAATGGTCCCCTGGCCACGTGGACCGCAGATTTATATGCTGAGCAACGATGCAAAGCCCTTAATTCAGCGGTGTCTGCAGGACCAGGAAGGGTTAACCTGGCTGTCGGTGGGCAGGTGGAGCAGGGGCAGGCATGAGACTTCATCTTGGTTGCAAAAAAAGTCCTGGGGTAGTTTAGCTATTACCACCCCATCATCGCAGCGCTTGGGAGCTGGGGTGATGTGGGTGCCAAGGCGCATGGTTGAGGGCCCAGAGGCTGAAGTTTGAGGCTATAGCAGACGCACTTACAGGGCGGTCCTGTCAGAGTCCAGCGACTCTGCTAAATACCTTGTCACAAGAACGCAAAAAAAGAAGGATCGCAATACTTTGCGGCTTTAGGGCTGGGATAGTGCGAGTTAGCGTGGTTGGGGTGATGCATAGCTTACCTCACTGGCAACATCCTACTCTGTCTTTTAGGTGATCCTCTTCCATCCGGACAACCCATTAACGCAAGGTGGTGGGCCCTCCTCCTCCTCACTGCTTTCTTGTGATTTAGTCTTACTGCTAAGATCAGGGCATGTCACATCTACTTTTGCGTTAATGGGATTTCTCAGGGACGTGCGCGTGGTGGAACAAGCGTGTACTTGCGTGCCTAATAGGCAGAATGGGATCTGGCCCTACGTGTCCTGGTTTTCAGAGAGATGACTAATGGCTGCGCTCGACATTGAGAAGGGCACGAGCCTTAACCCTGCACGAGCAACATTTTTAGGGCAGTGAATATTTTATTAATACAGTCTGAACGGCTCTAAAGCCAAATGACTTATGTTTTTTGCTTGTTACATGATGCTCTTCAGTTCTCTTCTGCAGTCTTTAAAAATGTTTGGCAGTTTTGTCCTGGAACGCTTTTCTTTAAAGAGGGCCTTTTTTCCCTGCTAAGACTGCATTTTTTATTTATTTTTTTTTTTTAAGCAAAAATTGGGCCTTTTTGTTTCTGTTTTGTTACCGTACTAAACAAGATGGGATCTGGCCAGGGTTGTTATAGTAACTACTAAGATTTCCTCAAGAGAAGAGGAAAAAATAGAACACAGGCCCATTCATTTATTACTTTAGGGTTTCATTCAAAGTTGCACGCTGTTCTGTGTAGATAATTTGCAAGGCACACAAGTATAGGTAACTTCCAGTGACAAAAACACATACGAATAATGAATCTGAATGGCTCTCCACAATGTTGAGTTTGCAATATGATAGCTTGGGAGGAAATGCTGGTTTTTGTTCAGTTGTCTTTGGTTTTTCACTTTTGGAGCTTGGGTTGCCATGTCATTCTCCTGACATCTTCCTCCTTTATACCCATCATAAATTAGTTGTCTTGGGAAGGAGCGAATTGCAGAATCCAGCTTCTGTAATGGTAAAAACACAAAAGCCGCAACCTTTTTCTCAATGTCTCTGAGCCCCTTTTTCTCAAAAGCCACTGCCAGTATTTTTGCATGCACCAAGCTGCCCTTTATTTAAAAAAAAAAAAAAAAAAAAGCAACAACCAAAAAACAAATTAATTCTAGTAAGAGAAAATCAGTAACATGAACAAAATATTCATTAAAATTCTTATTTTCTTGTTAGAATGCGGCATAAATTCCTAAATTATGTGGTTTTAATACCTGTCACTTTTAAAGACTTTAAAGGAAAACTCTACAGAACTTTCCCCATAGATGCACAGCCCATACTTCTCTGGTGATGGGACTCACCAGCATAGTTTCATTAAATTAAATAAATAATCTCTTTAATATTATAATCAGAACCATAATGTCTAGAGCAAAAGCAACAAACCTTTCTGTACATTCCTCTTATGTAGGTAATGTTTTTGAGATCTTTGACAAATGACAGCTTCTATACATGAGCATTTGAGGGGTCTCGTATCTTCGTATTTAATTGCTGTTATGTGCATTTTTTAATAAAGAAATCTGTTCCTTCCAGGAAAAAAAATTTCCAGGGAAAGACTCTTGGCCCCTGACTTGTGATTTAGACCGATTATCTATGACAGGCTGACTCTTTGATTAATGGCGAGAGGAGCATTTTAAAATAAGGGTCTCATCTGTTCCAGCTACACCAAGAGTGGTGCGCAGCCTGGCTACGGGGGCAGTCCATAGCCTTCGGGACAGGACGTGGCGTGTCCCTCTCCTATTCCCGATGCCTGCTGTATGCCTTGCTCCCATGCAGTGTAATCATCAGACACTTGTTGTCATGGTGACTTCAGATGATTGCACTAAAATACGCTCTAAAATACGCTCCAGCACGCAACCCAGACTAAAATCATAAGATCTCTAGGATGCTTCTGATTGATCCTGGAGAAGGTGGGCAGGCACCAGAGAGATTTTACATTGGACTCTTGTTCACTGGAAAGAGAGCAAGGCTGACCAGATGGCACACCTCGAAAACCATACATTAAATAAATAGTTTCATAGTAGCTCGGGTCAGGAGGGACCTGAACAGATCACCTCGCCTGACCCCTTGCCACAGGCATGATGGATGCTGGGTTCACAAGACCCCAGACAGGTGATTGCCCAAACTCCTCTTGAATTTGCCCAAGGTAGGGGCGAGGACCACTTCCCCGGGAAGTTGGTTCCAGATTTTGGCCACCCTAACTGTAAGATATTGCCTTCTGACCTCCAGCCTAAACCTATTCTCCATCAGCTTATGACCATTGTTGTTCTTCACCCCAGGTGGTGCTGGGAAGAAAAGGGCTCTACCTGTTTGCTGTTGATCTCCCCTGAGGAGCTTGTAGGCAGCCATCGGTCTCCTCTTGCTGAGGCTGAACAGGTTCAGGTCCCTCAGTCTCTCCTCGTAGGGCCTGTCCTGCTGCCCTCTCACCAAGTGGGTGGCCTCCT
>JAGPOW010001338.1:1561584-1572102 GCA_030014935.1 Caiman crocodilus | reverse complement strand
AGATGTGGGACTTGAGAATCTTCTCAAATATCTTTCCCGGGACCGAGGTGAGACTGACAGGCCTGTAGTTCTCCGGGTCCTCTTTCCTCCCCTGAAGCGGAGCAGCCATGGATCTTTCAACACAGAATGATTTTCTTTAGCTGTACCCGCACTCTGCTTCTGTTTCCCTGACCATCCATCCTTATGAGGTAGCTTCTGGAGGAAATGCTTCTTGTTGCTGTCTGTGGGACGGTTCACAGGTTGGCTGCCTGTGACTGAATGAACAAATGATGCAAAATGCTCCATCTAACAAGATTAATACAGATGCAAAACGAAATGCTCAAGACTGGGAAATGTCAAAGTTGCAGCCAGCGTCCAGCTTTAACTGTCCTCTTGGCATGTGCATTAGGACAGGTCTCATTACAAGATTCTTCCAACCAGTTTGCTCCCACTTGCATTAGTTGACTGTCTGCCACCTCCATATGGTGCTCTCACTTCACCAGGCTGTATAGATGCTTACTTTTGTTCTCCTGACTCTTCTCATGGGGTGGTAGTCCTTCCCCAACCCCTTTTCTTCCGCTGGCTGTCTTCCCCACTCCTTGTCTTTCCATAGTTGCTCCGTCTTTCCTTTTCTTCCCAGTGCCATGTGTTGACTTTGTGCTGCTGGTGATGTGTGACTCGATGCTCATTGATGGCCCATTGATTGTCATTTCCCATTTCCTATATCCTTCCCTACCACCGCCTCCACCTCCACCTCCAGCCACCACCTCCACCTCCTTCTTTTTCAAATCTTACTTGCATCTTCCTGTGCCTTTACGTTCCCTTGAAGATCATTTGCTAAATTCTTGTTACATCAAAGAATCGCTGCTGTTCAATGGCTTTTTTTCATGGACTTTTAGAAACTTTGGGTCCCCTTTGAACCCTGTTTCTTTAGTGAGGTTCTCCTATGGTGACCTCTTACATGTATTTGCCATTGGGGTAGCCCATAGAGAAAAAAGGATAAAGGACGTTGAATTTCTGGTGCTCCCAGCCCTTGTTTTCTTCAGCTAGTACTCCCTCTGCCTTTTCTCTCCGCTCCTCTTCCGTGGAGATGTGCCCTTTTGGAGCTGGTTAGAAATCTGGTGGAAAGCATTGTGTAGAGAAAAGTTGGGGTTTTGCGGGGGAGTTATTATTTTTTTTAAATCAAAAACTATGTGCACATATTTTGTCCCAGTGTCAACAAGGGTGGAATTTCTTGTTTGGAAGAAAAAGCCTGTCTGAACCCATAACAGCCCATGGATTAGTGGTCTGGATACTTGTGTCAGGTTGGGGGAGAGAGAGGTTTGAATCTCTTCTTACCTTGGCTGGGAGCTGCAACATGTGCAATGAGTGTCCCCGTCGCAGCTGTTGCCTGCTCTGAAATGGGGAGGCTGCCTGGTGTAGGTGTGGGGTTTTTTCTTTTTAAATGGAAAAAAAAATTCGAGTTCTTGGGCTTGCTTCAAGGTCAAGTGGGGGAAAAATGGCGGTCTCAAACTTCTGAGTAATGAGACAAGCTTTTGCCACCCAGCTCAACTCCTCCCTACCTGCTGTCCTCGCCAGCTTTGACTCCTTTGCTCTCCATGGCAGCCCTGTTCCCCAGCCAGTTCCTAGTGCCAGGTTTACTTGTATTTTATCCTCTGCATTTTCATTAGACTCTCCTGCAAGCAGGAATTAGAGCCCAGGACCACCACCTCCCACTGCTGCCTTCACCACTGGACTTGCTGAATCAGAACCCATTTTGTCTCCTCTATTTTTGGCCCCATGAGTCTTGCCCTTCTTTGACTGCACGGTCTCCACAGGAGAAACAGAAGATGTCCCTATCCAGCCTGATCTGTAGATAGTTAGGACGCTCTCCTAGGAGGTGGGAGATGGGAGGTGTGAGTTTGAATCCCCACAGGTTAAGGACGACTAGAATCCGGTCTTCCACTTCCAGGCCAAGTGCTCTACCTGATAGGCTTTTATGCATCAGAGGGGTGGCAAAACCACCAGCGCCTGCCAGATAGGTGCCTTGCAGTCTTGGGAGGAGTGGATGCTGTGGGAATAAATGTAAGCACTTGACTCTGGGTTGCAAGCTTTGAGGAGGCAGTGGGTGTTCAGACGCAGCCTTGTGCTTAGTGTTTTTTCTCTTGATTACCCCTAGGCTCCTCTCTGCTCGGTGCGTAGGTTCTCTGCATCGCTCTCTCCAGACCCCTGCATTTGCTACGTAGGCAGGGGTCGATGCTGAGGATCCCTATTCTGATAAAACAAAGCAAGGCATGATTTTACTAGGCATGTTGAGGTCTAAAATGGAAGTTGACCACTTGTCTTATTCAGTGCTCAAAGTATGTTCAATAAACCCCCAGCAGAGCTGTCCAGCTTGTTTTGGGAGTAACGTTTGGTAGTCCTGGCTGTTCGGATAAATATGAATAGCCAGTTTCATTCAATTTAATAAAACCGTGGAAGAAATTGTCCTCCGTGGTGCAAAGAAACTCACCATGTGGTCTGGTTTTAACCTGTCAATGGGTCTGTTTGGATTTCTGTGTTGGGTGAGATATGGTGTTGTCTGGGGCTCCCGAGTCACTGAAGTAGAAGAGCGAACCTGGCTGATGTGGAAATGTCTTGCTTACAAGAGGTTTAGGACTGAAAACTTTATTCTGAAAAGTTAAAATGGAACCGATGAGATCTCAAGCTTCTTGTCATGCCTTGTCATCCTGCTAAAGATTAATAAGAAAGCTGCAGAACTGTCTCGTAGCCTGGAGTGCCCCTGGACACCTGTCCGCTTTCCACCTGCTCCTGGCTCATGTGAGCTCCTGTTTCTCCAGTATCACAAAGTCTTTTTTTTTATTTGCATTCATTATAGTCTGCTAGGCCATGAGAGAGCAGTAACAAGTTGCACATAAATGGCCCATTCCTGCAAGACCTTTCTGTGAACGCTCCCACTGACTCTCGCAGGCTAGCAGAATTGGGCCCTTTGCTTGAGACCGGTGGCTGGTGATATTTGAGAGTGGGTAGGTGAAAATGATACACACAAGTGTGCTTGGAGCCAATTTGCAGCAGAAGGTATAGACTGTAACATATCCAATGCGAAACAGGGCAGCCAATTCCCAAACTGCCTCCTGTGGGGAGCCTTCACCAGAACAAAATGAGTTTTTGCGCGAGGGAATACTGCTGCATAAGGATAGCAGCTGCAGTATCCGGGGGCTGAAACACACGAATCAAAGCGGCATGCTTCTTAAAAAGTGGGCATTTTCTGTACGTGAGGAGTGGCGGATGCATCTGTGCTCCAGTGCTCAAAAGGCTGCACCAACTGCAGATGTACCACTGTGGCTTTCGTCCTTTATCCCCAGGCTTCTTTGCCTCGTTTGGCTAATTTGTACAACTGCATCTGTGTCCTCTATGTGCAAGAGTCCCTTTTCCAACCTGTCCAACAGACCAGCACAGATTGGAAGAACAGATTGATGCTGGCATATCAGCCGCGGTAAAAGTTAAGAGAAGCAGCAGTCGGTGGCTACCAGCGACATGGGAGAGATTTGAAGAAGCCCTGTTTTACAGCACAGCTGCTTTGGTGTGGGGGTTCTTGTGCTCAGTGCTGCACATGTAGGCTTTATAGGGAAAATGGGTCCCCCTCGCAAAGAGCAAGCCAGACATGCATGACTTAAGTAAGGCCTAGTAATGTCAGTCTGCTATTTAAAGGACTGCATTAAAGAATCAGTGCTGTTTCCTCAAGACATATTTTAAGGACTGCAATATCCCTGCTTCCCACCTCCCCAGAGTGCTAGATGTTTTGTCATCTTCAATTTTTTTGCTTTCTCTGCAAAGACCAATCCCACAATAACAGCCTCCACTGCAATAGCTTCCACATCCCCCACAAACGCTGTACCTAGTATGTCCAGGAAAATGCATTTTCCCCTTTGTACCTTCTGTGTCCTGACTTCCTTTTGAGCAAATTAGCATGTAAATGGCTCCTTACTCTCCCATCAGTAAGGGAACTAAGTGATTATTCTGTAATATGTGCATTAAGGTGTAGTGCAGAGGCCCCAGCCTGGGCCTGGTTTTAGCCAGATCTCGTGGTAGGAATTGGCACCTGCGTGTGAGCCTATTCCATCCTGCCCAGATTTAGACTTGTGCAACATGAGAGCTGGAAGGGACCGCAAGAGGTCGCATCTAGTCCAACCCCCTGCTCCAAGCAGGACCAGCCCCAACTCCATCGTCCCAGCCAAGGCTTTGTCTAACCGGGTCTTCAAAACCGCCAAGGATGGAGACTGCACCACCTCTCTGGGGAGCCTGTTCTAGTGCTTCCACCCTCCTAGTAAGAGAGTTTTTCCTAATATCCAACCTCAACTTCCCTTGCTGCAGCTTGAGCCCATTGCTCCTTCTGTCATCTGCCCCCGCTGAGACCAGTCAAGCGCCATCCTCTTTGCAACCCCCCTGCAGTATGTTAAAGGCTATTAAATCCCCCTTCCCTGCAGTCTTTGGTCTTCTGCAGACTAAATCAGCCCAGTTCCCTCAGCCTCTCTTTACAAGTCCTGTTCCCCAGCCACACAACCATTTTCATTGTCCTCCGCTGGACTCTCTCCAAGGTGTCCACATCCTTTCTGCGGTAGGAAGCCTGAGAAAAGCATTAACTTTTCTACTTTTGTAACAAGCTGTCATCCTCGTCTTGACTAAGTTGCAAGAAAGTGCTGAGGAGGAGAGGAACATAGCTGCTTTTGTGTTAATTGCTTTCCAGGGTCTGGAGCAAGGTGGAACAGGACCTCATTTAGGCACTTAACTCCACATCAAAACCCGGTAAGTGGAATAGGATGGTGGTCTTATGGTCTAGGTTGAAGAGACATGCACATAATTTCATGCTTGATTATCTACAGTGATATTACTTGGACCATCTCTCTTACTCTAGACCAGTGGTTTCTTAACCTTCCAGCCTGCGTCTGGATCCAGCAAGGGTTTGGTCTGTGAGTGTAATCCAGCATGCTTGCCCAGCCCCACGGTCTGGATGACGCAGTCCAATGCACTGGGCAAGAAGTGGAGCACCACTGCTTTAGACCTCTGTGGAGCTGCCCGTGCTTTTATCTGTGACTTAGGCACCAGAGAGGGGCAGAGGACCGCTGCATGGTACTGCCAAGGCAGCTGTGGAGCAGGAGGACTTGGCTTATTGTGCATTGGATGATGACTTGCAAGGTTAAAAGCTAAACACACCTCAATTTTGCATGTTGTTTTCTCTGCCATGCGAACCAGGTCTGTTTAAATGGTGAAAACCAGCCATAGGGTCCCACAAGAAGTTTGTGGAAATTCAGGTTTCCCAGGTCCTAAGCAAAAGCCCTACACGCTGGATTCTCCTCTCTCTTTAGTTAAGTGCATACAGTTCTGTGGGATCAGTTCTGTGGTGCAGGGACGGCGTCTTCCTGTATACCTGTAGCACACAAGCTCATTCGGGTTGCCATAAATCCCATAATGTAAAGGAAACATTTACATGTTCTTAATACACCTATCACAACAGCGTTGTGGCACCTGGATAGAAACCACCACCACCTTTTTCTTCTTTTATAAAATATATGTTCTTTCAGTTCATCACCTTTTGGAGCACCTGAGCTGAAATCTCAACCTCCTGTCTCCACCCTCCACCTTAACACAAAAGCATCAAGAAAAGAAATGGGATGAGCAATGCGAGATTTCAAAACGCGTGCTCTCCTCCTCCAGAGCCAGACGCTCTCCCCCTCTCCCTCCTGGGCACGTTGGCTGAGCGTGCACTGTAGTGTGTCAGTTGTGACTTTTTTTTCCGCTCCCATCCTTTCCAAATGCAGTTTTGGCAACTTGCTGTTTTGAAACTGTTTCATTTCTTCCCCATTAGTATCAGTGAAGTGAAAAGAGACTCACCAGCTTAATGGGCATATATTTATTACTGTGTTCTTCCTTCAATCATGTTAGCAGCGGGAAGAGCCACTCCTGCTGTCCCAGACACAGCAGAGAACAATGAATCTATTGGAGTCTAAACAGCATCCCTTTTGGTGAATAATAGCTTTTTCTTAACACTGTTGATGAAGAGCGAAGAGGTCCATTTGCAGTAAACTGTACTTTTCTTCCTTTTTTGCCCCCAGTCTCTTGCCTACGTTTTATCAGAATGCTCTGTATCTGTTGTCCTGCTGATCCCTTTCCTTTCCAGAGATAGCAGTGGCACCTACTTCTTCCTTTTTTTCGATTCCTGGCTGTAGCATCAGGGCTGTTCGCATGCTGGGGTAAGTGCAGCCTGGAAACTGGGCCTGAAGTGTGTTTTGCAAGCACTAATGGGACTTGGGACTCATTTGCAAGGGAAAATCAAGGAAGTTGAAATGTCCCAAGAAGAGATGTGCTTTTACCCCCCGCGAACCAAAGCACGGTTACATCCTTGCACAGCTGCTTGTTCCAGAGCCATATGACTTGAATTCACTTGGGGGACACGCACGCTGCAGAGGCTGACCACCACGTTGCTCTGCGTGCACTGGACCGTAAGCAGTGCAGCCACAGTTGTGCAGTGTTGAGATCGGGCTAATTAGTACTGCCGAGGGGCAGTAAGCAGAGAAGCGGGGTGAAGATGGAGAAGGGGGAGGCTGGGGGTGACACCTCGTTCTGCCCTTTCCTTCCAAATGGGAAAGACCACGCTACCCACAGCAGCACCGTCCCTTTCTTTAGAGGCTTTCACGCCAGGAGTCGTTTGGCATCGTGTTTACTGGAGCCATGCTGATCCACATGGCTGGGCCTCCTACACTGTCTTTGGGTACTGCGAAAGTTTTGAGGGTATCATGCTGGGAGGATGCATCCCTGCTTCGCTTAAAGAAGAGGATAGGAAGTCTGTAGCCTTGTCACCCAAGCTCTAGGTTTTGAGACTCCAGCAAGCTCAGAGTGGCAGCATAGCAGAAGAGACAGTCTTCTAATTGGGAAGAGAAAGTAGCAAGGTGCTATATCAAAGCACCCTATCTTCCTAGGTAGGCAGATAAATAGGAAAGCGTGGTGTGGCCCTTTGGCAGTGACCACCCTGTGCTGGAAATCAGCAGTCTTCTCATCATGTATTTTTAGTGGCGTCTGCGTTCTTCTGACTCTGGACTAAACAACCTTTTTTATTTGTCTTTTCCTCTTCTATAAAATGCTTCCTATAGGGACACTGCGTGGATTATTTAGCTAATGTTTATCAAATCCTGTGAAGCTGTAAAGTGTTATCTAAGTGCTATGAATTTTTTTCATCTTATCATTTAGGACTTAATTCTGCTGCCCTCAGCACTCATTTTACGCCAGCGTCAAGCTGCAGATTTTGATGCTGTGACTCTTGGTTTACACCGGTGTAATTCGGGGGGAGTCAGGCACTTAATTTGCAGTAATGCGGTATAAGCAGGCACCGTGTCAGTGTTCCCACATGGCTCTGCCAACACCACCTCAGCTACTGAAATCCTCAGGTCTCTCAAATGAGCACAGGCTCCTAAATATGCAGAGTTGCTTGGCAGCTTTGTGATTCTGACAAATGGCCAGCACGTCGATGCCACCGTGCCTTCACAATACCGAAGATGGGAAGGATGGGCAGTTTCCGCTGGGGTAACTGGTACAGTGCCAAGGTCTCACTGCAGAGCTCTCTTGCTGATTGACCTGGGCATCAGATGCAGGATTGCATACACCAGTGTCGAGCTATTCCTGCTGACTTTGCTGAGACTTCATGGGTCATATGAGCTTCATGGGTCCAAGGAGGTAAGACAGTTAAGTATTCCCTAAGGTAAAAGGCATTAGGGGCAGGGGCATAAAGTCCTACAGGGGCCATCTGAGCTAGATGAAGAGAAAGTTTTTAGGCTGTGGGTTTGTGTGGCATTCTTGTTCAAGTTAGCTGTGAAGGTAACCCCTGGGAGGGAGTTAATTAGAAATCTTTCCCCTGTATATATCAACTATATTGGGAAGAGTGTGACTGCACCACCCATCTCTAGCAACCTATGCACAGTTTCACAGAAGGACCAAAAGGCAAAGACGTTCAACTTGTTAAAAGATCATAGACTTTTTGTAAAGGGTTGCAGACACATTTGACTTTGGTGACCAGAGCCAGCAGAGCTCGTTCACCTCAGCTAATCAAATCGTATTTTTCCATAAGCTATTTCTTGTTAATATAAGTATGCATCTTTTACATATATGGTTCAGTAGGATGTTAAGTTTTATCAGTCAGGTTGTAGCTGACTTTGATGTTTTGAGCCCCAAATGCCATGTTAGGAAGCAGTGCTATGTTGACTTCCTGCCTAGTCCAGGCAGCTGGTCAATCTTAGACTTGTAGTCACTGAGGGTTAGGAGGGACCTCGGGGGGTCACATCTAGTCCAACCCCAAAACGCTGGCTTGCATCCATAGATGCTTCTCAAGCAAATCCCGGGACGTCATTCTCCTCTTATACTCGGCCTTGGTGAGGCCGCAGCTGGAGTACTGCGTCCAGTTTTGGGCTTCACAATTCAAAAAGGGTGTGGAGAAGCTTGAGAGAGTCCAGAGAAGAGCCACACACATGATCAGAGGTCGGGGAAGCAGACCCTACAATGACAGGCTGAAAGCCCTGGGGCTGTTTAGCCTGGAAAAGCGCAGGCTCAGGGGTGATCTGGTGGCCACCTATAAGTTTATCAGGGGTGACTACCGGTATCTGGGGGAACATTTGTTCACCAGAGCGCCCCAAGGGATGACGGCTAGGTCGAATGGTCATAGACTACTACAAGACCATTTCAGGTTGGACATAAGGAAGAATTTCTTTACTGTCCGAGCCTCCGAGGTCTGGAACAGCCTGCCATCGGAGGTGATTCAAGCACCTACTTTGAATCCTATGACCCCAGCTGACTTCCTGCCCTTTGGGCAGGGGGCTGGACTCGATGATCTTCCGAGGTCCCTTCCAGCCCGAATGTCTATGAAATCTATGAAGACTTTGTCTAGCTGCGTCTTAAACACCTTCAAGGATGGAGACTCCACCACCTCTCTGGATAACCTGTTTCAGTGCTTTACTACCCTTCTTGTAGAAAGTTTTCCCTCATATCCAACCTCAACTTCCCTTGCTGCAGCTTGAGCCCATTGCTCCTACTGTCATCTGCCCCCACTGAGAACAGCCCAGCTCCATCCTCTTTGCAACCACCCTTCAGGTAGCCAAAGGTTGCAGTTAAATCCCCCCTCAGAGCCTTCTCTGCTGTAGACTAAATAAGCCCAGTTCCTTCAGCTGGTCGTACTTAGTCTGGAGAAGAGAAAACTGAGAGGAGATGTAATAGGAGCCTCCATCTCCATCTTTTTCTTTAAAAAAAATAAATAAAAAAAAAATTGTTGAAGGCACTGAAAACAGTCTAAGAACACTGTGAACCAAGGGCAAGGTGGTGGCACCTCTAATATTGCTTCTCAAATTGAAGTCTGTCCTTAACATGTGCTAGATGTCACAGAGCTATGCACTGACAACAACTATCTTTGACTTTCCATATCACCTTCCAGTTGAAGACATATGGTGCCTTTATAAGCCATTAATTAAACCTGTTGCCTCCTCCAGAGACTGAGCAATAGTATCACCATCTTTTACATAGACACATACAAAAACAAGGAGTTTAAGGATCACATTTTTAATGTTGGGTGCCTAAAGTTGGGCTGGAATTTTCAAAGACACCTTAAAAGTAAGCGTCTAACTTCCACAACATTTTCATTGGCATTCAAGGGGCATTAGGCACTTGCATGTCAGACTCAAGACAATGGAAGCTCAACACCTCTAGGTAATAAGTCCCAGGTGTTGTAAGCAAGCACCCAAAATTTCCAGTCAGTTTGGAAAGTTGATTCATAGTTCAGTGACAGATGTAGGATATCACCTGTCTCTCTTAGTATCTTATTTTAGCCATTTGGCAATACACATCTCCATTAGTTAATTTTGTGATTCCCAAACAGTGCTCTGTGTACTGCTGTGGTCTGTAGCTAGCTTGTGGATTGCATTAGATACCAGCCTTTCTAGTGACTTTTTGGTAGCAAGTTTGAAGGTACGTGGCGCTCTCTGAGAAATGTTGAGGTTAACAGTGTGGAAGCCATTGGGTTAATGTACACAAAGAGAACTTTAATTTAGTGCGGCTGTTTTTAATATTTATTGTTACGCTCATAGCACCCCTTCTGCAAGGTCTTGCAGTCTGTTTGAAATGTTTCTCAGTGTACTTTCCAGGCACAGTAACTTATGCCTTTGATATGGAAACTTGGTTGATTGCACTGTTAAGCTGTCTTCTGCTTTCTAAGGGGGTTGGCAGAAAGAACAATTGTTCTATGAGTTTCTCTGAAAGGTGATGTACATGATGGCACCTGGCTCTTATATGCAAACCAAATCATAGAAAATTCGGGTTGGGAGGGACCTCAGGAGGTCACTTCTAGTCCAACCCCCTGCTCCAAGCAGGACCAGCCGCACCTAGATCATCCCAGCCAAGGCTTTGCCTTCCTGGGTCTTAAATACCTCCAGGGATGAGACTGCACCGCCTCTTCTCTTCTCCAGGCTAAATAAACCCAGAGAAGAAGAGGCTGGCAGGAGATTTTAATAGCAGCCTTCAACTCCC
>JAGPOW010001338.1:1525249-1560371 GCA_030014935.1 Caiman crocodilus | reverse complement strand
GTCGTGGATGAACAAGGAACGCGTACTCTGGAGCAAGACAAAGCAAAATGCAGTGGCACCTTAGAGACTAACTGGCTCAGAGAGGCATAAGCTTTCATAGGCAATAGCTTACTGTGGAGTAAGAGTGTTTACATGTGGACTTTACTCTGGAGCAAAAGTGTTTACATGTGGAGTTTAATCTGGATTAAATCAGAGGCGAGCAAGACTTCACTGGCAGTGCGTACTTGGGGTGGAGTGAATGGCTCTAGGTCTCTCGTGTTGCAAGCACCAGTGGGCAAAGCAATGGGAAAGTTTTGCCAAACGTTCCTGGCGTAGACAAGTGAACAGAAAACAGCCCCGTCTCCGGGATGCTAAATGTTAATGCAGTTAACAAAAAGGGGATTACTCCTTTTTAATTATGTAAATGAGACTCTTGCAATTTTTACAGTTCGAAATCTTAACTGATAGATTTGCGTTGGACACATCTTTGTATGTACGGAGTGGAGAGCTACTTTCAAGCGTTCCTTACGATTCATTAGAGCCCATCCTAACTAAACCCGTTAAATCAGCAGCTTGGACCCCAAGGGTTTCTCAGGCCTGTATCTCGGCTGTGCTCTGGGTCTTCCAAGCCTCAGCTTGCCTGACACAAGTGCCCAGCCTGCAGGAAGCCAGGGGGTTGGACCACCGCTTGGTTGCACCTGAGGCTCTTGGAGCCTCGTGCGACTGGTGGCTGGTTGGGAGGAGGCTGCAAATGCTCTGTTCCCGACCTGAAGCCCCCTTCCCAACCTACACAGGCTCCCAGTTATCTGATGGCCTGAGGTATCTCCCCAGGCCTTGCAAGTAACCATTGGAGAGATTTCTCTTAACAAGTTTTCATGTTTCATCCTATGGAGCACTCTGGTAGGTTAATAATAAAGTAGCAAGGATCCTCAATTCTTAGAAGAGAGGAATAGTTTTGGAAATGATGGGTAGAAACTTTTATTATCCGGTTGAGTTGCTCTGAAACCGTTCCTTGAGGCTCTGGCAGATGAATCTTGGAATTAGCTCCTTCACAGATAGGTCTGCATCTGGGGAGGGCAATCGTTTGGGCCAGACGGTCGTATAGGGATTTTGGTGAGCTGTTGTGGGTAGGTCAGCACTCGTCCCTCCAGCAGCTCACCCGAAGTCCCTAAGGGACTCTGCTGTATGCTGGGTTAGATGGCTGGGATGGGGCTGCAGGCAGGTGGGGAGCAGCATCGGGGTGCGGGGGGGCAGAGCTGGGATCTTGGGGCCAGGACCAGGACAGAGCCACAGCCAGCGTCCCTCATGCCTTTGCAATGAGTGCCTGTTCTGGAGGCAGGGAGCAGGTCACGACTCTGCCCTGGGCCCTGGCCATCTGCTGTCGCCTCCCCGCAATCCCAGGGTCTCCATGGAGAGGGGCCACGACCCACTTGGGCAGGGCATGTGGCCAGGCGGATGGGATGGGGCTGTGGGCAGGTGAGAAGCTGCCTCCGAGGGCAGGTCCAGGGCCCGGGGCAGAGCCGTGATGTGCTCCCCATACTCCCCCACCTGCAAAACCAGTGCCCTTTGCAGGGACATATGGGGATCAGATCAGTTCTGCCCCAGGCCTTGACCCTGCAGTACCACTGGCCCATGATCCTGACCCTGCCCAGATGCCACTCCCTGCTTGACAACAGCCCCATCCCATCTGCCAGGCTGTGCACCCTTCCTGCACAGGTCCTGCCTCCAGTGGTGGGTGCAGGGTCAGGGTGCTTGGACAGCAATAGCTGAAAGGAGCTGCTGCCATGGGGCCTGCCAGGAAGTGTGTCCAGCTGTGCTGCCACAACCCCTCTGGGCACCCAGGGGTGGCAGGACTGGCTGCACGTGCCATGGACTGAGCTGACCCCCTGTGCTTGGACTGAGGGACCCACTGCTTGCTGGACAAAATCCCTTGGAGGCTCAAATTTGGCCCAGGGGCTGGATTTTGCCCACCCCGGTCTATATTGTCATGAAATGGGCAGATCTGCAACTTTCTAGGATGACAGTGGCCAGGCAGAGGTGGGTTGCTACAGAGAATATAATGTCTAGCAAGAAGGGGGTCTCTGTTCTTCTTCTAATGGTTCGTTGGTACAAATCCAAGTAGGAACAAACTTGTTACTTGCACCAAAATGGAAGGTATCAAGCCCTCAGAGAGGGCACAAACTGCAGAGTGATTAATGCATAAATTATTAATGAATGTATGAATTATTAAAGTACGCTAGAACCTACGGAGAAAATGATTGCCCGTTGTAGAAGACCAGCCTCAAGTACTCTGCAAGAGGTCTGATTCTGAAATCATCGTCAATGTAAGGTAGTGCCATTACATCAGTAAACTCACTCCAGATTTACAGTAGCATAAATGAGATCAGAGTTTGGCTGAATGTCTGAGGCTGAAAACAGACATCTTTGGAGCATTACCAGCTGTGCTGCAATTATGTCATAGCACAGCTGATCTGCTTCACAGGCATCTAACAGACATTGCTGGAGCTGTCATCACACAGGGTCTGTCCCTTGCCCTTTCCAGGGCTTCAGGGGACCAATTCTGGGGGGAGAAAAGGGCCATGGGTGCCCCATCTTGACTTGAGGTATGTGTCTTCAAACAGAGAAACCCCTGTTTGCAGATGTGCCCCCACATCGGTGCATTGGGATCTCCCAGCATGGGTTTTAAGCACGGAGTGGGGAACTCTGCTAAGGGTACCCTCTTCTGCCTACATGCGGTGCCCTGACCCGTGGGTGGCAGTGAGAAAAGCATGCTGCGTGCCAGCGCACTTATGCTGCCAACCCTGGGTTGGGGCCACATGAAAGTAGAGGGGTAACTCCTAAGGGAGCTCCCTCCTCTGGTTTTGCAAACCCATGCCAAGGGAACGATTTCCCCACCGGGGTGCAGACACATGCCTGGGACATCCGCAGCTGGGGGATTCTCCTGTGCCCCAGCATGAGTTCATCCGTAAGTGGGAGTTTCCTTGACTAAGCGTACACCCCAAATCAGGTTAGGGAGCCCAGGGCCCTTTCCCTCGCAGAATCAGTTCCATGAGGTTGGGAGAGTTTCTGCCTGGAGCAACAGGTGGGTCAGGCTCACCCCAGGCAACAAAGGGCTATGATGTCGATTCACTTATAAAAAGTTTTTATGGTGGCACAAAGTCAACGTCTATTTGCAGCCTAAGATGACCAAAGAGAGCCCAAATGGAGTCCCTACCTTCAACTGAGATTTGCTGTTGGGAACATGCCACTGATGGGCAAAAGCAGCTACTGGGCTTGCTGAAGCCATTGAAGAAAGATGGTGATGAATTAGACTCAAAAAAATGTGAAAAATGAGCTGACAGAATCTTTTGGTGCCTCATCGGGTGCCTCTTGTAACGTCTCTTTCTGGGAAGTGACAGCAGTCCAGTATTTGTACTGCAGCAGGAAAGCGCACTAATATTGGGGTGAATTACATCATCTTTTACCTGGACCAAACTACGCAGCCTGTTTGTTTGGAAACGACCTTTTTCTTCTGGACTTTTGCCCGTTGCATCTGAGATGTCAGCTGAAAGGGGAGCTTAGAGCCTGCACCCCCACCTCGGACCATGCCAGCTAGGGTAAAAACGGATATTGGATTTCTCTCAAGTCAAAGCCTTTTCTCCTGGGATCCTACAGATGCACAAATCTGTTGCCCCACTTTGAGTACCTGTGAAATATCTAAGGTAAAACTTCACATCCAAGCCAGTTGTGACTAATTTAATTGCTATTTAAGCTGGTGTGTAAACAATTGTCCTGAACCTGTTTTGATGCAAATCAAAGCTTGGGACACTGACACCTGAAATAAATCCAATATCTGTTTTTTGGGGGGGGTGTCTTTTTTTTTTTTTAATCTTAATCGTGCTTTCCTGTATAACATGTTTTGATCTGGTAGAATTACCTGATGGGATTTCTGTTTGAATGCAGGTGACTTTTGTCTAATATTTTGAAGATCAGCTCTTTTTCCCTTTAAGTACCTGTGAAGCATCCGATGCAGACGGTGTAGAATGGTATAAACGTGGGGCCAGGTTCTGCTACCCTGCCTTCTCCAGAGTTGGTACTTTACTCCCCGTGACCGTTTGTACGAGAGCAGGACCAAGTTCAAAGTGAAGGAACGTGGCAGATACCTGGTTTAAAAAACCTAAACCTTAAACTACCAAACCACCAACTTGCACCCAGAGCTTGGAGAAGATAATCGGCTGAATGTGAACCAAAAAGGCTAATGGTGTGTTTGGCCTAATAAACAGGGGCCTATCCAGTCAGACCAGCCAGGTTTTGTCATCACTGCCTTGGCATTGGAAAGCTGCTGTTGGGATGCCAGTATCCAGCTCAGGAAAAATGTTGGACGTCTGGAACTGGTTTAGCGAAATGCTACAAGAACGGTTAAAGAACTGGAAAACATGCTTGCTGTGGATGCATAGAGCTGGCTCCATTAAACATGGGTGGGGGTAGGGGTGGGATTGTTACGAGGGAACTTGATATCTCTATAAGGACCTACATGGGGTAATGGAAAGCTTCTCAGCATAGCAGCAATTGTCCCCAAGACAAATTCAGGCTCTGACTATATTTTGAACAGTGAGGGCTGTTCATGATTAAAACTTGATATCTCTATAAGGACCTACGTGGGGCAATGGAAAGCGAGTCAAGAGTTGTGACAGATTCTCCATCCGTGGAAACTTGCATCAAAGCATGGATGTTTTTCTAAGACGTACTTACGCTAAGCAAGAATGGCATGGGGGAAGTCTTTTGGCCATGCCACGCAGGTTGGGCTACATCTGTGGGGGCCAAGCCTTTTTGGGAGGCTTGTCAAAAATTAGCCCCAAACTCTCCCTGAGTGCCACGCTGATGCCCTTCCCTTACCCAGTCTGCTGCTCAGCTTCCTGCCTGATCTGATGCTCTGCTTTCTGCTTCCTGCCCTATCTGCCACTGTGCTGCTGTACCATCCCTCCGTGCCACAGATGCAGACTGTGCTTGCCACTTGAGGCACCCATGCCACAGGTTGGCCAGCCCAGGGGTACATGGTCTCAATGTTCCCTTCTGGCCTTGGAAGCGATGGATTGCCATCTGTCACATCCCATCTTCCTTCCCCTTCCCCTTCCTTTCCTCTCTCTTAGTAATGCTTACTCGTTACATCTTTCATTTAATGTAAATCACGAGCTGTTCGAAGCCTGGACCATGTTCTTCTATGTTTGGCTGAACAGGGCCCCCACTTGAGGTCTTCCGGCATGACTATTACAAAAAAATAATAAATGTGGGTGTGAAATTTCGTGATACTTTCCTTCTCCATAACTGTTCTTCAGTGGTGATTGGTTCTGTTGCACCAGTGTTTGTGGGAAGCAGCCGCTGGGTTGCTCACGCTGTTGAACTAGTGTAGCCCTTCTGCCAGCCACTGGTTGGCAGCAAAAAGGGCCGGGTTCACATTTCGGGGTACCTCAGAAATTGTACCAGTGGCTTGAGCCCCGACTCAGAAGAATGGGGAGCACTAAATTTGCTGGGGTGTCCCGTATAAACAAAAGCCCTCCTTGCAAGCAGTGTAAACACAAACGCTCGCTTTATTACAGAAAATGAAACAAAACAAAAGAAAACATGGAATATCATTTAAAAACACTATTAAGTTCAAAGCAAAATCTATAGGTGACATCCTCTTGGGGAGGCTTCACCCATGCCCAGGTAGGCTGGGACCCCCATATTATTCCACCCAAGGCTTGTGTGGCCAAAACTGCCAGGACTTCCTTCCTGATCACTTTGCTCCAGGGATCAATTCAATACCCCCATTCAAGGAAAAAAGTGGGGGGGTGAAGAGGGAGGAAATGGGAGCTCAAACTCCAAGACAGACTTTCTTTCTCTCTACTCAAGGCTTTCCCGTGACACAGCTTTTGCTTGCCCCTCCACTGAAGCGGGGGGCCACCTGCCCCCATGGGGAGCAGGTTTTCTAGCTCCCAATTCATCTGTGCAGCTCTCAGCCACCCCAGGAGAAAGAGAGAGAAACCTTAGTTGAGTTGTTCTTGTATCCCTGGTGTGGCATCACCCAAGCCGTGTCCAGTTAGGGAGTGCCAGGCTCCAGCCTCTCTCTTAGTCAGTTTGCCTAGAGGATCGTTTGCTTTCTCTGGCTAATGAGGCAAGCAGCAGATTAACTGCTGAGTAACTACTGCGCACTACAGCACATGTAAATGGTTGACCAGTTTGCTCCCAGTCAGCCAGGTAACCAGGGGCAGGAGATTGCTCCTGGGTTTTGCCTGCTTCCAGTGTGGGTCTTGCCACTGGAGCCCAGGTAGGGACAGTGTCCCTCTGTCCCGGCAGCAGGGTGCTCCCAGCCCACACTCCGCGATAGCGGGGAAGAAAGAACAGGACAGTCCCCAGCCACTTCTAGGCTGCACGGCCCGGAGCTGGCCGGGCGGGAGCTATCCTGGTCAGAGGCAGGTCCCAGCCTTGCATATTTTTCCCAGTCCTGTGCCCCAATCAGGCAATCAAGGCATGTGGCTCAGAAAGTGCTGCAGGGGATGGGCAGGTCTCAACCCCAGCCCTGATCTGCCGGTGGGGCAAGGGGCTGGGGCCTGCCCCTCCCCTGCAGTTCTTTCGAAACCCCCTGGCCCCAGTCAGGGAGCCAGGACCAGGAGCTCCCTGCTGCTGGGGCAGGGGGACATTGTCCCCCCCCCCGGGCTGTGCCACCCGACAGCAGCAGGCAGCTCCCTGCGTCACGGAGCAATCTCCCAGTCCCTGTGCTTTGTGTCAGCTCCTGGGCTAGCACCCAGTGGGAGACTAGAGCTGCCCTTGGCTGCTGTAGGGGGCTGGTGCAGGGCCAGAGGGGGTGGGGGCAGACTGCAGCCAGGAGCAGCAAATCTACTCCTGAATTCCTGCACGTGTAAACACCTGCCCAGGGTGGGTTTACTCTAGAGTAAGCCCACTCCACAGTATTTGCACGTGTAGACGTGCCCAGTATGGATAAAAATGGAAGAATGGGTCTCTACGTCTTAGATCCCTCTAAGAAGTGTAGAGAAGTAGCTTCTTTTGTGGAGCAATTCTCCTTTCTTTATTGTAATAGGTCAGAGAGCTGATGTTTCTGATTTTGTATGAACCTTTGGTTCTCAGAATGTGTGGCCACTGAGCTGACGTCTTTAACGTTTTCTCTTATTTTTTCTAGCTGTGGGGAGCTCAAAAAATAAAGCAGGTAATGTGATTTTAAATATTTTATTTCTCTTAAATGTCACTGTTTCCTTTCTGTTTTCTATAAATGGGGAAAAAATGTGTTGCTCTTCTCTCCACTGCAGGTTTTTCAGCTGCTCTACTGCCTTGCCAGAGAAAATGCATATGCTAACAACGTGTTTCTGCCCAAGATTCTTAATTTTATTTTAGTGTTTATGTTTTTGTGTTGTCTTCTTCTCCCACCTATCTAGCCAAGAGACTTTTGGTCTCCACTTTCTCACTGAGTAGTTTAATCATTCTTCAGGAATGATAAATTCTGCCATATTTTCACTGGAAACAACCTGAATTTCTGCCTGATTCTCATCACACGTACCCCAGTTTTCAATGCTGGGGTAACCTCACCAGCTTGGATCCAAGTGTAGCTTAAGCTAAGTGAGTTATGGATGGCTGGGTCACGAGTAGAACAAGTGGGCAGACTCCCTCCAGGTCTTGATATCCACAATGTAAAATAAAAAAAATTAAAAACCTCCCAAAAACAGAACAACAAACCAAAATAAACCTCTACAGTTGTCTCCTGGGCTTGGGAGTCTCAGCAGAGAAGCCAAGGCCTGTTAGCATGAACACCGAACTGGTCTCGTACCCTTACAAGAGATGTTATGAGCCTATATGAGAACTAAGAGGATTTTTCTGAAGACTTTTTGTCCTCAGCACTGGTTGACTATGCCAATAACGGAAGATAGGAGTAGGCAAAATCTTCCATTATTGTTGTGAGATATGGGTACTGTGCTCACCCTCCCTTCCAGAAAAAATGTATAGCTAGATGTAGAGGGGGATGTGCCATCATGTTTAAAGTAAGGGAACGTTAAATAAAATCTGTCACTTCAGAACGTGTGCTTTTACTTTTATAATTGCAAGAATTTCTGAACAGCTGCATTTACTCGGGGAACCTAAAGGAACTTTTTGGAATAATTTTTAAATCTGTCCTGAGCAGTTGCTTAGAACTGATTGCTTTTTTTTTTTTCTTCAAAAACTTCCCTATGTCAGGACCAGAAAAATATGCATGGAAAAGGCAAGCTGTCTGGCCAGTAATTCAGCTGCTAGCTCTTGTATAGTCCACTTGCCAGGAGATGGGAATAACTCTCTGGTAAAGGCTTGACTGGAATGAAATTAGTTTAGTCTTGAGGCATGGACACCTGATGCATTTACACCAGTTTAAAAAAACCAGCAGACAATGGAAACCTCCAAAGTTGGGTAACTTCATCCAAACGTGGTATAGATTTACCCCTTCACGAATTGGCTATAAACTCTGCTGCTGTAAGTTACACTGGTTTAAATTTCTTCTGCCCACATCCATCCTAGGGTCAGTAGGCCAGTACCTGTTTCCCTGTTGCCTACTGGGGAGCGGCACAAATAGGCACCGACTGTGTGCGCTTGCAGGCTTGTTGCATGTCTGTCTGTTCCTGATTTGTGCGCAACTTGCATTGGTATGCAGAGCTCATATCAATGACCCCTGGGGCGTGCGATTGTCCATTCCCTTCACACCCAGATTAAACAGCCCACCATCAAAACTGGCCTCTTTTGCAGATACAATAGAGCCACCAAGTAACGAATGGGATATAGTGACTGAATGCTTTTGTCCTAATGGGTAGTTCCTAGTTAAGGCAGTTTGCATAGTCTTTATGGACCTAACTACTGTCCATAATAATCCATCCTTCAGTCTTTCCAGCATTTCCAGTCTGTCACTTTTCATCACTCTTAGATTATGTAAAGGCCTTTTAAAAAAAGGGCAGGAAAGCTAAGTCAGGGTTGGCTTTCCAACAGACTCTACTGAAAATGTTGAGCCCCTTGCAGCATGCTGTCTGTTCCTGTGTAGACATGGGTACCTGTGCACCCCTGCCCTCTGGTTAAACATAGTCGACAGAAGGGGCAGCAGGAAAAGGGCCAGTCTCGCTCCCATGCCTTCACTCTTTCTTTTTGCTGTTTGTTTTCTAGGCCATCATACATCCTGATACAAATGAGACTATCTTCATGCCTTTCAGAATGTCAGGTATGGGATTTCCTCTAACCAAGGCATTGAGCTGTCTGATTAATCTGACCCAAAATAATGCACTAGGCTTTGTTCCATTTTTGCCTGTGTCTCTCTCTTCTCAGCCTCACCTAAGCATCTGAATGTAGACTGTAGCTTAACTCATCTTTAAGGTGCACGTGATCTTAGTATTTAGGCCTCCTTTACTCAAATGTCAGCATTCATTTTAGCCTCGGGGCCTGAAGAGAAACCCACTGCCTAAACACCTCAGTGCTTTCTTCTGTGAGGGATGGGTCACACACTTGGGGTGATGTGTGGGGACCCACCGAAATTGTGGTTTCACAGAAACCACGAAAAACAATGTTGTCTTCGATTGCCGTGCTTGCTGGGAAGTCCAGCATTGGCTGTGACCAAACAAGTCAACCAAACAAAAAAGAGGTAGTGGCATAGACTGAGTGTAGGTGCCCTTCACCGGTCAGCGGCGAGGGGTGGGACCACCACAAAATGCCTGCCAGAGCAGCTCCGCAGCCTGCAAGGGGGCCACGAAAAACCCTTTGTCTCGCCGTGACTTAGGCAAGTTCCTAGTGACGAACATAGTGCGAGAACCAAAGCAGAGCAGTAACGGAGCCAGGATTCCTGCCAGGCCAGCCCCGGGCTGAGCTGCAGCCGTCCTCGATCTCTAGAGTCTGTCTGCACCACTTTTATGATGTACCCTAAGTGAGCTGCACTGGGCTAAGGGAACTGCCCCTGCATTCTTATTAAATCAGCTTCACCTCTTTCCCCTCTTCCTGGTGTTCCCTCCTTCAGTACAGAGGATGGCCTGACCGAGCAGCGGCTCCTGATGGCCGGGCTCCTTGGGCAGTCCCTGAGGACAGTGCCTCTTAGATGAGACCTTCCTCTTGTTTCAGAAGTGCTGAGCTGGGGCATGTGATGCAAGGATCTGTGCATGTGATCGAAGAAGCACGATTGATGCCTTCATCCTCCAAACCCTTTTGGAGAGGAAGGGCAACTGTCTGGGATAACTCACAGCAGCAGCGAGCCGAGGCTCCTGGGTCCTAGTCCTAGCTCTTCCACTGAACTGCTGTATAATTTTTAATAAACTAATCCAGCCCCCTGAGCTTTGGTTTCCCTGTCCATAAACTGCGTTTGTGAGCATTCGCTCCGAGTCCCTTGCTGGAAGATGCCCCCAAAATGAAAAGGACTGTGAAGATGGGAATCTGTAGCAGAGGGCAGCATATGGAGCACCTGGTGACTGGGGCTCACTGTGGTTTGGGGTAAAGACTTGTCTCTAGGAGAAAGTTTTGCTACTCTAACTGTACTGGAATAGCTAAAGCAGCAAGCACTCTGCACCCTACACCCAGTGGACTAGATTAGCTTAAAAGTGCTTTTATTAGTAAAATTTATTCAGATTTAGGAAGAGAATTAAGCTGTGCCAGTATAAGGCACCTGCACACCAGTACAACTACATTTGTACTAGGGTTTATGCCAGTATAATTATATTAATTTAAAAAAAGATCACCCTCTAGTTGACACAGTTACATGGAAACAGCTTTTGTAATGTAGATCATGACTCAAATCCTAGGGAAACTCTTAAACCACATGAGGAATACAGAGGATGGGGCAGGCAGCTGGTAAAAACAGTAGGACCACAGTATCGGTTTTCCCTCTGGTTCGGGAACAACTCCCCTGAGGTTAAATTGGCCTGAAACTAGTGTAAGCAGTGTGCCCAGTGTCTTGCATCCTGCCGTGGTAGCAGTGTTAGCTCTTTCAGGTGTGATTATCCCCTGGAACTGTGTATTAAAATGCATATATCTTCTCTTTTTTGTTTTTCTTAATAGGTTACATTCCTTTTGGAACACCCATCGTAAGTATTTTAACATCTCTCCCCACTTTGCCTGAGTGTAACAGGAAATGCATTTTTTAGCACTCGCATAGAATTCTCCAAATTCCACATTACTTGGCTGTGACAAATTCACAAAATGTTCACACCTTTCCCATCACGCCTTAGCAAGGGTTTCATTGTGCAAAATGTGCCCTGATGGATCGAGATTGTCATGTTTAAGGTTGTTTGCCTGTTACATATTATTCACCCCACAACCCCCCACTCCACACACGTACTCCTGCTATTTTTGTTTTTTGTCTCTGCTTTTTGTTTCACCCTCCATCTGACTCCTGCTCCAAAGGAGAGGCCGAGGCGCAGTGAACACCTGTGAAGCATAACCTTTGCAGCTCTTGCTTAGGTCCTTTCTCCTCTTGTTGAGCCCCAGCCTCTTCTGAAGGGCAAGATCAGGAAGGGCCCTATAAACCCAAGAGCCACAGCTTCCTCCCTCTCCTCTATATGTGTTTCTTTCTCTCAGTGAAAATTAAACTCCTTTCTTACTATAGCTAATGATCCTTCACCGCCCATTAGTTAGTTAGTTTCTGCTACATCTGCCTCATATTCAAACTGAAAACTGAACGAATCATTTGTTTTGAATAATGATCTGCTTGACTGTATTTCCCTTTCTGAAGCAGCAGTTAAGCCATATGCTCTCTGTCTGAAGTGGCTAAGTATCGAACCCATTTTGCAGATGGAAAAACTGAGGCAAGGGGGATGGTCACAAAACTAGTTGTTGTCAGAGTCATGGTTTAAAAAAATCGGAGTCTGATCTGGCCTCCACGCTTTGCTTGGTCCACTAGCTTGTGCCACTACAGTGGTTTACAAGTGGCCTGAGGCCCACGGCACGTGCTTTGAGGGCAGCAGGCTTTCTCAAGGAAGAAGTTAACGTGGCCGCACAAGCTACAGGTGAACGCAGCTACTGTTGTTTGTTGTGGTTGCGTGTGCCGTTTTGGTGGTAATTTGCGTGGGGCATTCTAGAAGAAAAGGTTAAACAAAAACGAGTGAGCAATGAAGTTGACAGTGAAATCGGCCCAAATCCAGAGCTGTCAGAGGAGCTGCGAGCTGTCAGATGAGCCCAATTTCACTTGCTGCAAAGGATAAACTGGAACCTCTTGTCATTTAAGGAGGGGGAAAAACCATTTTCAAATGTTAAAATTAAAATGTAGCATTTATGCCAATCGATCTGTGAAATTTAGTGACAAAATTGGCAGCCTGCTCTAGCATAAAAACTGTTTGAGCCTTGCATTGAGCAAAGGGGGATGGGATTTCCTCAAGTGAAAAGGCTGGGGGGCTGTCTACGCTGTACCATTTCGGCACGCAGATAAACCGGAGCTACCTCGAGCAGGTAAAGCTCAGGTGCTGGGAACAGGCCAGCTACGTTAGCACGGGGCTCTGCCAAGCCGACTCCTCCTGCTTCCCTAGGCAAATTAAAGCGCGCTGTCTAGTGCAGTGCAGGCGTAGCCAGCGGGGCAGTTTGCTAGTTCTAGCCGAGAAGAAGGCATCGAGTCAGGAGGTGGCTTACTCTGGTTTACTTAATTGTGATGAATGACCTGACACTGTGCTAGGAGGCCAGAGGTTTCATTCCTGGCTGCGTCACAGACCTGCAGGATATCCTAGGCAAATCACTCCTGCAATCCTGCCCCATTTGTAAAAGGGTGGAAGGCACTTGCTTCCCCTTGTGAAGCACCTGGGGAGTAATGCACGACAGGCAAGTGCCATCAGACTCTGGTGGTTTGGCCTGTTCCCCAAAGCCCGAGCTCCTGAGGCCATCTGGTTACAGAGGAATCTGATCTATGGCTGTGCTGAGAGGCTGCGGAGCTGGACACAAGAGGCTCAAATGCAAGGGAGAAAATAATACATTTTAGAAAATGCATGCTTAAGTGATACCGTGGATGGCAGGGACCAGAGAGAGGCGGGTGGGTGGCAGCTCACTCTCCCTTTCTGAACGCTGAAGTTGACAATACTGCAGCAGATAAAAGCTGAGTTTTCTTGTTCACATGGAATCGCAGATAAATCCACTTTCTGTAAGCACCAGGCAAGGCCTGGGGGTTTGCAAACACAAAGAACCCGCTCGCAGACTCCTCCCATTGTACCTCTTTTCCAAATCAACAGCTCTTTAGGGGAAAATCTCTCTCCCCTGGCTGCGAGGCCTCTGACAACCATTTGTACCTGCCAGCCAATTAAAATTGGTGGTTGATACATTTCTGGTGTTTAGGGGCTTTTTTTTAAATTTTGTTTTCCTTTTTAGATCCTTTTTAAAAAAAATTCTGACAGTAATTAAAAGTGAAGCTGTATGTTCCTTGACAGACTCTTGCACATATGGAGAGTTTGCATTAAACGTGCCTCTTTCAGTCATGCAGATTTTTGGGTGTTCTTTATTTATTTCCTATTCTCCCCCTCCCTCCTTCTCCCTCTTCCTTTTTTTATTTTTTATTTTTCTGAGCTTCAGAAGATAAACTATTAACCTAGCAAGGGGCCTCTTCCTCAGACTCTCTTTAACCCAGTTGCCCCCAGGGCTAAATTCAAATTTGGTGCAAAGAGGTGCAACTGTGGCAGAAATATCTAAGCTAAATTCAGTGGGAATGGATACTATGGCATGTATCTTTTGGGGCGTGAAGAGTCAACTGATGTGAGGTTCCCTGGTTTGGGGTTCATCTGGTGTGAGGCAGAGGTTAGGAGTAAAACAGCTAATAGGAGGGCTCAGACTAAACCAGCCCAACCTTTCTCATGCCCTTTTTCAGGGTCTTTCTCTCCTGTGCAACTTCTATAGCTTGCAGCTTATCTCCCCTCCCTGTGTCTAGGGCTTTTTGCTGGAGGGTGGAAGGGGGTGCTGTTACAGAGACTTTTACTTTTCTTGGCTTGTGCAGGAATAAAGTCAGAGAGGAATCCAGTGGCCTGGTCCAAAGTGAATGAGAGAGTCTACAGCATCATAGCCCAGAGGGGAAAGTAGCATCCTACCGTTGATCAGTCAGATTGGGATCCTCTCTTAAGTAGGTCATTCGCACCCATGCAGGAAAAGCACCTGGCTTTCCATTTGGCCATGTTCAAAATAGATCATCTTCACATTATGGAAACACTCTTGCCTGTCTGCAGAATTACCAAAGAACTAGGGAGCTTGAAGGAAAGAGAAGACAGCTTTGCAAAGGAGTGATGCTTCAGACCTGCCTCTTAGCTGGAGGTTCGTTTCCCAAGGAAACGTTTTGAGTGGGTTGGCTTAGGTCCTTCCTCCCTGTATGCTCCCATCTCCTTTCTTAGTCCCTCGCACTGCAGCAGTCTTTTCTCATGGAGCCTTTCCATTGTACTTTGTGCATCCTCCAGTGGAGAGTGGGGTCTTTAAGGAGTTGTAGGTTTCTCCTCTTTTTCTACCCCATGGAACGGGCTTCTAACACAAGGACATCCAGAGTGCTTGCGGCCCTGGGCAGAACATATCCTCTGCTTCCAGAGGGCAAGCCTCTGCTCTCAAAGAGTAAAATCTGATTTCTCTCACATTAAGCCCCAGGCTCTCCTCAAAGGCCATGCCAACCCCACGCCTCATGCCCAGTCTGCTTCTCTGCTTTCTGCTCCCTGTACCACTTGCTGGTGTGCTGCCTGCCCTTTCCTGACCTGCTGCATGCCACGCAGGCCGCCTGCGCCACTTGTGGCACTCGTACTTGCAGGCTGGCCACCCCTGATTTTTAGAGAGCTTCCACGAGGAATTTCTATCAATAGTTGTTCATTGTGTAACCTCTGGCAGTGAGTTGTATAAACTGTGTAACCTCTGACCGGGAGCTAATCTTCAAAATGACAATACTACTTGTACCTCACCTTTCTTGAACAAGTACTGTCTGAGGCTCTCAAAGCATGTTACAAAGTCACTGAGGCTCATGAAACCTTATGATCTGAATAGTTACCCCCATTTTACAGATGGGAGGATTGAAATGAAGAGCACATAAGTTGGGTTTAGTGAGTGACAGAGACAGACGGCGAGAACCCTGCTTTGTAAATGCCTATTGCTTATTTTCTTTTAACCATGCTCAGGTTCTGGCATGGGGTAGTTCATAAATACTGAAGGACCAGATAGATTTTCCATTTTCTTACTCCTTGTTAATACTCGGGCCGCCCATGGTGGAATAAACACACAAATTAAAGAAAGCATGAATAGATGATAGAAGGAAACTCATTGTTTTAATGGATAGAAAGCACAAAGAGGAAACTGGTGGTGTATTTGTGCTGCTACTTTTTTTTCCCATCTTTTCCAGGTTGTTGGTCTTCTCTTGCCAAACCAGACGCTGGCATCCACTGTTTTTTGGCAGGTAACAATCTTCTGCCGCAGCATTGAGTCTACGGACTACGTAACAAAAAGAAAAGCGTCGTTGAATTGCATCTGCAGCATGGCCCCCCAAAATCAAGACCATTTGTCTAAGGCACATTCCTGATTACCCTTCTGCGTCAAGAGCGTCCTAGTTAATAAGAAGAGGATATGGCTGGATGTAATTGGAAACTTTGGGGTAGGAGGAAAGTATGCTGCAAATAAAACCCCTGGGGCCTGGCCTGGCCTGCCACTTGTGTCATCATTTACACCTTTGCGAAGGACGTGTCAAATGGAACTAAATGTGAAGGGCCGCATTTAACCTGTGCTTCACCCAGGTGAAAATGATGACACCAGGTGCAATATCCATTGAGGATAGACCTTGGTTGCTACCACCTCTGCTGTTCTGGGAGATGTTCTGGCAGGTAGATCAGGCTCCAGGTTTTATATACTTTGGACAAAACTCATCTACAGGGCTGGGGGGTCCTAAGAGGTCTCTGATACTGTGGGTCTTCAGAGGGGCCATACATGTAAGGGACTCCAGAGCTGAGTTCCTTGCCAGTCCTGCCTGCTTAGTACAGTATGGGAGACAGGTGGGCTCTGGGCTAATATTTTGCAGTAAGTTTTTCATTTAGTTTTTCTGTGCGTGTGGCGCGGGGAGAGTGTTTTAGCCAAGGTAAATATCCCAGTTTAGGGGCCATTGGCATTTCTTATCTTCCTCTGACATAGGGCATGTCAGGGTGTGATCCCTTTCTTAGGATCAACTGAGAATATTTTCCCCTAATGTTCTCTGCCAGTGCCATGGTAAAGGCATTGGCAGTGCCCTTGTCTCTCTTGTCCTTAACATGTAACATGCCACAGGTCTTCGGATGGGTGCTTTGTGTCTGCGTTGTGAGGTGGCGGCTGACGCGGAGACTCGTGTAGCTCCTGTTGGACAAACGAATGCCTGCGAAAGCAAGGGCTGGCCTTAATGGCCTGGGAGGCCCGTTGCCGTCCCCTGTTCCTTTGAAACAGTGAATACAGCCAGTCAGAAGCTGGTTTTTCATGGTTAAATTTTTTTATTTATTGAAGTAAGGCATGGCATTAAGTGTCACGGCATTGAGGTCTAGTCTGAATAGATGAGCAATACTAGGATTTTGTAGGTTTTAATTTGAGCACAGTAAATTACGACCACATGGTTTCAACAGCTAAAGCCGGGTCTTGTACGCGTGTGACTTTAATAGCACTATGGCTAGAGACATGTATACTTGTTTGCATCTCCTACTGCTGGTACCCGCGAGGGCTTGCTGTTTAGTCCAATGCCTGCTGAAGGCAACTGCACAACAACCATCGATTTTCAGTGAAGCAGTGATGCTCCTACTTTATAGGAGTAGTCCTTAATCATATTCTTATGTGAGCACATTCCCACTGATATCAATCCCCACGCCCTCCCTCCCCTGCAAGTCCCTGTGCAGAGTCAAGGGAAAACCTTGTATTTCTTGGGAACACAAAAGGTTCATTTCTTAACCAGGGCTCTGACTGGGAGCACAGGACCTATTTAATTGAGAATCTCCTAAAAGGCCAGTTTTTCTTACCCACAGCAACATGCTGTACAGTAAGTCTCGGGGAAATCGGTGGTAGTCCTCAGTGCAGCTACTCTATGTAAGGAAGGATGGCGCAGCCCTTATCTGGAACTGAAAAGAGTATTTAAAAAAAAAATCAGCGGTCTACAGGAGCACGACAGGCCAGTTTATAGAGCCGCAGCGACTTCATTGACGATTACATGCGCTGACACAGCAGCAGAGTTTGGCATGTGAAATGTAGGATGCTAGCTCTGTGACAGACTGTCAGATTTTGTGTCTGGTTCCTCAGATGTGACCAGATGCAGAGCTGGCCAACAGCAGGGGGAAGGGCTGTAGCCGGCAACTCCGACAGCCTGGATCACACTTACGGAGTTGCAGTTCTCTCAGTGGTTCTCAAACTTGCTAGTCATGATGACCTGCTGGACCCGCCGTCAAACCGCATGGCCTCAAGTCGCAGCATTCGCATCCGAGGTTCATTTTGGGAGTCCTTGCATTGAATTTCAGGGGTCTGCTCTGTTTTATAGAACAAAAAGCATAAGGGATACCAGCCTTCCCAAAGAGAGCTTATTTTTCCCTTCCAGTGGTGTTTTCTTCCTCTGTTCCCCCCATCCCCTGCGTTTTTTTTCTTCCTCTGCCCTGCCTCACCATCAGCTTTTTGATTCTCTATTTTGGCCCCTTCCTGTTCCCCTTTTCTGACTCCTTTCTGTTTCTTTCCCTTTTTCTCTCTTTTCTTCGGTCTTGTTTCCCAGGTTCTGAGCAGCAGCTGGAGAAGAGCAGCCCCATGCACCTGAATTGACAATACTTTAACCACAGCACCTTGAATATGCACGTTGCAGTCCAGGGCATATCAGGCCCCAGACTGAAGTAAGCAGTCATCGGAGCAGCAACAATGGGACCCACTGAAGCCTTTTTGAGTCCCACTCTTGCTGAAGGAAGGGGATGCTCACAATGCCCTCCCTCCAGTAGCTCTTCCCCAGAAGTAGGGCCTGGGCCTGACTGCCTGACCCACTGGCAACTGCAAATGGGGGAGCAGCCATCCAGGTGCCCCCTGAAGAGCCCAGAAGGGCATTAGTCAGCCTTCTCCAGAGACAGCGGAGCCAGGGAGTGGAGTGCAGAGCTATCCCCATTCTAAAGACTGCTTAAGGTAGGAAGAGGATGAGGCAAAACTTGGACCTGTTTTATGTATTTGAGGTGATTGGTAGATGTCTTAGAGCTTTTGCACTGTGACTGCTCCAGGGCTTTGCCTTGGGTTCTTGAAACTCAGTTCCCACTGTTTGGAGGGTTTCTTACAGAGCTCCCACTGCCTCTGCTCTCTGGACAGTGTCCGATAAGTAGAGACCGGCAAAGATGCATGTGGACACCAGAGCGGAGTCCCAGTTTCTAGTGGTAAAAAGTATCCTATATATTTACATACTTTTAAACAAACAGGATGAATTCTAGTATCCCACAGGTTCCTTGACATGAAAAGTTTGCTAGTAGTGCTTTCAGATCACCAGTATTGCTTTGCCCAATATGGCCTTTCTCTGTCAATGTCTGCCCTCATTTAACTGCTTTTCAAGCCTTTCTCTCCTTTTAGGTCCTGGCCATTAGCTGGAGAAGAGCCAGTGGTATCATACTCTTCAACTGAAGCTTATTACTTGTGATTCCTGCTCTGTGAAAAGAACCCAAGTTCTTTTCATTCACAACTTCTGCTGTGGATAAAGCACTTCAATTCAGGAACGTGGCACTACTTTCCTGTGGTTGCAGGCAATGAAGATGAGGATGGAAATATCAGTTAGACCAGCCTGAAATATCAAATAGAGCCCTTTGTGATCCCTGAACAAAGCTCCACACAGTTTGAGAACCACTGAGTTTAACGGATGATTAAAGGACTGGCTGCTTGTTGCCCTATCCTGCCATTTCCAGAACAGAGCAGGAAGAACAGTCTAAAGTCACCACACAGCATTGATGCTAAATGCATAAAAAGAAAGGGAGTTTTAAAGAAGATTTTGATCTTTCCAGCGCTAGATTACTTTTTATCATAGCATTTAAATATTAGGTGGGTCTGTTTTCTTGTGCGTGCAAATTTAGTGCTTGTGACAAGGGAAAGCCCAAAGACAATGTCAACTGCGGAATAGAGAGCATAATGTCAGGAGTGGGCATCAGATAGCTAATAGGGGCAAGTGGGACACTGGTCAGTGGTCCACAGAGAAATGAGAGATGAGCCTTTTTATTCCATTCAGGGCTCCATCCAGAAGACATGAGTTTCCATCCCTCAAGAAAAAGATAGCAGTGGACATGTCTCACTACTTGTATGAACAGTGCTTAGCGCAGTGGGACTCTGGAGTCTTTTAGATCCTCTTGGGTTTACTGCAAGAACAGCAGTAAATAATAGCACAAAGCCATTATTTTACCCTTGCTTCAATGGGAAGTTGAACTCAAGCTTCCTGGGTTTCTTTGGTATTTTAAGCGTAGCAGGAATGCTCCTGTCAGTAGGAAACTCTGTAAACCTTTAATAAAAGCTTCACTTTTGCATCTAAACTATCTGACCGTGTCCCTCTTAACCTGTGCCATAATTAGCGCCTGATCTGTTGTTGGTTGTAATTGGTTGAAAGACTCCCCTTAACTTGAAAGAACATCAGATCAGACCCCAAATAGGCACAACACCTTAAAAACGCGTCAGTGAGGGAGGAATGTGTGCACGTGTGTGTGGAGGGAGAATAATGCACATTTCTGCAATTAATTTTCCTCTCTTCATCATCACAGATGTATAACTGAATTCTCTGGCTTGGGTAACAAAATATATCCCTGCCCCAGTAGGGGGTATAATTGGATAAGGTAGAATTTCCTGTCTGCATGTGTATCGTTTGGGTTTTTTGCAGCAGTGGTAGGGATGCTGATGCATTCAGTTTTCCCTTTTGTAAACAGTTGTTTTATTTCTCCATCTCCTTTTGTTTCTTTTTCAGTGGTTGAACCAGAGCCACAATGCATGTGTCAACTATGCAAACCGAAATGCAACAAAGGTGAGCAGTCTCTCCACGTGCAGTTTGCAATGGGTTTGATCCGTTGTAATGATAAAAGCATAAATCTGGAACTTCAGGGTAGGTGCTCATAGGGATTTATAAATTGCCCCTTCTCTTATAATGACACATTAAAGTTGAAGAGTCTATCTGATAAGTAAAACGAGTATTGTGTTTTCAGTCTAGTCCTTGGTTCTGCCGCGTTCCAGTCTACAAAGCATCCTAAATATTAGCACAGAGAAATCTGAATTAGAATAGCAGGGGGGTTACTGGTCTGAATTCAGGTGATAGAGGCAGGAGTAAGCTCTGCTGTGCTCTGCTCCGAATGGGAGCTCGGTGGGAAAGTAGTTAAAGCAGGTTTGTAACCTATGGCCCACAGGGTATTATCAGTAGCTTGGCAAGTTGGCTGCCTAGTGACTCATCCACATTGTGCAGTCTCCTAGGCTGCCCTCCATTGGAAAAATGTAACATGTAAGGGACCTTGATCAAGTCTGAGTTGGATACCAGTTGGGTTACGGTGCCTCACCATGCCTCTGGACTCATGACTCCTTTCCCCAGTTGATCCACCTATAAATGGGTGCCAGGTGATGCCAGCAACATGCTAGCCTCATTGCTTTGCGGTGTGGTTTTGGCTGTGGAAGTACACATCTTAACAACACTAGCCCAGTGAGCTGCTAGGCTTGGATGGACTTCTGCAATGTAAATAGTTTTCCTCTTCCGGACCTTGCAGGTCCTACCTTATCTCCTTCAGGGGTTTGACATTATGCCTGGCTCAAGTAATATAACAATCTTCCTCCAGATTTGGAGACCTTGGTTCCAGACCCTGGTTGCCTCCACTCAGAGATACTTGAATCAATCTTGTTAACCCAGCCAGCAAACAAGAACCACCTGCTAGGATGAGCCAGTGGTAGTCCATCTGTTCCTTCACACAGGTTTCGAGCATGTGGCAGCAGGATGACTATCCCTGGGAAGTCCTTAGAAGCTCCTTAGTTTGCCTGTCCCTTTCCCTAGAGGAATATTTTCTAGGCATAGTTTTCAGACAAACAGTGTTGGTATCCCCTGACCATACTCTCAGTTACAAATGCTCTTTTTTGAAGAATGTTTAAAAGTGGGGTGGCTGGGCTTCTTCCAGATGGCAGACCTCTCTTCCCCAATATGTATCCTAGTCATCAGTTTGTGCGGATGAGTCACTGTTTTTTTTTTTTAAAAAAGATCTTGTTCTTCTGCAGGGCAGACCAATGTCCTGTCTCAACTGCTCTTTGCCATTGGGTTGAGCCCATAGAGAAGTCATTTCTTGCCAGCCAGGCCTACCTTAGCCTCTAGTAAAGAAAAAAAATCCCATTACTTGGATTGTTGTTGGGAAGAAAAGACCACACAGTTGCACATGTGGCCCTTGAGTAGGACTTGGGGGATAAGTACTTTCCTCAGTTTACCATGCTAGAGGGGTCCCTGTCAACTGCTTCAGAACTAGCTCCTGGTTCTTCCTCTCGCACAACTTTATATGGTGTTGCATCAATTTTCACAATGTCATAAGATATGAAGCTGTATTAGAAGCCATCTGATCTGTGTATGAAATGTTGATGTTGAAAAGAGTATTCAAGTCAAGATAACCAACAGAGGAGTAATAGTTCAGTCAAATGGCTTTGTTGTAATCATGTTAGCATCTCTTTCGTTTAGCAATACACTTACAGATAACATTCCCAGGACAAAAAGTGAACAAGTTTCTCGTGTTTAGGTGTTTTTCCAAGCCCTTTAACTTATTTCATTAGGTGTCAAATCCTCTTGTTTTTGCCTTCCTACTAGCTAACGGAGCCACATGTGATGTAGCAGAATGAAACTAACTGTTTTGTTTTAATTGAGAAATGTCATATTTATTTAAATAACCCAAACTCTGTGTTGAAACTATGCTTTTTCTTTTTTCCAAAGCCTTCTCCGACATCCAAGTTCATCCAGGGCTACTTGGGAGCTGTCATAAGTGCTGTCTCAATAGCCGTGGGTAACGCTTTAAATACATATTTATACATCTTTCTTAAAATAGTAACTTCCCCCAAGTATTAATGCTGTAATGTTTTTTTGGGAACGCTTTATTTGAAATGGCAAATGTGTTTCATGTAATAGATTTGATTTAGGATGAATGTGAAGAAAAGTTTCAGCTGTCAGGGCTTTCTGCCCATGGATGACCAAGCTTTGCAATAGCACAGGTCTTCTTCCAATGGATAAAAACAGTTTTTAGTACTTGCTTTCTGAATTACACACTACTTGTATCTCTGCCAAATTAACTCAAGTTTACCTATGCTTGAATCAGCTCCTGTCAAGTTAACCAGCTTCAAGTAAGAGTTGACAATACTGGAAAATAATAGGAGCTTCAAGAAGTAATTGTGTTATCTGCTGTGCTAACTCAACCTCTGCTCCACCAACAGACTAGCTGACCCGGGTTAGGAAGCACCATGACAAGACCGAAGGGTTTTGCACGTGGACAGAATTTAAGCTAAGTGCAGTGCTTCAGTTATAACTGGCATTAAGGCTGCAATAAAGACAAAACCTTAAGAACACATGCCCCGATATCAGGGTTTAACCACTGGATTTATCATTTTTAGTCTCCCAAGATGCACAAGTTCAAATCCCCAAGTTCTTACCTCAAATCAAGTAAGAACATTTTCAGAAAGAATTCGACCATTTTGCTTTTTGTGGTGGACTTTTAAGTAAACCCTAAAACACTTGAGATCTCCCCCCGCTCTGCCACTTAAACACTAGAGATGACATAGCACCTCCTGTAAGGAAAAAGTATTTCACTTGTCCCAGCTGAAACATCTCCCCACTTCTTGCTCTTAGGCCAACAGGCCTCCACCCTTCCCATAAAAATGGCTTTTTTCTAAAGTACTGCTTAAAAATCCTGTGTTCAGACTTTGGTATCAAGTCTCACCTGAGTAAGGGCATCAGGATGAGATGTAGAGTTAATAAGAGTTGTTGGGACTGGAAGGCAGAATCTACTGTGTTAAACTTCCAAATAACTCTTCTTTGCCATGTATCTCTTCACTAGACAATTAACCTATGTCTGAGCACCTCGGTTAATCTAGGATGCTGTTACTCCGCCAGGTCACCATGTCTGCTTTGGTGCTGCTCTGTGATGCGTGAATTGCTAGGACTTCCTCTTGGTGCTTCACTAAGCAGTGATGCCCTCTGAATTATTTTGCACTAGATATGGGAGAAGTTGTCTGACCCTCCTCGGCTGCACTGTACAAGTGTTCTTAGCCTGCCAGCTCAGTACACTACAGTGATTCTGGCTTGGCACTCTGCATCGCTGTTTGTGGCCTTTCCCTCTCAGGATAACAGGTTGTTCCTTTGTGCTGGCATTAATGCAACTCGCATCTTGGCAACAGGGGACAGATAGAGAGAACGAGGCATGGTAGAAGGCATTTTGGCAGCAGCTTCGCCACCTTGAGGAACTGGCAGGCTTTGCTGAGGTCACTGGCTGCAGGCAGGAATGGTAAGAGTTGAGACAGCTGATGTGGATTTTAAGAGAAGTGAATCTCCCTACCCTGACCGGCAGTGCTGAAGCAGGACCATGAGAGCGGAGAGGTGGTGGGGCTAAACTTGGGATAACTATCACTGGCTTTAGCACTTCTGCAGGCAATCTCCACAGAGCCGTGCAAGGAGCTTGCTGTGGTCCTGGTGTGCAAGGATGCACCGATGAAGGCAGTCATACGAGTCCAGGAGTGGCCTGCTGCCACTAGCTCAAAGTGGGTTCCAGATTGCTACCAACCAGTGTCTTACCATTTTGGCATTGGCAAGGTTGTTGCTGGTGTTGTCTGACTCAGTTGTGAGTAAACCACAAAAACAACTTGATGAAGATTGCTAAACCCCACCTCTAAGACTCGGTTTTGAGCAAATGGGATTTCCCAACTGTGCTGGGGCTCTCGGTGGTGCACGTGGCTGCCTGATGTCTGCCCTCATAAAGAGTAAATGAATGTTTACAGTAGGAGATTTGACTTGCTCATCATGCTGATCTTGGCTGGCCACAGAGAGGGAGAGACCATTGGTACTGGGCAGGGAATGTGCTAGGAGAGTTTGTAACACCATGTTCTCAACGTCTGGCATTAGCTTTTGTGGGGTTGCACTTTTGGGGGAAAGGCCAACGACCTTTCAATAGAGAGAGCGTAACATTACTTTAGGCAGTTACTCTAACTTGCTTCAGAACCTCAGATAGAAGAGGAAAAAGACTTCCAGGCCTCTGTTCATCTAAGGTATGGAAATCATTGTTTGGTGGGTGATGAGCAAGTTTGCCTGAGGAAGAAGCAGGGGAAGACAGAGTTTTCTCCTTCCTCTTACTAAGAGGCATCAAAGGAAGGACGAGAACAAAGAGGATTTCATGGATTGGGTCATGTTTGTGTTTCTCCCCGAAGGCAAAGATGACTTTGTTATACCAAGTGCAAACTCGGGATTATATCTGAGGGGAAAGGGTAAGGACTGGAGGCATAACTATCCTGGGCACTATGGGAGAGAATAAAGACTTCCTGCACAGGAGTCATGAGAGGATGGTACAGAACAAGATGAAGAACAAGGAAGACAAGGGGTATCGTGTGATCCATGGAAGAAGCATTACCAGGTCTTGGGAGACACAGAAAGAGGTAGCAACTGCTTTCAGCCTCTGTGAATTGGAAATATTAGTGAAACCAGCTCAGAAGAAATAATGGGTGGTAGGGACCAGAATTGTACCCCACAAACCAGAAGGCTGGAATTGTATAAAGGTAAGGAGAGGGGCTTCACGCTCACCACACCGAAGGACAGGGCAGTCTGTCCTGCAGAGGAGCCTCCAGCAATCCCTCAGTTTACCCTTTCATGCTTGTCTTCGTGGGGACCAGTGGTACTGCCAGAAATGACCTTGAATGGATCAAAGGAAACCACAGGGTTTGAGGTAGGGAGATAAAGGAGTTTGAGACACAGCGGGTGTTCTCATCCATTTTCCCCATTAAAGGGAAAGGCCCAGAAGGGACAAATGCATTTTGGAAGTAAGCACTTGCCTTAAAGATGTCATCAATGGGAATGGTTTGGATCCTTTGATAACAGCTGATGTTCTGGGAAAGCTGTCTAAGGATGGGCTTGATCTGAAAATTGGGAAGAGCATCTATAGCCATCATATGGCCAACCTGTTGAAGAGGGCTTTAAACTAGGTCTCACAGGGGTGGGATGAAAACCCACTGGCATCTTGTTTTCAGTGTCAAGAGCCGAGGACCAAGAGAAAAAGCCTAATTCTCAAGATGAGTTAGTCCAGCAAAAAGATGCAGGAGGAAAATGGGCAAGGCAGACTGCAAGGTATCTTTGATGCATATATGCAAATGCAAGAGGTAGCATAAAAATCTGGAAGTCCTAGTATGCAAAGAAATAATGACTTGTTGCTACAGAAATTTCCCTGTGATTGGAATATTAACATTAAGGGGTATACATTGTTTCAGGATCAGTTTTGCAGAAAAATGAGGTGGCATTGCACTGTCACAAATGTGTCATAGTCCTTGAAAAATAACATGTGTTGCTTAGAATTAAATGTTTCTTCTAACAATGTCCTGCATCTTAAATTTGAGTTTAAAAAAGGAAAAAGGCAAGAAAAGGTTTTAAAAAACCTTCTTATGCCCCAAAGAGGTTGCATTCTTGTACATATGTCTTTAATTGCTGTTTTATTTTTTTACTTAAATTGAGATTCAGAAAATTTGGGTGCATCTTAAATTCAATGCATGTGATATATACTTGATATGATATATACCTGCTTTCAAAGGTATATGATATATATGATATGTGATATATATGATATATGATATATACTTGATTTGGCTGAGGAACCAAGTGGCTGAGAGGGATCTTGGAGTCATAGTTGACTCCAAGATGAACATGAGCCGGCAGTGTGACACAGCAATCAACAAGGCCAGTCGCACCTTGGCATGCATTGGCAGATGCATGACCAACAATTCGAGGGAGGTGATGCTCCCCCTCTACGCGGCGTTGGAAAGGCTGCAGTTGGAGTACTGTGTCCAGTTCTGGGCGCCGCGCTTCAAGAGGGACACGGAGGATCTGGAGAGGGTTCAGAGGAGGGCCACTCACATGATTAGTGGTCTCTGTGAAAGACCCTATGAGGGGAGGTTGAGGGATCTGGATCTCTTCAGCCTTCACAAGAGACGACTGAGGGGAAACCTTGTACCCACCTACAAGTTTATCAAGGGAGGACAACAGAGAATTGGAGATGTGCTACTTTCCAGAGTGAGGAGTTACTAGGACTAATGGGTGCAAACTACTGGAGAGTAGATTCAGGTTAGACATTAGGAAGAAATGTTTCACAGTAAGGGTGGCCAGGATCTGGAATGGGCTTCCAAGAGCGGTGGTGCTATCACCTAGCTTGGAGGTCTTCAAGAGGAGGCTTGATAGTCACCTGGGTGGGGTCGCCTGACAGGGCAGGGCAGGGCAGGGTGGCACCTCAGAGACTAACTGGTTTGGAGAGACATGAATTTTGCAAGCAACAACCTCTTTCCTGCCAGGGGCAGGGGGTTGGACATGCTGTACCAAGACTGGGACTGGGAACCTGCAAGGACATTGCAAGGACATGATGATCCTCTGTGGTTCCTTCCGACTCTACAATCTATGAATCCAGGTGAAGCAGGTAACAAGGCTATTTAAAACTTATGAGAAAGTACTGTTGTGGAGATTTAAATTCCCTCATATCTGTTGGAACTTAATACAACAGAAATCTCCATTAAGTTCTTAACATGCATGGACAACAACTTTAGGTTTTAGAAAGTTGAGGCTACAACTAGGAGGTTATCGGTCTCGGATGTCGTTCTGACAAATAAGACAAAACAGGTGTGAACATGAAGGTGACATGAAATTTGAGAAGAAATGAGCACAGATAGAATTCATGGTTCTAAGAAAGGAAAAGTATGAGAGTGTCAAAGTAAGGATGCTGGGCTTCAAAAGAGCAGATAACCCATTCAGCGAAATAATACATGAGATCAGATTTCGTGAGTAGAGAGACCGAAGGATGAAGGGGTCCAGGAGGAAAGAGTTTCTAAAGGGTGTAGTATTGGAGGCTCAGCAAAAAGCTATTCAAACACAATGGGAAGATCAGAAGTGCAGAAGACTAATGTAAATATGTACATTGCTTCTTAATTACCTGAAAATCAGAAGAAAATACATGGAGTCAGTCCAAGGAAGGGGAAGTCACTAAGGGCATATACCAAGGAATAGCAAGAACTTGCAGGGGCAAAAACAGGAAATGAGATGCAAGTGGCAAGGGATGCTAAAGAAAACAAGAAGGGGGTCCTATAAGGATTTCAGAAAAGAAAGGCCAAAGAAATGTGGCCCATGCTCAATAGGGAAGGTGAGGTATTAATGGGTGGCTCAAGTCTGAGCTGCTCAATGACTATGTTAGCCTTAGTCATCACAAAAAGAAAGAAATAAATACTCGAAGGAAGTGAGCTGAGGAATCGCACGTGATGCCAGAAAGCTTGTCCAGTAGTTCTCCCAACTATACATTGATTTGTTGAAAGATCTCACTAAAATCCTTGCCTCTCCTACATTTCTTGGACTGTCCCAGCGACAGCAGCTCTCCAGACCTACCAAATAAGTAAGCTGCAACCAGACAGCTAACAAAATGAATATGGGCAAAGAAGGAGAAGGGTCGCAGATCAGAACAACAAAAGCAGAGGTCAGAGAGCTGTTGACTAATCTGAATGATTTCAGCTGACTGTTCCTGATGAGATTCACCCCAGGGTGCTGGCTGGAGAAATCTCAGAACTGCCGGCACTAGTATTGACAGAATCGTGGACGACAGACCGCTTACCCAGACTGGTGCCCATCTTTAAACAGGGAAGAAGGAAGACTTGGGGAATTATTGACTGGTCAGCCTGACTTCAATACCTGGCAAGTTTTCATGGAACAAATTATAAAACCATCAATGTGTAAGCACCTGGAGGCAAAAGAGGTGATCAGTAACTGCCAACATGCATTTGCTTAAAACAAATTATTGCAAACCAGCTAGATCTCCTCCTCTGAGGGGACGAAGATTGCCCAGTTAGTCTGAAGTTGTGCAGAAGATAGGGCAGGGTGATACCTCAGAGACTAACTGGTTCAGAGAAGCATGAACTTTTGTGGGCAACAGCCTACTTCATCTGACAAAGTAGGTTGTTGCTTGCAAAGTTCATGTCTCTCCAAACCAGTTAGTCTCTGAGGTGCCACCCTGCCCTGCCCTCTTTGCTGGGGTATTCATTTGAAAGAGGAGAGTGGAGTATGATTTACCTGAACTGTGATTAGGCTTTGATGCAGTCCCACCTGACACTTGCACAAGTAAAACTGAAGAAGTGGGCTCGACACATAATTGGCACCATTAGGCAAGAGGCATAATTGGTTGAATTGCAACAGATGAAGTATAACTGCAAATGGAGCCGTGTCAGAGCGGCGGTAGGTTTTAAGTGGGGTTCTGCAAGGTCTGTTCTGGGTTTGGTGCATTTTAACTTTTTTATTGGTGACTCAGATGCAGAGTTTGCTGATCAAGTTTACAGATGACAAAACTGGGAAGGCTTGCAAACACTTTTTGGAGCACAGGATTTGCATTCAAAAGGGTCCTTATAAGTTGGAGTATTGGGCTGTAGGCAATGCATTGAATTTGGCAGGGCCAGGATCACGGGGTGATCACGGGAGCCAGGGCCTGAGGCAGAGACGCAATCTGCTGCCCACACGTCTCTGCGATGGGCAGCAGTTCTGCAGGCAGGAATATGCTGGGTACAGATCACAGCTCTGCCCTGGGCCTGCATTATCACCACCCCAAAATCCCAGTCCCAGTCTTGGTACTGCCTACCCATCCTGCTCCCAGATGCCGCTCCCTGCCTGCCCACAGCCCCATCCCACCCACCCAGCAGAGCATGCCATGCCTGTGTGGAGACCGCGGGATTGCTGAGTGGTGACAACGTGAGATCGGGGCTTGATACAGAGCTGTGATCTGTTCCCTGCAGAACCAGTACTCATTGCAGGGACATGCAAGGAACAGATCACGGGTCTGCCTCAGGCTGCAGCCTGGTACTGTCATGGCCCCGCAATCCTGACCCCAGCCCCGGCCCTGCTTGCCCATGGCCCATCTGGCCGAGTGTGAGCCACTTAGGGAGTTTTGGTGGGTTGTCGGGGTGCTGACCAAAGGAGGCAGCGCTGACCCAGCCCACAACAGCGCATCAAAACTCCCTGTGACCCTCCAGCCCAAATAATTGCCCACCCCTGCCCTTGCGCATACCCTGCCCACCGCATGCTGCAGACACAGCTCATCCCCAGTGCCCATTCTCCAGTCCACCACACAACAGGTGCAGAGGAGCCTCTGCCTTGAGCCTGCCGGGAACTCAGGTGAGTGGGGCATGGTTAGGGCATGCTCAAGCCCTGTGGCTCCAGTGCATACCAGACAAGCTGTTCAGGGCCATCTACATGGGGTTGCTCACTAAAATGAATCCCAGTGAACTAAGTGTGAGTTTAAAGTGGATTAGTTAAACTGCACTGAACTTCTGTGAAAAAATGTGAATTAAGATAAGCTACGTTAAGGTCACTGCCTAAAAACAGGCAACCAGCTTGATTCAAATTTGAACATTTTATTCACAACAAACCCCAGGCTTTGCAGACTGACAAGTCCATTGTCCCATGTTAAGTACCTGTGAATTATCCGAATTAACACTTTGGGCTAATTGGAGTTAATCGCCATGTAGGCCTCATGTAAGCTATGATGCAGGTCAGACCCTGGACTGATCAGCACCACATTAAAATGGGATTGATCAGTGCCGCATTAAAGTGCTTGTCTGGTTTTTTTTTAGTTTTATATAGTCACAAGCTAATTGCATTGTGAGGCAGCACATCTGAAATGGGCTATCCTGCTCCTCTTTTTTCCCCCAGGTTTTGATTCGGGTTATTCAGGGTATAAATAAGATATGCCCGTTATGCCCATGTAGAAGAGAGAAATTCATCTCACTGTCTACACTGAGTATCCAAAATAAAAATTCAGTGTGCAGCAACTAGCATGCCATAAACTCACCCTAGCTCGCTGCCTGCTAATATGACTATGAAGACAGGTCGTTAGTGAGCAATAACTGTCCTCCCAGGGTGCTTGTGTAAAGTAGCACTTACACTGTACATTCACACCCACACTTGCTGCACACCAGCTTCCTTCTTGAAGGCAAGCTCTGAGAAACTTTTACTGAGCAAGGGTAGGATGCTTTATGTATGCAGCGACTTTGCATGATAAATATCTGTGCTAACAGTCAAAGTAAACTTTCTGAAATAAGTATCCTACATCTTTTTATTTAAACAAAAAATAATTTAGAAGGACCTTTAATTTTTTGTTCCCTGGGATTCTGAGGCCTTAGCCCTCATTAACTGATCTCTGCTGTCAATTAATAACAAATCACCTCCCAGTGTGTGCCTATTAGGACTAGATGACCTGAAAACAAGTGCCATTACCTCCAGTGGTCTGCAGAGACCTTGTATTAATTAAAGCAAGTCCCTTCCATGCTTGCAGTCAGCAAGTGACAGAAGGGAGAGAGAACTGGTGAAAAGGTCAGGAGACATCAGTTGATTTGAGGTTGGTTTTCCATCGTTTAAAATACTACTTGTATTAAAGTAATAGCAGTGTTTATCTGAGCCCAGTGGCTGGGTAAATCTGGTTGCATCGGTGTACCTGAAGACAATCTGGCTCCAACTTTTTAGTAATTAAAAAGCTCTGTAACACTCATGAATCTTGTCTCCGTTAATTCATATTGTCCTCATCACAAAACAGCATTTTTTGGTCTGAGCTGCCCTTTTTGGTTCTCACGGATCCAGTTCTGTTCTTGGCCCCTTGACACTTGTGTAACATCCACTGCTACACATGGCAACTTTATATTTGAATTTGGCTTTTACGGGCCTAGTTTCCAAGGGCAACAGGGATGAGATTTTCCATCTTAAAATTTTATTCTGTTCTCATTGCTATGTATTTCTTAGGATGAGGTCTTTTCTGTGGAATCTATTTAAATACACACGGGTGTTTCAGAAACTAACAGCAGTTTCAAAATAGAGCCAGTTTGTGTGCAGCCATCATTTCCTGGACCGCATCTTCTCTGCATAGTCATAAGCAATGGGTGCATTTGAGAGTGTCACCATTAGTATTCCCCGCTGCCATGTAATTTCCCACTTTGGCAGCATGGGAAGATGTTTTGCTGCTAGTCTCTGAAATACCCTCAAAAAAATAATGTGCTGTAGCTTATAATATTGCACTTGAGTGGTGTCAGTGGAGTTACTTTACAGTAAGGGAAGTATAAAGAGAATTGGGACCAATATTTTCATTTATCCTTGGTCAGCAGGTTCTACTGAAAATAAGCAAGGCCATCGATGGAAGGAGTATTGTATTACAGCATGTGTTTGAGCTTGGGAAGGATGGCATTGTAGTTGGAGAGCTGACGTGGGACTCAGTCTGTTTAGTTCCTTCTGGCACAGGCCTCCCCTAGGATCTTGGGACCCTCACAGGGCCGGGCTGTGCTTGGGAGCACTGCTGTGAAGCGCACCCTGCCCGCTCCAATGAGTGCATGTGTAGAGCTGAGCTGCCTGCTTCAAAGACATCTAAGTCAGTGGAGTCTATTGTGCAGCTTCCAAGAGCATGGTCCTGAGGAGAGTCTTCATGAAATCCACCATCTTAGTTGGAAGGACAGAAAAACAAATGCCAGTGTTGTGGCTCAAGCAAATACCAGCAGCATTGAAGCCATATTTATACATCACCAGCTCCATTAGACAAGACGTGTCATAAGGATGCAGGGCAACCAGATCCCAAAGCAGGTCCTGTATTCCCAACTCACTGATAGTCACCGCTTCAGAGGTGGGCACAAGAAGAGATTCAAGGACACCGTGAAGGCCAGTGTCTAGTATTGACATCAATAGCTGGGAGACTCAAGCACCGAATCATCCCCAGTGGCGCTGCAGTGTGCGACAAGGCGTCGATCGTTTTGAGCAAACTCTCCTCCCTCTGGAGCTGGGTAGATGAGAGAGGCAGAGGTAAAGAGCTGTGACCTGACATCACCAGGATCTACGCCTTCCTCCTGGAGCTACTTGCCATGTCTGAGTCAAACACGCAGATCTCGGATCAGCCTTCTCTGTCATCCACGGACTCACTGATGACTTTCCTGTTTTACTGGACGACTGTCAGAAGGAAAGCTAGATATGCCCCTTTATAGACTAACTAAATGAGGGGGAGAAAACATGCACAAGTGTCCATGAACCCCAGTTCACTTCATCAGATGCTGTGAAAGGACTTGCAGAAAGCAGTGCATAATGAGAGAGAAATAAGAATGTGAAAGTGAAGGAGGGAAGGGGAGCAGGGAGAGAAGGGGTGCAATGCTAGAAGGGAGAAGTAAGCTGTGAGTAAACCCATAGAAAAAAAGGGGTCACAAAAGCTAATCCAGATAATGAGATAAGGAGCCATAGACCCTGTTTAAACCATGCTTATCACAGTCTAGTTTGTGGATGATTTCTTGTTTGGCAACTTTTCACTCAAACTAATTTTTAAATGTTTTTGGCCCAACAACAGTAATCCTGAGGTCAGCAATGGAGCATTCAGGGAGACTGAAGTGCTTTGCCACAAGCTTTTGTGTCTTTTTGCAGTTGATGTCAGATTGGTGTCCGTTCTTTCTTTCTGCATCGAGATCACCCTGTCTGTCTGATGTAGATAGCAGGGGGGCGTTGTACGCAGGTGATGGTGTATATGACATTGGTGAATGAACCTTGGACATGGTACTCCTTGTAATGAGGTCCAGTAGCGATGTGGTCTATATCGATGTGGGAACACAGAAGGCTTTGGGTGCTTTGCAAGGCTTGGTGTTTCAGTGAGGATGGGAGTTCGTTAGTCTGTTGTTTGAGAGACACTGTTTGAGGCTAGGGGGCTCTCTGTAAGCCAGGACAGGTTTGTCCCCCAAAGCTACCTTGAGACAGTCATCCTTTTCCAGCTGGGGTTGGAGGTCATTAATGATGGATCTTATGTGTTCAAGCTGGGGGCTTCAGGTGGCAACCAGAGGGATTCTGTTATCCTTATACTAGAAGATTATCATCCTTGTATCGAGGGACTGCGTTTGCTGCTAAGTTTGCTGCATAACGGGTGCAGATGAAGCACGGTACAGTAGAACCTGCGTCATTTCTTCTGGGGTGGTTCCCAGCCTGTTAAGTCATGGCAGGTTGCTAAATTAAGGATGAGCTTCTCAGCTATTTGCTGCAGTCTTCACTTCAAAAAGTGCCACTTCCTCACATAGCTGGAGTTCATCAGTGGTCCCGTGCCACTGGCTGGAGAAGCTATACCTTTGAAATAAAAGTCTCAGCAAACAGCTGGAGCTCTCCTTGTGCAGCTCTTGGCTGCAGCTCTGTATAGCCCTGGTAGTTCACAAAACCCTCATCTAGGCGGAGGCGCTGGGAACTGAACACTGCAAAGTATCTAGGGTCTAGCGTATGTCTCTTTATGTCACTGTCTGCTGCTATAATTGAGGGGTATAGACATGCCTAGTGCGTTTGGAGGCTTCTGATTTATTGGTAACTAGTTTTTTTGTTCCCCCATCTGGGGGGTTAGATTATTTTTATTATGTTCTCCAGACGCTTGCCAAAGCAATCCTTCTCTCAGCCTTTTATTTTGATTGCTTTATAAGCTTAACTGCTCTTCTGAACACTTAACCAATAATTGTTCTTTTTCACCAATCAATTGGAGCCTTGTTTATTAGCGCTTATTTTCTGATATCTGGCTGCTGTTCATGATGGTGATGTGTGAAGTGCAGTTAATACCAGCTGGTTTTCCTAAACAAGACAGACAAAGCCAGGGGATATCAACAGGATTTGAAAGAAACCAGGCATATTTTTAAATGAGGGTTTTTTTTCAGATATTCTGAGTCCAAAAACTGTAATAAACCAGAGGGGTTGATGATGATTTGAAAACCCTTCCCTGAAAATATAAACCCACAGCGGTAATTTGTCCAGCTGTTGAAAGGTAACAACGTTCTGTAAGCAAACAGAGTTTGTTAATAAAAATAAATAAATAGCAACATGTTCACAATGATTAAAATATCATCATTAAAAATGGTTATTAAGCACTAGAGCCAAGCTTTCCACAAGTTTTGGGGTGGGACAGTATATGCAAGGTTTGGTCCAAACCTGTTGCTAATCCCAATATTAAACTGTGGACTCTCACTCCAGATTAAGCCAATCATGTGGTGATAGGCCAAGAGCAGGCAAAATATAGCCCATGGACCAGATCTGGCCTACCACGCCATTCTGTCCAGGCCACAAGGTCCCTCTAAAATCTAGACAATTATTACCTGCCGGTAGGTGCCTGTCTGAAACCTGTCCAGGCGCCAGCAGCACAAAGTACCAACAGCACAAGCCACTGGCTGCAGCAACAAGCAGTTTGGGCTCTGGTTACAACACAACCAACCCAACCCCAACCTGATCTGCCCTGCTGCACTCCCACCCCCCAAAAGCTTCTGGCTAGGAGAGGTTTCTGCCCTGGTGACCCTGTGGCTGTTCCCCAGCCCGCCCTTGTCTGAGAGTTGAAATCCAGGTAAGACTTGGTGATGGGGAGGGACCACCGGTGGTGTGTGTGGGGTTAGGGTAGGGGGTGTGGAACTATGTGTGGGGGCTGTGGGTGGGTGTGTTCAGGGGCATGGTGCAGAGTGGGGTATGTGGAAGGGTGTCAGTGTGTATGTGTGGATATGGTGGGTGAGTATAGGAGTGTGTGTGGGTATGTGTGGGGGGCTGTGGTAAGGTGTGAGATTATGGTGGGGGATGGGAGTGTGTGTGAGGACTGTGGGAGGGTATGAGTGTGTGTTGAGTGTACGGTGGGAGGTGGGGAGCCAGCTCTGTCTGTTCCATCTTGGCTGCAACATGCAGTTCCCGGCTGCAAGGCTGCGACCCGTATGGTGCAGCATGAGGCCAGCTTGGCCCAGCCTGGTACGGTGCAGTTCCAGCTGCAAGGCATGACACAGAGCCAGCCTGGCCTGGCCCAGCCCAGCTGTACCATATGGTTACCAGCTGCAAAGCCAGGACCCATGCAGCCAGGCACGGAACCAGCCTGGCCTGGCCCGGCCCCTCTCCTCCCCTCCGTGCCGGGACCCACACAGCACGGCACAGAGCCAGCCTGTCCTGGCCTGACTTGTCCTGGCTGTGGCGCATGGTTTCCCACTGCAAGGCTGGGACCCACGTGGCATGGCACAGAGG
>JAGPOW010001338.1:1497369-1513715 GCA_030014935.1 Caiman crocodilus | reverse complement strand
TGCCCCGTGGGCTGGATGGGCAGTGCCCACTCTGTCCGCAGGCTGGATCTGGCCATTGAGCCCCATCCAGCACATGACATGGGTGAGGCTGGGGTCATTGTGGCTACGTAGGAGCAAGTGAGGCAACCCAGTGCTTGATCCTGATCCCGATCCAGCTGTGCGGTGGGGAAGGGGGCATGCCCCAGCCCCAATCTGGCCATATGCGGGGAGTGGGGAGGAAGAGGGGCATGGCTCAGTCCCAATCCAGCTGCGTGTGACTTGGAAATTTCCCCCACTGCCAAATTTCCTGACCTGTGGGGAGCCCCATGGACTGGCTGCCCTGTCTCCATGGGCCGGATTTGGCCTGTGGGCTTGGAAGCTGAGCACCCCTGCTTTAGATCCTTAATATCTTTTTCTTTTATAAGACTCACCTTCAAAAATGAAATAATCCCTTCTTTCAAGGTGAACCCAGATACTTTTTCTCTACCACTTCAGAAATAGTCACCCCGGGGAGCTTAGACGGAGGTACTTGGTGCGTGTGTGTTGCTGTTGATTTGCAAGGAAACAAAAAAGTGACTTATTGAGAACACCTGGTATGGCCACCTTGGGCAGTGTTATTTCGATTTTTTTTTTTTTAAAGGCCCTAAAACTTTTTCTTTGTAACTTTGGGGAATAAAATTCCTTTTTTGCAATAAAAGTGTCAATAATTATTACATAATCACTTGACTCCAGGAGCTGGAGCTTTAAGAAAGCCTTCACATTTCATAACACCCCACAATAAAACGGAGAGCGTTGATGAGACTTAACTGTTCCTGACACCTGGGAGGCAACCATTGGCAAGGAAAAGGGTTAAAAACCTCTCACTAAACAGTTTGCAGGGGATGGGGCCCTTTTACCTGAAGTAAAACCTAGACTCAGGAGAAAGCAGCGTTGTGTTTAAGCTGCTAAGTAAACAGTGTAAGCCCTTTTGCGGTGGGGGCAGAGACCGGCTCTGGCTACAAACATTGTTCTTGGACCCGGATTGACTGCACCGCGATGCGTCCCCGCACAACTGACCCTCCTCATTGGCAACACAGATGTCTCCTGCCGTCCTTCAGGGTCAGGCCCTGTCACTCCCAGGTCTTCTGGGGCCTGATCGTGTCGGACAACTGCAGGAGGAGGAACTGATTCAGGGCATGCCTCTGCAAATGGAGCACAGGTTGAAGCATGGTAGCACAAGACACCCCCCCAAGGAATGCCCCGCTGGCGGATCTGCAGCAGGGGACCCAGGGAGGCACCCCCAGGGCTTCGGGGACCTGATCCTTAGGCACCTCGGGAATATCCATGCGTGGGATTGGGCTCATGAAGCCCTAGGTGTGCATGCCCAGGGCAGCTGGAGAGCACGGGCAGCTCTGGGCTGGCCATACCCTCCTGCCATAGAGCGAACAGACATCCACTGCAAAAAAGCAGCACGCATTTTAACTACGTATTATTACAGCTACGATTTTATGCATTTGTAGTGCAACAAGGGGCATGGACATCTGTTTGCTTGGGCTTCATGCCACCATAAGAATTTTTATGGTGGCACAGAGATGATATCTGTTTTCAGCTTTTGTTAGGTATTTGTGTACTCTAACGTGGTGGGGGCCTGATCTGCGACTGGTGTCTTGGGCACGGTTTATTATTGGGCACGGGTTATTAGACATTGCATTAATATAAAAAATAAATATACTTTCTGCCATGAGATTCTGTGGGATTGTCTACATGTGCATTTATGCTGGTTTAAATAAGTTACTGTACAGTAAGTGGGAGTAGGCCAACATCCATATGTGCAGGTGTTAAAATGCATTAACACTGTGTGGGTGTCACAGGTGGAGGAGTGAGTGCTTCCAGCAGTGACTCCCAGGCCCAATGGGAGCTTTTCTGCTGCTCCTCCACATTTGCCTTTGAAGTCTTCACTACAAGCAGATAACCAAGCAAAGCACAATATCTCTGCAGATTCAGTAAACTGATTTTTGTGTGTGTGTGTGTGTGTGTGTGTGTGTATAAAACTTCTGCCTTATTGCTCGGGCAGTAGCAGCAGCCAAACGATCAGAACTTTTCCTCCTCACCCCCCTAATCGTCAGTGGCTGGCAGCTTTCTAAAACTTTCGTATTTGGGGTTTAAATTTGGCAGGACTTGGAATATCTGAGCAAACACCACTCAGCTGAGGATGAGAAGAAAAGAGATGCTTTTTTTCCATTATAGCCACAAAAAATGTGATGCCTTCTGCACACTGCTAGAGCCAGGGTAGCAGGTGAAAATGGAACGGGTCCATTTGGCAGGTGTTAGCCCATTAGGGTACGGAGGTGCCCTGGCAGCATCCTGGTGAAGATCTGCTTGGATCCAGCAAAGTCCTAAGGGTTTGACAGTTATTACTGAGCTTATACTTGTTCAAGTAGCCAAAGGTGCTTTTCAGCTTCTCCCAGTAATCCCAAAGAAAATGATATACACTGTGCCTGCGTGTGAAAACAAGAACAGGTTGGAAAATGTTTCCCCATCCTTAGAAAACTTAGATATTTTCACATAAGATGAAAAAAAATGAAATCCCCAAATGAAAATGTCTTGGTAATTTTGGGGGGAAACTTCCATTTATTTTTTTTACCTCTTTTGGCTAAACACAGGACAGGAAATACAGAAAACATCTGTTTTCAGCCCCTAATTTCCTATTTTGATGGGGTTTGGTCTCCAAATGAAAAAATCAAACACTCAAGGAAGGTAGATACTTCTTACAAATGTATTTGGTGAGTTGGGAACCCGGTTTTCTACTGAAATGAGTTTGGATGGAAAATTTTTGGCCAGCTCATCTTGTAACCCACATTTGTCCCCCTGCTATTGACCGGACAGAGACCCTGACAGAAGCCTTGTGGTTACAGATGTGAAGCTAATTTTACTTCTTAGTTAAAATGCTACAAGTAAAATGTTAAAGTTGATTAATTTACTGCTTGTAACAGTTTAAAGTGTTACAAATAGTAAAATGCAGGGAGCTCAGTGTCATTAAACCACTAGAGGATGCTGCAAAAGTTGCATAGTTATAATAAGCTGTCGGTCTGTTCACTGTATAGCTGAGGTGTAAAGCAGTGAAACCTCTGTATCCACTAGAGAGAAGAGCTGCAGATGTCAGAGCAAATCTGAGAAAATTCCATTGAACTGAATAAACGAGAAACCATCCAGAAGAGTTGAGTGCAATAGATTCAACCTTTCCTTTGGTGGAAGCGAGGGAAGGGAATGCCAGCTAGGTTACCTTGCTTGACTGAACTTTGGAATGATTCCAGGAGCAAAAGGCCTCTCGTCTCCATTAATCGGTGTAAAGAGGACCTCTTCATCCCTTCAGGTCTTGGAACCTGTTCCACCCCTTGTAACTAAATGCTTCCATCTTTCTGTTTGATTTCTCTGCCTAAAGGTGGGCCTTAATGTTCTGGTTCAGAGAGCGAACAAGTTTACCCCAGCCACCCGTCTCTTGATCCAGAGGTTTGTGCCATTCCCTGCTGTAGGTAAGACCATACATTTTCTCTCTACTTTGTGTGTCTGTGATACTTAGATAAGTATGGATTCATGCTCTTCCACCTGTGCAGGTAGTTTCTGTCTTTTAAACCAAGGAATTTACTGTTACAGGGGGGCCTTGATGTTGGTTGGTAGAGAGCAGTCTATTTGGGTCGATCATGCCATCCAGAGAAGATTGGGCTCTTCTCTACTCTACCTGTGGTGATTGTATAGCCCTGTCTTGGAGCAAACAAACTCTAACGCCTGCTGTTTCTGGACCATGGTTTAGTTAATAGAAAGGACTTGCAAGGTGTTACCAGGCTGACATGTTTTGGTTTGTATCTTGGAAATGTCATTTAGGTCAGGGGTTGGCAAACTACAGCCAGGTTTGGATCCAGCCCATGAGGCTCTGATTCTGTGTTGGAGGGGCACCAATTTGAAAGGGACACACTGGGCATGTCTACACATGTAATTAGACACGCCTAAACTTAATACATTTTTGTTTAAGGTGCATTAAGGTGATTTAGGCGTGCGTCTACCCATAGACACACTAACGCACATTAAGGTGCATTAAATTTAGGCTGGCATAGCTAAACAGCATTAGCCCACATGTAGTTGTGCTAATGCACATTAATGCACAGTGCATCGATTAACACATGCTGCGTTAATGCATATTGAGGATGTACGTGTGGGCTTCTGTGACTTAGCTATGCTAGTGTAAATTTGGTTTTTGCTTTAAGCAGGTATCAAATTTAGGCAGGATTAGCTTAAAATCATGATTTTTAAGGCATATTAAGGGTGTGTGTCCACACATGTGCGCCCTTAATGCATCTTAAAAATGGCAATTTTAGGCTAATCCCCCTAAAGGGGCCAGGTGTAGACAAGCCCACTGAAGCAGCAATTTAAAATCTTCTGTTCTGTGCCCTCACCACCAAATTTGCCCTTCCCTATTAGCGTTCTCCATAGCTTTCAGTGCAAAGGGGCACAGAGCAAGGAGAGGACTGGAATAGCTGGGGAGGAAGATCGGCAGTCCATCGTGGTAGCTGGGTCACACATGTCCAGCCCGCTGCTCAGAAAGGTTGCCAACCCCTGACTTGGGTGAAGAAGGCCGCCTTTTTAAGTGCAAGAAGATTTGGAGCTGTCTTTAAAGTATTCCAGAGCAACGAGAAAATATTACGGAAAGAACATTTTTTAGTAACAGGGCAATTATTCCTGGTATTAACCTCTCCTTGGTGTGTAGAAAGCACAACACAATTAGCAGTAGAAGCACCAATTCCCAGTGAGATCTGGCGAAACCAGATTTATAGATGGCCTTATATTGGGGCATCTTATTTTTTAAATGCTCAGGTTAAGCATGCTCTTTAGAGACACTGAGCATCTTCAGCTCCCACCAAGTCTGGCTGGAGGAGAGGATGAGCTGGCCTTTTAACAACTAGGCCCAGAGATTCTTAATCTGGATGCACAGAAGTGTACACACCCCAAGTGTACACGCTCACCAGGATCTGGGGGAACAACTGTTCACCAGAGTGCCCCAAGGGCTGACAAGAACGAACGATCACAAACTGCACCGCGACCAATTCCGGCTGGACATAAGGAAGAACTTCTTCGCAGTCTGAGCCCCCAAGGTCTGGAATAGACTGCCGCCAGAGGCGTTTCAAGCACCCACTTTGAATGCCTTCAAGGCACGTTTGGATGCTTATCTTGCTGTGATCCTATGATCCCTGCTGACTTCCAGCCCCTGGGGTAAGGGTTGGACTCTGGGGTCCCTTCCAGCCCAAATGTCTATGAAGTCTGTGGCTACTGTTAGAAGTATTGACCTTGAACTTTTTGTGCCTTTTATGTTTTCTGGTCTCCAACAGCCATACCACAGACAGACCAACCCTGGATATCTGTTCTGTGAAGCTCTTGGGACACTCGGCAAACGCAAATAATGATGATACTTGTCTGCCTATAAGACCTGTTGCGTGGATTGCTTGTGGTGCACTTTAAACCTGAACTGTTCCCTAGGCTTTTGTAAAGCAGTTCTCCCTTTTTCAGGAAAAGTGTGACTCCTTCCAGGACTTCAGTAGGCAACAACAGTTGTAAATGGTATCTTTTTGTGCTGGGTAGAATGTATATGGTGTTGGTTTAGGATCATAAGCAAATAGGACTGGAAGAGACCACACAAGGTCATCTAGTCCAGCCCCTGCTCAAGGCAGGATCGTCCCTGACTAAACAATCCCAGCTAAGCACCCATCCAGCTTCCTCAGTTCCCAAGCTTGTGGGTTCTCAGTGGGTTCAAGGTGCCTGTACCCGAGCAAATACACCTAATATCATCCGAGCATGGAAGCTAAGCAGTCCTGGGCTGGGTTCATAGTTGGATAGGAGGCTCCCGTACATCTCCAACACGTGGGAGTACAAATGAAGGAGCTGTGGGTGAATGCTGTGGCTCAGATCCTGCTCCATCTCTAATATGTTTAAGGCTAGGAACATACATAACTTTGAACAACTTTACAACGGGAGGGAGAATTGCTGCTTAGGTACAGGCATGAGCTGCTCTGATGTCACTGCTACATCTGCCTACTCTCATAGCAGTGCAAGTAAACTAAATCTCTGTAAATATAACTGTGCGAAACAGGAGTAAGGCCACAGCCATTTTGCTGCAGCACAGGAGCATGCAGAGGTAATGGTTACGTCAGAACAACACATAGCAGCGTCATTTCATAACCATGCTATTGTAATGTCTGGGTGTGTATGCCCTAGGTAGCACTTAGATGATTTTTGGTATCTAAGCCTCTAAGGCTGATCTTTTTCCACCCTGCTTAAGTCTCAGAAAACGCTTAACCCGTCTGCTTTTGTAATGTATTGGTGTATTTTTCCAATCGCTATATCACACAAAATGCACAAATAACATTGGAAGCCGGGGCCAACACCCAGACCTCCCTCCCTGGAGAGTGTCGTCTCCTCTGGGCTACAGAATCAGGCCCTCTCTTCCCTTCTGTCTTAGTCTACGATATTTGCATTCCTTTTTCTCCAATAATCCAGTTTCAACACGGGGCAGGGAGGAAGTCCTCTGCTCTGCCAGTGTATAGCCTGGTGTTTAGGGCACTCTTGTGGGAGATGTGGGTTTGAATCCACACCAGTTGGCTACCTGAAGGGGAAAGCTGTCATTTCACCACCTTCCTCTTGACCAAGCTTGGCATCAGCTAACTCAAGATCAACCCCTGGTATGGGCAGATCTCCGTGAGGCATCACTAGGTGGTCATGATATTAGAGAGTGCAACCATCCTTGAGACTGATTGGACTTGTTCTGTGATGTGAGTTGAAGAACAAGACCTCGACATGTTATTTAAATATCCAAGTAGTAGTCAAGTAAGGATTCAGTCCTGTGAGGTGCTGGGGGTCCACACCTGCATTTTGGAAATGAATTGGGAATTCAGGATAACTAGCACTTTGCTGCACAATATAAAGGGATCTTGGTGTGAGTTAGAGCCAGGCCCTCTGGGATTCAGTGCAGACTTAAATGGTACCTAAGCCTAGCACAGACTCTGCACAGAGGTAAATCTAACCTTTAGAGCTAAGCAAGTTATCCATGATTGTTGGTGTTCATTGGATGATTTTTTTGTGTTGTGGAAATGATTGTATGTATTCATCACTCAAAGCTCTTATTTCTCCAGCACGTGGCTCTCAATCAGCAGACCATTCAGGAATTGCACACTTCTAAAGGAAATATGCAGTTCAGACTTGGCTATCAGCAGCTATTTGATCAGTCAGTCCTGACACTCGCAATCATGAATGCCTGTACTGCTGAAGATTGGTGTTTGTGGCAAGTAAGCACAGAGGGTCAGGAATACAGCTGGCTGAATAGTCGTACTTGGCCTTTCCCACTATTCATTCAATTTGACTTGAAGCCGGTAAGCGTTCTCGTACATCACAGATTGCCATTAAAGTCACGCTCCTCCTGCGCTGGCGAAAGAGAAGAATAGACTTCCCTCTAGTGCACTGTGGCTGTCGGAGGATGTTGTACCAAGAGGGCGATGCGTCTTTCAAATTGCTGAAGATTGCGGCAAACAGCCTTGTAGCAAAGGAACTGTTCAAAGCTGTGGCAGAAGCAGGAAGCTTATTTCTCCAAGTTCAGTTTCCATCCCCAACCAATTGAAATAATAGTAAATATTGACTGACCATGGAAAATGACAACCCTAAAGCACTTTGCATTTAAGATGCATAGTACTGCTGTGGGTTGAATGGGAGATGGAATCAAGGCCCTAAATCAGTGATAGACTTCATCCTTACGATAGCAAAAATGGATGCAACGCTTTTGCTGAGGGAACGCCAACTTTTCGGAGCTGCCTGTAGAAAAGGGCAGAACAGTGAGAATAGGGGGCATCCCTCTGCCCCTAGCTCTTCGGAAGTACAAAATGAAACCATGCTGCAGTTTTGTCATTGTAATAGTTTGCTCCAGGCAGGGAGACTTACCTTGGAACAAAGGTGCTGCCTGTGGTGCAGTGATGTTCAGCCTTTTGGCCCCATAGGCCAGATGAGTGGTGCAAAGCTACTCTGTGGGCCAGTTTGGACCCAGCACACTCCCCTATACACCAGAATTGCAGCCTTTAGGCTTAGCACCATCCCTTCCCAGCCCGCAACCCTGGGCTTGGGCCCTGGAGTCTGACACCGCTCCCTCCCACACCTTGGATTGGAACCAGGTATCTCTGCGCTGCCCCTGCCCAGTCCTGCATGCTGGGATCCAGCACCTGACCCAGCATGCAGGGCCTGGAGATGCCCCAGGTCTGGAAATTTGGCAGCAGGTGTGGATCCTACCACTCCCTCACTGCTAAATTTCTGGACCCAGATGACACAGGCCCACAGGCCATATCTGGCCCGCAGGATGGAGGTTAAGCCCCCCTGCTGTAGAGCAGTGTTGTCCTTCTGTTGACCACTTCCAGGGGGTTGTGGACTGTTGCCATTTGGAAGGGAAAAACCAATGCTGTCCCAGATGTCTTTGATGCAGTCCTGCTTGCTTGCAAAGGATGTATGAAGCCCTGTTTCCTGGATGCAGCAGGAAGCGACCAAGTGACTGCTCCCCTGCTTACAATTCCAGCCCCCTTTTTCTGGTCCGCGCTTAGCCCCAAATCTTTCCTTTGTGCTTTTCTCAGGGTTGCATTCCTGCTGGTTCCCAAAGAGTGTGCCCTTGGCTTCTTTCTTGCTGTCTTCACTGTCTCCATTTAACAGACTTATGTAAAAAGGATGAGGGCAAAAGACCCCAGGGACAGAGGCATTGCCATGTAGCAGCAGCTCCATTGCAACTACCCATGCACATGCATGTGCCTCACGGTAGTAGAAGCTAAGCTACAGTAACTTACCCTGATTTCACTGAGGGTCTGAGCTACTGTGGTTAAACTTCTTATTGTGGATAACATCATGTGCATGCTGACTTTAGGATGGAGCAGGGCCCGTGCAGCAAGCCTCTGCTCCCTTTACCATGCAGTGCACAACATGTCCATATGCTCCTTCTTTGCCCCTGTCCCTTTTACAGGCACACAGACCATCACAGAACAATAACTAGGGATCCTCTACTGCTCACCTGTACCAATGTTGTGAGTGGTGACATGTGCCTTAGTTTGAGTGGAGCCTGGTACTGTTTCCCATTATGGAACCAGCTTTCTTACAAGTCTTTAGATGAAGGGCCGTAGCTAAGCCCAGCATTTCTTCCCAAGAAAACTTGTGCAACCACATTTTCTAGCTCTCTTGGAATAAAAAAAGAAGAGAAGATATCTGAGTATCTTAAAAGACTAATCACCAGTCAGGAGCCATTGCTGACCTGGATAATGATTATTGCAGCGATTCCACACATTTAATGAAGCTTTTTCTATTTCTGTAGCAGGCCATTAAAGTGAGAACTCTTTAGGGCTTGGTTCAGTTTTAAAGCTTCACCCAAGTCGGTTCTTCTGCTGACTCTGCATCAGACAATTTTCATCCCCGATTTAGACTGCTGCTCAGCGACAGGTGAAATTCTCCAGCCTCTGCTAGCTAGCAGAAGACAAAGCAGCATACATCTAAAGGTCTGCTGCAAAAAATACGCCGTTTGTATGCAAGGCACAGAGCTGAATTGTTAGCCCACATAAAGCGTGAAGCTGTGATCTGAGCATTCACCTGCAAAGGGAATTGCTGCTTTTGCCGGATCGTTTGCTGTTTCCAAATGGGCCTTTGGGGTCAGTTGAGGAAAAGCAGCAGGCTTGCCCTTCCTGCCCTCAACCCTGTCCTTCTGTCTTCACTGCTTTCAGTCATCTGTTTCCACTTACTAGGTGTTGCTCTATGCTGAAAAGTAGGTAGGTATGGTCAGTAGTCCCTGTCCCGCATTCGTTTTTGTTCTGTTTGCGATTACATAGGTGTAAATATCATTTATTTTCATGGTGTTTCAAACCTTTTCTTGCTTTCAGCGAAACAGCCTGTTAATTGCTTTCACTTGATCCCTGTGTGCTTGTTGCTGTTGTGATTATTTTCCTGTCTTCCTTGCCCTGCTTTACCCTTTTGTATGTCTGGCTTCTGCATGTAACTGGCCAAATCATCATGCTGTGTTTCCCCTGCCTACATACTACAATTTTATCCACGCTTGACTCTACCTCTTCCCTTCCTAACCATCAGCATAGTGCAAAAGGGCACGATTTCCTGGAGCTGGTGCTGCAACATACATACATACATACATACATATACAAAATATACTAATAGTACGTAAGGAACGGCAGCACTAGTGACGCACATGAACGGGTTCATGTTACAAGTCAGTCAGCTGTTAGCATCAACGCTATTGCCTCACAAACCGACTTAGTTTGTACCTTCTTCCACAGCCGTACCGAATGAATAACTCCAGCGCAGGACCCACACAAAGAATGAGGCACAGGTCCCGCTGAAACAAGAGCCTTAGTCATGTAATTACAGACATCGTACAGCACACCGAAAGGGTGTAAGAGTAAATTTATCTGGTTCATCATGGTTAAGATGGGCATTTCCTGAACTGGAGTGAAGTTGCACAGCACACTTACCTTGGAGAAGTTTATCCCAGATTAACACTGTAGTACACTTTTGGAGTAAATCAGGCATAGTAAACCTGAATGGATACACAGCCGCTCTCTCAAAACTAGTTTTCATAGGATTGAAGTGATATAGCTGTGACGGTTCATGAAATATATCCGTTTTCATGTCTGTAATACACTAGTGCAGTCAGTGGTGCTCAACCTTCCAGCCCCTTGGACCAGACGAGTGGCACAGGACCAGTGCATAGGCTGAATCCGGCAGGCATCCCACGCAGGGCTGGAGGTATGACCCCACAAACCAGCCCAGCCATGGGCACTGGTCTGACCTCACCCATGGGATCTGGCCTGCCCACTAAATCTGGCCGTGGAGCATCCTGCACATTGCCACAGTCTGGCTTGTGGGGCCGTGTCTTCCCGCATGCAGGGCTCCCCATGGGTCCAGAAATTTAGCTGTAGGGGAGCAATGGCAGTGGTAATTCCTGTGGCTCTGGACAGCCAAGCACCACTGCATACAATAGAAATATAGTAGTTTTCATCAGTAAATGCCATGACCGTGCCTGCCAGCAGGTTGCAGGGGGGCTTGCAGGCATTGAGCAAAGGTGGCAGGATGGCAGACACACGGCTGGTACGCTGGTGTAATGTATACTGGTGTGCAGTTATTCCTTACTTCCTGTGGGATAATTTTACTGTGGGCGCCCTGTAATCAGAGACCTAACAAAGAATGCCTTGCATTTGAAAGCTTGTCTAATCTTATCACAGCTGCATAGTTGGTCCAATAAAAGAGATCATCCTAAGAAATCCTTGCCTTTCTCATAATTTCTGGACCATCATGGCTACAGAATCACTCTTACTCTACCTGGGTGCATCTACCTGAGACGTTTACTGCCCTGTTAGGGCGCAGGAAGCTCACTAACTCTGCTCTAGGTTAGTACTTTGTAAATACAAGTGATGTATACAAGCTATCCTGTGATAGCTTTCTTTCATGCACAGCAGTGCATGTGTAGACGCTGATGGGGCTGGTTGGGGCATGAGGATGCTTCAGTGTGCAGGCTGTCTGCTGGCTAGCCCCACACCGAAGCACTTCCGTGCCCTAGCCAGGACCTCTGAAGCACATCGAGCTAAGTTGGAGCAACCCTGGGGTGGCAGGCTGACACCGGGACCCCCTGCTAGTTGGGGCTGCTCTGACAGGGCTCCACTTGCTGTTCATGAACAAACTGCTCCCAGGCACATGTTCAAACCACATGCTTGGAAGCAAAAAACTCTGGAGTAGTAGTAAACTCTGGAGTTTATTCATATGCACTAATTGCACATGTAGATGTGCCTCCTGTGACTTATACTCACATTAGGCTGTGTAGCATGTGTCCAATCCGCGTTTACTAGAGAGTAAAGCACCTTTGGAGTGCTTTATTCTTTAATGCCTCTACTATCAGCTTTGCAGAGCAACCTCAGTTACGACCCAAAGGTGTATGGCAAGCAATAATGAAATGTCCTGGTCTGCATAGTCTTTGCAAACAGCAGGATTCAACGCCTGGTGAAGTCCATTGGAACTTTTTCCGTTAACTTCAGTGGCTTCCCGAGGTTGTGGGCTAGTCCCTGGACACAAAAGAGGCCTGCGGAGCTTTGCCTTATTCATCATTCAGATAGAGATGCTATTATCGTCTCCTTCCCTGCTTGCGATGGCTCACATGATCAGAGCCTGCAGACTGCCGGGAGACTACGCAGCACCTGATCGTTTCCCCTCAGATGCACGGTGCTGATGGGAACTTGGGAGGAACGTTGTTTAAAACAGCTGCTGTCTGACATCGATGCCCTAAGTCAGTGGGGGCCAACCTTTATGGCAGACGTGCCACAAATTAGCCCAGTACCTTCCCTGAGTGTCACTCTGATGCCCGTCCCCTGCCTGACCTGCTGCTCTGCTTTCTGCTTCCCACCCTGTCTGCTTCTGTGCCATCCCTGACCCGCTGCTTGCAACACACCAAGGCTGCCTATGCCACAGCTGGCCACCTCTGCCCTGGGTAATTTCAGGCAGATCACGTCTCTTTTCTATGTCTCAGTTTCATCAGGAGCAAAATGGGAGTGATGACAACCTCCCTTTTGAAAGGCACCGTGGATGGAAAGCACTAGGAGTCATTGCATTCTTATTATCAAATCCCTAGTGCTGTGGTCACATAGCTCTTCCTGTTCCAGATCTGTTTGCAGTGGGAAGTTTTATTTAACTATTTTTTTTCGTTCATCATCGAGATGGTGTTAACAGAGGGCAGAACATTTGAAAGCCAGATCTTAGACCAGGCTCAGACCAGCAACATAGGCAGAAAATCTCTGCCACCAGGTTGTTCTATTTTTACAGAGGTGTTAGGAGAAGAAGGTTAAGCTGGTGTCAGAATTGATTGGGGACCCATAATTAATTTATTTAGCCCTTAATTAATTCTCCAGTTCTTACTTTATTTGTGTACTGTCGTGCTTAATTTGTATGCCAGGACATCAGGGTTCCTCCTCCTAATTGCTGCTGCGTTGTTTTGAGAGCTGTAAGTTATTGGGTTGGAGACGCGGGCAAATTGTTTAATTAGAGATGTGCTTTTAGATTAGCTTTGAACTACCAGCCTCCAGAAAGGAGCTAGATGTAACCTTCTACAGAGAGGAAGCCAGTGGCTCAGCTGATGTAAGTCCCTATCGCTCCACAAGGATTAGAACGGTTTAAACCCCGCTAGGGATCTGGGCTCTGGACTGCCATGCTGATTCTCATCGGCGTCTGAGCTGGTCGGTTCTTTGTACACGCCACCAAACTGGCCTTCAAAGTGGTTTAACTGCCCTTTTGCACTGCTTAATGGCATTGCTGCTTGCACGCTCGGCGGCATATTCTGCTTTAATGACATCGTTGTTTGCACGCTCGGCAGCATGTTCTGCCTTAAATGACTTTGTTATGTAGCAAGATGAAACACCTTCGAGGTGCTTTAGTTTGCTACCTAACAAAGTGCAACAGTGCATGGGGTGCTGGAGCAGACGTGCTCAGGGCTTGGCGGGCTTCCAGCGCCCCGTGCACCGTCCCTGCTGCCTCCTCCCACCGGCGGGGATGGTGCAAGGGTACTGGAGCTTACCTGCCTCTCCCGCAGCGGGAGCAGGGGGAAACCGAGCTGCCACTGGGTCACGTAACCCCCTGAGCTGCAGGGGACCCCGGGGTGGTGAAGAGCCTGATCTTTTCTGTTCTTTTCTTTTTCTCCTGGAGCCTGCCTGAGCTGCACGGGATCCTGGCGCTTCCCTTCGTGGCTGCGGAGCCCCCTGGGGCTGCTGGGGCCAGGTGCCAGCGGGCAGGTGCCACTGAGGGGAACTGCCACGGAGGGAAGCACCAGGCCCACTGACAACTTGCCCCCCACCCCCTGCTGCCGGAGAGGCAGGTAAGGATTGGACCCCCACCCTTGTGTACATGCCACAGGGGTTTAGTTTGGTTTAATTCTTCCTAAATTGAACTAAACTGAATCAATCCCCCGAGGTGTGTACAAGCAGCCATTGTGGTGCAAAGGCTATTATCTTTTATCCCAAGCAAATGATGGCGCCCCAATGAAATGCAGGAGCCTCCAGGTTGAAAGGCTCCCACATCGCAGTATGGTTCATAACCCAAGGCTGCAGAGGTGACCAAATCTGACCACCTGTGTATTGCAACCTGGTACCACCACCCTGGGGGGTAAATGTGCATGTTGCTAGTTTGCACTTGAGTCGCACCAATGTGGCTGCATGCACATTAGTGATGCACTAAGATGCGTTTGGTGCTAGGATTCCTTGAGGGGTGGGCAGGGAGGAGCAGGCCATCACCTTCCCATTTTCCTTAGCACTGCAGGGGCTGTACCAGTCTACAGCTTGCTTCTCACTGCACTGTAGGAGACATTGTCTGTCTTTTTCGGCTCCTGTACAGAAGTCTTCTGAGCCGGCCAGTCCAGCAAACTAAAGATCACCTGGATAAGACTCGGTTCCACGCTGCTGGTCCTAGCCTTCATCAAACGGTTAGCAAGGGGGGGATTCACCTGAGACTCGTTCCAGCTGTTGGCATTCATCCAGTTCTTATTTGGGGAACAGCAGGCAGTTGCAGAGTATGACATGCACCGGAGGGCATTTCAGCAGCAGCTCGTCACCCTGAGAAAGCAGCAGCGAGTGTCGCTGAGACCATGCAGCATGATGGATGATCTAGGTGTCGGTGGATCTCCCCATGCTGGCTGTCTGGAGCCAAACCACATCATCAGGCAAACCTGCAGTGACCAACGCTGGCTGCAGAACTTCTGCAAGAGGAATGATACCGTCATAGACCTGGACAAGGAGGGGGTCTCAACTGGACACTGGGTAGAGGGAGGCTATAGTAGCACATAGCAGGTTGGTTTTGCCATCCGGGAGCTGGCTCCGTCGGCTAGCTACAGGTCGGTGCCGTTTGGCCTGGCATTGTCAGGTCGGCTCTTGGCAGTGTTGCACTGCAGGTGTGAGATTCAGGTTGTTGCTGCGGTGAACTCGCAGGTGGTGAGGATTACTAATGCCACGCAAGTGATAGCTTGCTCTGAGGAATGGTGCTTCCCAGCTGCTTGGGGGCCATCATTGATGCACACCTGCCTGCCATTTGCATCCACAAAGTGTACATGAATATTTCAGCCTAAGAAGAAAACGCATGCTTGTCACACCGGAGTTGTTAGAACACGAGAAGAAGTCACGTATAATAATGATGGATGTACCGGTAGGATGTATGCTACCATGATGTTCTTAGTATCTCGCATATTCAGATTTGGCCAAGAATAGATATCATTTTCTTCCAAGATATGGATTTCAGCAGGTTGTCTGCCTGTGCCCACTGTTATTTGGAGAGATCCCAGCTAGCCTCTCCTCCCCTGGCATGTAAAGCCCTGCCCACATGGGAGAGAACCTCATCAAAGAGGATTCATTACATGTCAAGCTGTTGCTAGATGTGGACTGTGCATGTACCCAGCTCAAGGCAAGATGGGTCCTCCTACAAACCGACCTTGCACCCAGTCTTCCCAGGGGTTCTCGTGTCCTTGTAGTCCACTGCATGCCACATACAAGGATAATGGAGAATTTTCACCAGGACTACATCGAAGACTGCTCTGCTTCTCCAGGCCTAGTGCAAGCAACTGGAAAGTGTGCCTCTTATAACTGGCCTCTGCCCAGAAGAGATGCAGAGAAGTCAGAGTTACCTTGCCTGCACACATCCTCGCTTTGCAGAGGGAGAGGCTGATGGAGGTGCTTTGAAATCAAGATAACTAGGGTGTCAGGACAGAGAAGCTAACTCTTGAGCTAATGGACGTTTCCACTGCTAAGAGTCATTCTTTACAGTAATGTCCTCGGTGGATTTGGAGCGTTGTTTTGCAGCGTGGCTGCTGTCACCTGCATGAGATGAACTCTCGCAGGAGTTGACTCCAGTACTGACAACTGGGGTTACTTCAACAGTGACGTCTCAGCAGAAGTAGACTGATGAGAGATTGCAGGCTGGAGCATTGTAATGATGATCATACATTAGCTTTGCTCTCTCCTGTATCCTCTTTTGAACCCAAAAGCACTTTGCAGTATTTCGTTGCGCCTGTTTTACAGACGGGGAAACCGAGTCACAGAAGAGTTATGTGAGTTGCCATGGTCGTGTGACTCCACAGCATCACTCCAGCCTTCTTGCTACCTGCCGCTGCTGCCCTGTGCTGACGCATTGCCAGTTTAATAGACGTTTGTGGAATTACATTTTGCATCAGTAAAATCAGCACCGAACCAATGAGAAACCCCTGTTGCCTTCCAAGCGGGAACCTATTGTTTGGTCCCAAAGGGGTCTGCTGCTCTCGGGGAGTTCTCAGGCTGGGAAGAAATGATCTCTGGCTC
>JAGPOW010001338.1:1480168-1490796 GCA_030014935.1 Caiman crocodilus | reverse complement strand
CATTTTTTAAAAGATTTTTCTGAGGATGGAGGTGAGACTGACTGGCCTGTAGTTGCCCAGGTCCTCCTTCCTCCCCTTCTTGAAAATGGGGACCACACTGGCCCTTTTCCAGTCTTCCAGGACCTGGCCTGTGCACCACGAGCGTTCAAATATTCCCACCAGTGGGTGTGCAATGACGTCGGCCAGGGCCTTCAGCACCCTCGGGTGGAGCTCATCCAGGCCTGCCGACTTAAATCCATCCAGTTCCTCCAAGTGACTCTGCACCATCTCAGGGTCTACACATGGCAGTCTGGCGCCTTGCTGCTGCCTCTCCGCAACCCCGGGGAGAGACTTGCCGTGCCCCTCGCTTAGGGACACTGAGGCAAAGAGCTTGTTGAGGAGTTCAGCCTTGTCCCCCATGTCTGCCACCAATTGCTTCTGCCCATTTAGCAGGGGTCCTATTCCTCCCTGGGCCTTCCTTTTACTCCCTATATATCTCAAAAACGATTTCTTGTTGTCATAGGCCGACAGTGTGGAGACACGGTCAGGAAGGCCAACTGCACCTTGTCGTGCATCCACAGGTGCATCTCGAGCAGGTCCAAGGAGGTGATCCTCCCCCTCGATATGACACCGGTCAGACTGCAGCTGGAGTACTGTGTCCAGTTCTGGGCGCCGCGCTTCAGGAGGGATGTGGCCAGCATGGAGAGGGGCCAGAGGAGGCCACCCACATGGTCAGGGGCCAGCAGGGCAGGCCCTATGAGGAGAGGCTACGGGACCTGAACCTGTTCAGCAAGAGAAGGCTGAGGGATCTAGTGGCTAGTTACAAACTAGTCAGAGGGGACCAGCAGGCACTGGGGGAGTCCCTGTTCCCCCAAGCGCTACCAGGAGTGACTCGAAATACTAGTCACAAGCTGGTGGAGAGTAGATTCAGACTAGACAGCAGGAGGCACTACTTCACAGTCAGGGCGGCTAGGATCTGGAACCAACTTCCAAGCAAAAGGGTGCTGGCTCCTACCCTGGGGGTCTTTGAGAGGAGGCTGGATGAACACCTGGCCGGGGTCGTATGACCCCAGTACTCTTTCCTGCCGTGGCAGGGGGTCGGACTTGATGATCTGTCAAGGTCCCTTCTGACCCGACCAGCTATGAAACTATGATTTACTACTGGATCGGTTTCCTTCAGAACATGGTAGACCGGCCTTTTCTTGAAGTCTTTACATTGGTGGTTCTCAGGCTCCCCTTGGAAAATGCCAGCTCTTAGCTTTCATTTGTTTGTCGCCTATGGAAAAATAATAGAGCAATTCTCTTGTTGCAAAGAATTTAGCAAGCCCACAACGGGGCAGAACGGTTCTGACACTGTTTGAAATCGCTGGGCATATCTTGTGATTATCCTGTGAAAAGTGTAGGTGTTTGCGCACCTACCAATGCTAACATTGCACATCACCCTTGAAAGGATCTCGCATGCCCCGGGTTGAGAAGTACTGCTTTACACCAGCCAGGAGATCTGGGCTTGTGTTATGCAAGGATTAGATTAGAGGATCATAAAGATTAGATAATCCTCTCTGGCCTTGAAGTTGCTGAATTCTTCTAAGTGAGATCCAATTATTCCTTCCTGTCTGAGGATTTCTATACGGAGGTGCCCAGAAGCTGGTGTTGAATAGGAAGCAGAGAAATAACTTACACCTTTTTACAAATGAGGAAAGGTGGTTTTCTAGCTGCATCATGGTTTAACCCTTGCCGTGCCAAACTGTATTAACAACTATCAACCAAGCCTTTAGGAGGAGACCCCAGCTGTTTTTATTCACTTGCTCACACCTGGCTTACTCCCCCCCCCGGCACCTTCTAAACTCTGCCATCTGCTCGTGACTGCTTTGTGACTTTTATTCTCCTGTTCTGATGTAGCTTTGTCTCTGAGCTTCCTCTGACTGTCAAACTGAAACATGTCGTTTCCAAGTGGATTTTAATCTGAAGTGTAAAGCATGGAGGCACACTCCCCCCCCCTACGTGCAGAGTTAATAATGTAATATGTGGGGCTCAATTGCATTGGTATAACTGAACACAGATCCAGACCCATAATTTTCAGTAAAAGGGCAAAAATCTAGTATATGCAAGTAACTGGAATAGAGGTTGGAAAGTATATTCCAACCAGTATGCATACCACAGAAATGTCAGGGAGGCTATTTCTTTCCCTCTGGGTGGACTGCTCAATGGAGGCAAATACTGGGACATTTCTAAGTGGGTTTTTTTATACATGCAGACACATTTTTCTTCTTAACTTTCAGGCACTGTTAGAGACAGCCTTGACTAGAGTGGTCCTGCCAATGCCTATACTGGTTCTACCTCCAATTATTATGTCCATCCTGGAAAAGTAAGTATTTGGGGGATGGGGAGTGAAATGTAGAGGGACAGGGGTTGGGGGAAATGGACTAAGATGTGCAATTTAATGTGATTTAAGAGGAAATATTCTTACCAAGCTGGGCAAGGACAAAGATATATTAAAGTGTTTTGCACTACGTGTCCATGCTAGGTTCACCAGGGGATGGAGACAAAAGTCCAGAGGTAAGTAAAGAGCCAGAGGACTTAGATAAAACCTTACTAAGGAGAAGCAACAGTGAAAGCCTTAGCAATGTTCTCGAGGAAAAGATAGGACCATCAACTAGATACCTGAAGTGTTTATAAACTAATGTGAGAAGTGTGGGGAATAAATAGGAAGAATTGAAGGTCCTAGTACAAGCACAGAATTATAATGTAATTGTGATTATGAAGACACAGCGGAGTAGTTCACATGACTGGATTGTGGTCATAGATGGGGTAGCTTGTTCAGAAATAACAGGCAGGGGAAAAATGTGGATGTGTTGCCCTATATATAAAGGCTATGTATATGTGTTCAGAGGTGCAGCATAAAGTGGAAGGCAGGCATGGTGAAAGCCTCTGGGCAGAGGAGAGTGTTGAAAGCCTCTGGGAGAGAAGCACTGGGAATGTCATGGTTGGTATCTGCTACAAGCCACCAAACCCAAGGGGAGGAAGTGGATGAGGCCTTCTTTAAACATTGACAGAAGCTGTCAAATCATAGGGCTTGGTTCTCATGGGGGACTTACTATCAGGGCATCTGCTGCTAGGAAAACACAGCAGCACACAAGCAGTCCAGCAAATTCTTGGAGTGTGTTGGTGATAGCTTTTTCACACAGATGGTAGAGAGGCCAACTAGGGAGGAAGCTCTTCTCAACTTTCTGCTCACAAACAGGGAGGAATTGATTGAGACCGTGAAGGGGAAGGCAGCTTGTATGACAGTGGGTGCATCTGCACATGGAATTCATTCAAAGCAATAAGCTCTGGAGCTGTTTGAGCTGGACTAAATTACTCTTGGGTGCAGCATCTACGTGTGTACTGGGGACAGCAGCAATTCGAGCCAGGGTGGAGAAGTTTGCACCAGGGCTGCTCGCAGGGTGTAAGCAGGGTGGCAGCAGCAGGTGGCAGAGGAGCTGGCTGTGGCACAAGGGTGCTCAGAGTGCAGAGCTGTGTGACTAGGAGTTTGGCCCCTGCTGGCAGGGCTGACTGGGCATAATTTATGCCTGTGGTCAGCATCTACATGTGCATTTAATCTCAGTAAATTACCCTAGCGTAAGATAGTACTGTCCCCAACAGTACTATGTTACTACAACATTAATTAGTTTACAGTGGCCTAATATTGTCACACATGTAAATGGTGATGCTTTACTGCACAGTTAATTAGACTACTCTGCAGTTAAGTGCATGTGTAGATATGCCCAGTGACCATAGAATGATAACAGTTCAAGATCCTAAGGGGAGGAAGGACAGAGAACAGCAGGATAAGGACACTCGACTTCAGAAAAGCAGACCTTAGCAGAATTGGGGAACTGGTGGATAAGATCCCCTGCTGAGCAAGTCTGAGAGGTGAAGAGGTCCAAGAGAGCTGGCTCTACTTTAAGAAGGTCCTTTTAAGGGCTGAGGACCAAGCTATCCCAATATGACAGAAAAATGGGAAGTGCAGGAGGAGCTCAGCCTAGCCTGACAGTGATCTCTTCAACAAGCTGAAACTCCAAAAGGAATCCTACAAAAAATGCAAACCTAGTCATAGTTCTAGTGAAGAGTATAAGACATGCACATGAAACGAGAAAATAACGAAAGCCGGGGAACAATTTGCAGTGCAGCTGGCAAAACACCTGAAAAACAATAAAAATGGATTCTACAAGTATGTCACAAGTAAGAGGACGACTGTAGCAGGGAGCTTAAGGAGAAGCAGGCGGAGACCAATGAAGGGAGCCACATGACCCAAAAGAGGCCAAGCTTGGAGGATATAAACCCAGGACCAGAGCTGGACAGGCAGTCTGACCTGGAAGCCATGGAGAGAAGAGCTCTTTGGCAGGAGGGCTGCAGCAAAGCTCCTGACTAACACCTGAGCTGAGATAGGCAACACCAGTGCTTTAGGGATTGAGATTGTATGGGTGGTAGAGGCTTCAATTGGCCCAGGAGTGGGGCCAAGGCCAAGGAGCAGAGCCACACCTGCAGAATGATTAAAGCAAGCAAGGTCAGGGCCTCATGGCCTATGAGGGGTGAGATTTGGGTCAGGCACTCGTTGCCTGGAAGGGGTGAGAACAAGTAAGGCCAAGGGTCTGTAGCCCAGGACGGGTGGAATCCACTAAGGCGACGGAGGCCTGAGCCCTGATGGGGTGGAGAATTCAGGCTGCAACCAAGAGGGAGGTAGAGAGGCCCAAGCCCCAGGAGGGGTGGGGACAGTTAAAAGCACTAGGGCTGGATGCCCCAACAGTGGCAGAGGCTGTTCTGGGTTTAAAGGTCCACATTGCCTGGAGTTGACACTGGGGCTGAACACCTGTAATGTGGGTGACTGGAGGCCCATGGATGGGAGATTGACTGGATTGGAAAATGGAAGTTAATGCCCAATGATTGGTAATATCTGCAAGACATGGGCATGGGCATGGCTAGAAGGGGAGATGAAGCCACATATTTAGCCTTTAAGATGATGAGCAGTGATAGGTGTGTATGAGATCTTGCTTGGGGAGCCCTGGGTCAGTCTCCCTTTTTCTAAAAGCATAATTACATCAAGGCGTGGCAGGAGAGTTGAAGGGGTGATTGCCCAAAACTAGTAAAGGTGACAGGGACTGTGGGGGCTCCCTGGGGTGAGACCCTCTTACAAAGACCAGAGAAACCATAAGTCCCTTAGGGAGCATAGAAGGCTATCTAGTTATGGATGATGCAGAAAAAGCTTTAATGCTTTTTCTACTTCAGCCTTCAGACAGAGGCAGCTATCAGCTGACAAGCACGTTTGGCGGTGAAGATAGGGATGGAGACAAACAGCCTAGAGGAGTGGCAGAACAAGTTAGGGATTACTTAAAGCTAGATGTTTTCAAGTTGCCAAAGCTAGAAATTGGTTGAGGTAATTTCAGAGCCATTAACAGAGTCTTTGAGAACTCGTGGAGGTTGGGTGAGGTCCCTTAAAAAAGGGCAAATCTAGTGTCCAACTGTAAGGAAGGGAAGAAGGACGATCTGGGGACTTACAGGACAGTCAGCCTGACCTTGATACCTGGGAAGATCATGGAGCAGGTTCTCAAGGAATCTATTGTGAAGCACCACAAGATGATCAGGAACAGCCAGGATCAATTCACCAAGAGCAAGTCTTGCCTGACCGACCTGATTGCCTTCTATGATAGGATGACAGACTGTGTGGATGGGAGAGAGCAGCGGATGTGATTTAGACCTTGATTTTAGCAAGCCTTTGACACTGCCTCCCACAGCATTCTCATGCACAAGCTAAGGAAATGCAGACTAGAGAAAGTGCTGTAAGGTGGATACATGACTCCTTGGATTATTGTGCTCCATAAGTAGTCATCAGTGGTTCAGCGTCTAGTTGGGAGGGGAGGTATCAAGTGAGGCTCCCCAGGGGTCTGTCCTGGGCCTGGTACTGTTTGACATGTTCATCAATGATTTGGAAGATATGATTAAGTCTGCATTTGGCAAATTTGAGGATGACACTAAGGTAGTGAAGTTGCGGACCCTCTAAAGAGCGGGGCGAGGATCCAGAATGACCTGGACGGACTGGAGAAATGGTCTGGCATCAGTAGATGAGATTCAGCAAGGACAAGTGTGCCATCCACATTTGGGATGGAATAATTGAATGCACAGATGCAGACTGGAGAATGACTGGCTGGACTGCAGTACTGCAGAGAAGGACCTGAGGGTTACAGTAGACTATAACCTGAGTATGAGCCCAGGGTGTGCTTTGGTTGCAAAAAAAATGCCAACAGTCTATTGAGTTGTATCAACAAGGTTGTCCCTTGCAAACTGGGGGAACTAATTTTTGTGCTGTATTCATCACTGGCAAGGCCTTACCTGGAGTACTGCGTCCAGTTTTGGGCCCCACACTTCAAGAAGGATGTGGATAGATTGGAGAGAGTCCAGCACAGAGCAACAAATAGGTTCAGGGGCTTAGGAAGGAAAATTTTTGAGGAAAGGCTGAAAGAACTAGGATTATTTAGTTTGGAGAAGAGAAGACTGAAGCGGGATTTGGTAACAGTCTTTAAATACCTGAAGGGTGAATATAGAAAAGGTGGAGATGAGCTTTTCTCTGCGGCCATAGGGGACAGGACCTGGAGCAGTGGTCTCCAGCTGCAGTAGGGGAAATTCAAGATGGGGATTAGATGGGACTTTCTGACTATGATTCAAGCCCTGGAACAGGCTACCTAGAGAAACTGCAATCTCCCTTCTTGGAAGTTTTCAAGAGCAGGTTGGATAGACGGGTGGCTGGGATGCTTTAGTCACTGATGAGCCTGCCCTAAGCAGAGGGCTAGACTAGTTGACCTTGTGAGGTCCCTTCCAGCCCTGCTTTCTTATGATCCTCACTATTGTCATCTCACTTTTTTGGGCCATTGCTGCAGGATAATATACTGGTATTGTTATTATTAGTAATAGTTTATTTTAAAAAAGGAGCGGAAACCACAGTTGCTTTTAAATCTTTAGTTGCAAGGGGCTTTACCCAAAGTTCCCTAAACTTAATGGAAAGAATCTCATGGATTTCAGTGAGTTTGGGATCAGGCCTAATTGTCAGCCACTACATGGAGGCCTGGGTAGGCTGGTAACCTCACGTGTCCTGCCGCACGTTATGTCCTGGAGTCCGTGCAAGATTCTGCTGTGACGTGCGTCTCCAGGGTTTTCCAGTGCTCTTTTGAGAAATGCTAAATTTTTGGTAGACAAGGTTCTTTGGGTACGTGATGTCTTTTATTAGACCAACTAAATAGTTGGAAAATTGTTCTTTGCAAGCTTTCAGGCACAAACACCCTTCCTCAGGCATAAGGAGAGTCTGCTGGTGTTTGCATGCACTTTGGTAGCACTTCACGGTTAGGCAGGAGAACAGACTGCCTAGGAAGGTTGTTGAATCTCTATCACTGGAGGCATTCAGATTGCGTATCATTGGTCAGGGATGCTGTAGGAGTAGCTATGCCTAAGCTAAGCTATGGGTACTTTCCATGCTTCTGGGCTTTGCTGGTTGCCCCCTGGCCCAGGAAAGAAATATTTTCCTCTCTGTTGCTATATGGCAGTGGGGGGGGTCCACCTTCCTCAGAAGCATTGGTTGTTGTCTACAACCAAGGCTGGGGATTTAGACTGGGGCGCACCGGTGTTTCTGCTGAGACTAAATCCAGAGGTTCCTGGCTAGAGGTTCTTGCTTCTCAGCTTAAGGTCAGCCTGATCACCACATTGGGGTCCAGAAGGGATTTGACCCTATGGTCAGACTGGTACATATAGACTGTGGGGGGGTTCATCGTCTTCTGTAGGAGGGGGCATGGTCTTCATCCTTGGATCCCTCAAGTTTACTTTAACAACCCTTGCAGCAGCAGGACAGTGAGCACCTTTCTCCCCCTGCTATACCTGTGTCAGATTAAGTTGTGTGATAGGCTCAACCATGTAATTTTATGACTAGGTTAGATAAGGATTTGTATGGAATGGTTGAGATGGGGATAATCCTGTCTCGGGGAGGGCGTTGGACTAGATGACCTCCAGAGCTCTCTTCCAGCCCTACTTTACTGTGCTTCCATGATGGTGGGAGAGGCAAGGTAGCATTTTCATTTGCTGTTTAATTATTCTGCATTAGTCTGAAGTCAGGTAGAAGGCAGGGTAGATTTGCACTTTAGAGACTAAATCTGAGATGCATAAACTCCCTGTGGTCCCTTCGTGGCATCTGATGAAGTAAACCGCTGCTTACAAAAGCTTGTGCATCTCTGATTTAGTCTATAAGGTGCAAATCTACTCTGCTTTCTACCTGATTGTCCCATGTCACAGCATTTTAACAATGAAAGATCTGCTGTGGGTCATTAACTAGCCACATGGGAAGTACCCACAGCATTTGTCACCCTGTGGTCCAGCATTTCTGCTTGCTCCTTTGCTAAGGTGGGCAGGCTGTGTCTCTGCTTGGGCAACAGATGGTTTCTCTTTGCTGGCTTCTGAAGGAATCTTTCTCCACTAGAGAAGAGGCTGTACTCTGCCATCCCAGCTGTACCTCTCATTTGGTCTTGGTGGTCTCCAAAGGGGCGATGCCACCCGTAGACCTTCTGACGTGGGCTAAGAGTGTCTCTAAAAATCCAGCTACCTTTGTTCAGATAGCTTTTTAAGCAAATGTTAACGATGGCATCTCTAAAATAGGCCACTGACAAAGTAAGCAATAATTAGCGGGCCTTGGTACTGAACCGCAGCTTTGGTGAGCTGGAGCTTTGTCCCCGCTGTGTAAATGCTGCTTGGCCGTGTGAAATTCTCCCTCCTTGTTAATAGGGCCCAAGGATTTTCCTATAAACTTTGGTGCTTGATCTGTCTGGTGGTGGGGCGGGGATCTATATTGAAAGAAAGGAAGAAAATGAAAAGCTCTGTTTATATTACTGTAGCAGAACTTGCCAAGACCGGGAACCTGGTGGGCTTAGGTGCTGTGTGGGTGTTCAAAACGCGGTCAGTCCTCAACTGCACCGCTCGCCAGTTCATTCTTAATACGTGCATGCAATTTTTCTTTGTATAAGGAGGCCAGGGGAGTAACTTGAAAGCCTCCAGGAGTGAGCTGGTCCCTGAGGAGCAGTTAGCCCACTGCCCTTTTCTCTCTGGACATCCTTTGTATGGAACTATTGTCTTGCGCAGAACAAAATTAATCTAAATGTTACCCCTACCCCCCAAAAAAACCCAGAAAAAACCCTGACTATGACTAAAATAAGCAGCTCAGCCCGTGTTGTCTGATGAGCTGTAAAACCAGTAAGCTGTGTGGCACATATAGCGGGAGTGTGAACATCTTGTGGAACTTCTGATTCCCATTTACTCAAAGATTAGTTTGTGAACCCAAGTGTCTTGGCCAAATCCCACCTTGGGTCATGCTGGTCCAACCTGGAAATGTCCTCTGTTATTTGAGTGGCAGTCACCTTCAACCCCTTCTCTCCATGACTTGGCTGTATCACATCTTGCTCTGGGGTCATCTCCTTCTTTTCTCTCCAACACCCGTGTGCACATACACATGGGACACACAAACAGAGAAGCAAAGCACCAGGGGGAACACATTGCACCATGACAGCTGCACACACACGTACCCCTAGGCTGTGCATTTGGCAGCATGAGAGAATTGTCTGTGTGTTGTCCAGGGGTAAATTTGCTGCTGTTGGGCCAAGGCTGCATGCAGGGGCAGGACTATGTGTTGACAACTTTGGGCTGGGACATCTTGACTTGCCACAGAGTCATCTATTCATATATGCACGGGCTCAGTGCCTCTTGCTGGAGCTTGCACTCGCTGAGCTGTCGTGATCTTGTCCCATGACCAGGGTCTTCTCTCCATGCTCTTCCTTTCTCTGGCTCTTTCCTGCTGCATGGACTTCACTACGGCTGGTCTTTCCAAGGACTCTTGCTCAGTGGTTTGTCTAAGGCCATTTTACATTGTAAGAGGCTTGCTTTTCAAATAAACTCAGAATTGAGAGAGTGTCTACGGAGAGTTTTCTCAGATGCAGAGAAGGACAGGCCAGAACAGGCTTCATAACGTGAGCTGTTTCACGCTCCAGTTCTCAGGTCTTTAATCAAAGGAGCCATCCCACTTCTCAGCCTGGCCAAGGAGCTATTTTCTCAGCTGCTGTGACCTCTGTTTCTTCCTCTGAGCTGCAATGCAGGTTTTAAGGACAAGAAGTTTGGCACATCCTACAGAAGAACTATAACCGTATTCTTCCATCCTTTTTTGGCAAGTGTGTTGTACTTTCCCTAGCAGCCAGGGTAGCCATAGGCCAACATGGGTGAGCTGTCCACTTTGCATGTGAAGTATCCCTCCCCTCACACCAGAAATCCACAGTCCATGTGCTGATGGACAACATTTCTACTATGCACTAGATCAAAAGAGGGGAAGAAGCAAAGTCAAAATGAGCAGGATTTGGTGTATTTTTCATCAGATTATGTTATGCTGTTGGGTGTAATGGTGAACGGTTAAGGCATCTTGCTCAGGATCCAAGACATTAGTTTGGACATCACTATGAACTATGAAGCCCACTTCTGGTTTGGACATCACTATGAAGCCCACTTCTGGTTGACATAGCTGTCCATGGATGGCTGTTCATTTAGGCTGGGGACTCCAAGACAGCTAGATGCAGTGGTGGTCACATTATTCCCTG
>JAGPOW010001338.1:1448741-1480068 GCA_030014935.1 Caiman crocodilus | reverse complement strand
TACAGAAGCTGGTGCACTTTAACTGCACTAACCCATTAGGCTGCCTCCCCTCACAACCTGCCCTCCTCCAGGCATTCTGTATTGATGAAGGGCCGGCGGTGTCCTTAATGGCCTTGGTGGTGATAAGAGACTGAGGGCAGCTACAGTGTGGATGAGGCCATCAGAAGAATCTGGTCTCTTGCAGTGGGATCCATTTGGACCACACATCTCAAACTCGGTTACTGTAAGGTCAGCGTCTGTTTGACTTCGAGTCAACTCTGCATCATTCAGCCACATCTTGCTATAACGCCACATGACCTTTGTAAATGTAGTTAGTATGCCTTGTGCTGTGTTCTCTCCTTTCCATTGGGATTCCTTGCTAAACTACGGTTTCCAGGATGCACCAAGCAATTTAGTCAGGTGGGAGACTGCATTGCACTGTGGGAAATGTAGGTAGGCCAAGGAACCTGGCCCCCAGCAGAGAGTGAATACCTGAGATGCTTGAACTGCAATTCCTGAGAGGCAGTGCAGCCGTATAAGGAGAAGCAGATTCTTCTTCAGCAATCCCTTTCCGTCAGGGATGATTGTCTTCCATGATTAACTTATTGGTGGGTCCAAACATGGCTGACAATCCAGGATTGACAAACCCTGTTGCAATTTGGGCATGTGTTTCTGCGCAGGGTGGGTGGCTCCAGATTCTTGATTCGGCCCTCGACGCGCTGTTCCTACCACTCCCACTTTTCCATCTCCTCTTGTTAAAGGTTTCAGCGCACTGAGATCCTTGCAGCAGTCTCTTCCTCCATTTGGGGCATTCCTGAGCAATAGACTCCCACAAGCTGATGTCGATGTTGCATTTTTTTCAAGTTGTCCTTGAGGATGTCCGTGAAGCGCTTTCTCTGCCTTCCTCTTGAATGTGCGCCTTGACTAATCTGGGAGAATAAACCTTGCTTCAGGAGTCTGGAGTCAGACATTTGGATGATGGGGCTGGCTTAGTGCAGCTGGTGTTGGATGAGCCTTGATAGTCATGGTGTTTGCTTGTGAGAGGATGCTAATCATAGAATCACGGAAATTAAGGGCCGGAAGGGACCTCGAAAGATCGAGTCCAACCCCCCTGCTCTGGCAAGGAATACTGCTGAGATCAAATGATCCTAGCAAGGGGTCTGTCCAGTCTCCTCTTAAAGACTTCCAAGACTGAGGACTGCATCACCTCCTTGGGAAGTCTAGTCCAAATTCTGGTCTCTCTTACCATAAAGAAGTTCTTCTTTACATCCATCCTGAAACCATCCTATAACAGTTTGTGGCCGTTGCTCCTTGTCCTGCCTTGGGGTGCCCCAGGGAACAGTTTTTTTCCCAGTTCCCATTATTCACCCCGACATACTTCTGCATGGCCACCAAGTCCCCCCCTCAGTCTTTTCTTCCCCAGGCTGTACAGTCCTTAATCCCTTAGACTTTTTTCAAAAAGTTTGTCCTCGTTCTTGTGGCCCTTCTCTGGACCTTTTCAAGATTCTCGTCTGTTTTGAAATGCGGCACCCAGAACTGGACACAATCCTTCAGCTGGGGGCTCGCCAGCACCAAGGAGAGAAGAAGTATCACTTCTTTAGTCCTGCTTGCAACGCATCAGCTAATGCATCCCAGTATGCTATTAGCTCTGTTGACTACAGCGTCACATTGGTGGCTCATGTTCATGCTGTGATCGACCATAACTCCGAGGTCCCTTTCAGCCATTGTGCTGACCAGGACATCTCCTCCTAAGCTATATTCATGTCACTGGTTACTTCACCCAAGATGAAGCCCTCTGCATTTATCCTTATTGAACTGCACCTGGTTCCACTCCAGCCACCTTTCCAGCTTGTCCAGGGGCACTTGGATTTGCATCCCATCCCCGACCACAACCACTTTTTCCCATAGCCTAGTATCATCTGCAAACTTGGCCACTGTGCTTTCCACATGCTCTTCCAAATCATTGATGAAGATGTGGAACAGCCCTGGGCCAAGAACTGAACCCTGCAGGACACCATGGGACACCTCCTGCCAAGACGATACAGATACGTCCACTAACATTCTTTGGGTTTTACCTTTAGCCAGTTCCCAACCCACATGACTGTGGACTCTGCCAGCCCACAATCCCCCAGTTTTTTTATAAGAACATCATGGGAGACCATATTGAAGACCTTTTCAAAATCCAAGTATATGACATCAACCACGCCTCCCATATCTAAGTGGTTCATTACCTGATCATAGAAGATGAGGTTGGTCAGACACGGCTTGCCCACATTGAAACCATGTTGGCTGTCCTTCAGCATCATGCCTTCTGCCGGTCTCTCACAAATGGACTTCTTGCTAATTTATTTCCAAAATTTTACCCAGTATCAAGGACAAACTGACTGGCCTATGGTTTCCTGGATCCTCCCTCCTCCCCTTCGTAAAGACTGGTGCCACATTGGCCCTTTTCCAGTCTTCCGGGACCTCTCCCAAGCACCACAAGTCTTCAAATTCTTTGGCCAATGGTCCCATAATGACCCCAGGCAATTCCCTCAACACTCTCGGGTGTAGTCCACCCAGTCCTGCTGACATGAAGACATTCAACTGCTCTAAGTGCTCTCTCACCAATTTGATGCTGACCATTGGTTGGCAATCACTACTCCCACATCTGTCCAGTATCCAACCAGGCGGGCGACTGCCATTTGCATGCAGGAGCATTGATGCAAAGTATTCATTAAAGAGTTCAGCTTTCTCCTGACTGTCTGTTCTTAGCTGTCTCATCCCATTCTGCAGGGACCCCACATTTCCCTTGGTCATCCTTCTGGTCCCTATATATCTAAAGAAGGACTTCTTGTTGTCCTTGATTTCAGTTGCCAACCTGATCTCGGTCACCACCCTTGCCTGCCTTATCCTCTCCCTACAAATACGGGCCATACTTGTCTATTCCTCCATTTTGATACCTCTTGTTTTCATGGTCTGTAAGCCTCCTTTTTCTTTTTTAAGCACTCCTTAACTCCTCGAGTAAACCAAGAGGGCTTTCCGGTCCATTTACCACCTTTCCTGCATAAAGGAACGGACCTTTTCTGCACTCTGAGGATTGCTCCTTTGAGGAACAACCACTCTTCCTGAACTCTGTTTCCCTCCAGTTCCTCTCCCCAAAGTTTTTTCCCCACTATTTTCCTAAACTCACTGAAGTCAGCCTTCCTGAAATCAAGCACCTCTGCCATACTGGCTGACTTACCTTCCCTACAATGGATAGTGACTTCTGTCATCTCAGGATCACTATCTCCTAGATTACCCTCAATCCTGGGATCTCCCAACAGGTTGTCCCCTTGGCTAGAACCATATCCAACAAAGTGGTTTTGGTTTTGGCTCATAGTCAGCTGAAATGTAAACAGTTTACCATCCATTCAGTAGTGTAGCTTCACTCTGACTGGAAGCTTGTTAGTGGTCAGATGTAGTTCTTCCTTCTTCCACAATCCTTTGCAGTAGAAGATGACCATCTTCCATGATTGTCTTATCTCTGCATCCAAAGATGGCTGATGCGGCCTATCCAGGATCGACAGATTTTATTGCAACTCGGACATGTGTTTCCATGTAGGGTGGGTGGCCTTGGATTCTTGATTTGGTCTGCAGCACATTGTTTCTGCTGCTCCCACTTTTCCATTTCCTGTTGTCACGAGTTTTCGAAGTATTGAGATCCCTGCAGCAGACTCTTTCTCTATTTGGTGTGGTTCTGGGCAATAGTCTTGCATAAGTTGACTTCAATGCTGCATTTTTTAAAGTTGGCCTTGAGGACATCCCTGAAGTACTTTCTCTGCCCTCCTCTTGAGTGTATGCCTTGACTGAACTGGGAAAATAAAACTTGCTTCAGGAGTCTGGAGTCAGACATCCAGATGACATGACTGGTTCAACAAAATTGATGTTGGATGATCGTCACCTCTCTATACTCACGAAGTTTGCTTGCAAGAGGATGCTAACTTTGGTGTATCTGTCTTCTCAGTGGATTTGAAGGATCTTCCGCAGACAGCATTGATGGAACTTCTTCAACAACTTAGATGTCTTCTGTACATTGTCCATGCCTTAAGGACAAGGTGGGGATCACAACTGCTTGATAAACCATGAGCTTGGTTTCAGATCTGATGTCACGATCTTTGAATACTTACTTCTTCAGGCATCCAAAAGCTGCACTTAAATGTTTGAGTCGAGGACTGTTCATTAGGAGCTTATTAATGGAGAACATTAGTCTTCTGAATGGTAAGCATCCATCTAATTTTCTTGTGCGCTTTGATAAAGACATCGACAATTGCCTGAAGGTCTGCTTGCAAGTGAACACACACTATAGCATCATCAGTGTACTGGAGCTCGATGATTGAGGTCAGGGTGGTCTCGGTTTTGGCTCAGGGTCAGCTGAGGTTAAACAGTTTACCATCCGTTCAGTAGTTTAACTCCACTCCAGCTGGAAGCTTGTTGGTGGTCAGATTTAGCATCACAGCAAGAATATGGAGAAGAGTGCTCAAATGGTAACTCAGCCTTGCTTAACTCCTGTCTTAATCTCAAAAGGATCTGTGGTAGATCCATTACTGAGAACTACTGCTCACATACTATTATGGAGCAGGCAGAGAATGGTGACAAATTTTGGTGGGCATCCATACCTCAGAAGGATCCTCTACAACACTTCTCAGCTGACAGAGTTGAAAGCTTTCATGAGGTCAAAGAAGGGCAGCGTATGTTGTTTCTGGCACTTCTCTTGCAGCTGGCAAGCTGTGACGGTCATGTAAATTGTGCCTTTCTCTTGATGGCCTAAACTCACACTGAGGTTCCAGGAAGCGCCCTTTAGCAAGTGGAAGGGGACGGTTCAGGAGAGTTTGCTCAATAGTCTTTCCTGTGGAGGACAGCAAGACAATCCCTCTGTAGTTTCCACAGTCGGACTCGTCTCCTTTCTTGAAGATTGTCACAGTCATGGCATCTCTGAGGTCATCTGGGATTTCCTCATCATTCCAAATCCTTAAGATGAGGGCATGGAGCTGTGATGTCAGCTCTAGGTGCCTTGTTAGTCTTCATGTGCTGGATGGCTTTCCTCACCTCATCAAGGGTTGGAGGGAATCCAAAATCATTTCTGACTGGGTGTTATGGGTTGGAGTTGAAAACACTCTCATAAACAACCGGGTCTCAATTGTGAAGGTCTTCAAAGTGCTCTTTCCAACGGGCATTGACGGCTCCCCTTTGCTTGATCAGGTCCCCTCTGTCCTTAGGGCTTGGGGAAGTTGATCCCCGAGCGCTCAGAGCATAGATGGCTTTGGTGGCACTAAAGAAACTGTGCATATTGTGGTTGTCAGCAAGATGTTGAATCTCCTTCGCCTTGTCTTTCCACCATCTGTTCTTCATATCGCGGGTCCTCCTTTGGACCTCTGCCTTGGCTTGTTGGAGATTCATTTTCTTTTGCTTGAAGTTGATGTTGTTCTGCCAAGCACAAAAGGCCTTGCACTGGCAGTCGATCAGCTCTTGGATCTCCTGGTCATTCTCATCAAACCAGTCTTGATGTTTCCTGAAAGAGAATCCAAGTGTCTCTTCACAGGCACTGATAACAGTGTACTTGAAGGCACCCCGAGTGCTATCAACAGTCTCCCATTATTATTGATGGGAAATCATCAGTTTTTCATTGAGACGACAGTAAGTTGATTAGGTCCTTGAGTCCTTTGATGTTGATCTTCTGTTAGCATTGCTTCTGCTGCAGCCATGGTTTGGGAGCCAGTTAGAGTGACATTACCAAGCGGATGAGTTGGTGGTCTGCCTGGCAATCATCATCTCCAGATTAATATTGAACTGATTGGAAGCAAAAACAGTTCAGGTCAGTTCAACAAATCAAGATAAGTTTAACCAAGTCTCATCAGCTGGAGCAAAATATTTCAACTTGGTTTTCCCAACAAAACCTTCAACAAAATTGACATTTCCCTGTTGGGATTTTCCTTTCGGCAGAAACTGTTCTCCATGAAAATCAATTTTGATGAAAGCTTACCAACCCATTCGTGTATGAGTCTGTTGCTCTGTCTGCCTGCCCACTGTCATTCTGGCTATAGTGGAAAGCTTGATGCCAGTCACAGCAAGAGGTATATTATGAATATAGTTTGATTTGTAAAACCACTTGTTTAAAAACGAGGAGGAAGATGACTTAATCCTTTGATTGATAAGGGAGACCTGAACTGAACCCAGGTCTGAACTTAATAGTTTCTCCCTAAATTTCTGATAGATTTTAAAAAGAAGTGACTTTCAAATGTCAACCTGAACCTCATATAGAAGAGCATGTGTGTATTGGTGCTACCTTGTTGACTTCAGTGGAGCTGTTTGGACTCATAACAGTCAAGGATCTATCTGTAGATGTTTTTTTCAAATTAAAACAAAACCAATACAGCATTTTTTTTATCTCTGTATTGGAAAAGCTTATTTTAGTGGACGGTTTCTGGTCGGCGTCTTCCCACTTGGATCCGGGTCTTTCATTTCTCCCAGCCATCTCTCCATCTGCATGTTTTAGCTCCCCCAGCTGCCTCTCGCAAATCTTGTGCCATTTTTTTTTCAGCTCTCTTGGCGTCTCTCGTCTCTTTGCCTGCTGTGTATTTTAACTCCCAGGGCCTTTGTTCTTTGCTCTCTAGGCAACTCAGTGTTACCTCCCACTGCTGAGCTCCCCAGTGTTTCGTTCTTTCACCATGTCTCATATGTCTCCTGCTGCTTGGATGCCGTGTTCAAGCATCCAACATATAGAATCGCTGTTTATTTTGAGACTGCATATGCTGTGCAGGGAACACAATGTCAGCTTTTTTTTGCACAGATGTAGTCTCATTTTAAGTTGTATAAATAATACCTATATTGACAGCTTTAATACGGAGAAATAATGTTTCAGCGGCATCCATAAAAGCAAGAAAATTCCAAGTATGGGACGTAGCTCTAGAGCAGAAGATGGGATGGAAACTCATTGCGAGTTTCTGTCGCTTTGGAGTCACTGGAGCAGATGCACTGCCAGGTAACTCTGCCCGCTGTGACGTCCCACAAGGAAGGAATTCATTCCTCTCATTCAGTCCTCTCGCATGTAGTCTCTAAGGGCACCTATAGATGTGCAACGAGGCTCCTCCAGCACGCTGTTATGCAGCACATTGGAGCAGACTCGATTAATCGAGTCTGCTGGAGTGTAGTAATTACTGCGCTCCAGAAGACTCCAGTGTCACATGTATCAGCATCCCCACTCCGAAAAAAGGCAGCAGGGGTGCTTTAACTAAAGCTCGTTTGATGAACTTTAGTTAAGGCTCCCCCGCCACCATTTTTCAGCATGGGGACACTGATACACGTGACGTTCCGGGCTTTTTAATTAGACTGGCTCTCGGAGCCGCTCCAATTAAAGCACCCTCCCCACTACCCCACTCCTGGAGCACGTCTATAAACGCCCTAAGAAAGCACCACCTGCCGTACCCATGTTCCACCCGTTTTCCCCATCCAGCTCCTCATTTCTCTTGCTGATGCAACGACTTAAAACCCATTTGCATTATGGATTATAATCCTGTTTTCAAACACAGTTGCAGCCAAACGCGGTAGGTGTAACACAGCTACAAGCTAAAGACCTGCTTGAAGTTCTCAACAACCTAATTGGTGCTAGGTTTGGGCCTCGTGTTCAGAGAGACTTCATGTTCACAAGCCTGGGAGAGACCATTGTGTTCATCTCTGCGATCACCTATGTATCAAAGGCACGGGACTGTTCTGAATTAATTTGGGTTTGCTCTAGAACAGCTCAGTTCAGAAGCAGTGATTGTAGACTACCTGAAGCATGGGTTGGACTAACACTAGGCCTAAAATCCCCCGTTTGCACTAGACTAAGTAGCCAGCATAGCAGCGTCTATTCTGGAAAAGCAGAATAGTTATTGCAAGTACAATTCAAGCCATGTTATAAATGGAGGCTTATACTGCAGGTCACAGGGCTGTTTTCAGCTATCGAGATAACTAAAGTATTGGAAGTTAATGCCCACTAAGAAAGTTAGTTTGGTGTAAAATAAAGCTCTGGGGAAATACATAGGTGTCTACTTAGAATTTCACTTGTATCATTGCACGGGCAGAACAATAGGTTGTATTGTCATTATTTGGGTCTGAGCACAGTCGGTCTGCATGCTGCTTGTAAAGACGTGGGGCTAAGTACTCTGTTGGAGTACGTTGCTATGACCACCATAAAATCAGCAAACTGTGCCTGCTTATACCTTTGGAGATCCTGGCCTATGGCCCTTGCCCAGCCAGCTCATAGACCAAATCAGTGGTGTTTAACATACAACCCATGTGCCAGACACAGCCTGCCAGGTGTATTTGTGTGTCCTGCATCATGTAATGGGATTGTGAAGAATCATGAACGGCTGGTTTCCAAGGATAGGAGGAAACGTGAAAGAAGAGATGAGGAGGATGGGGGGGAGACAAGGGAGAGCTGTGGAAGGGCACCTAGGCAGAAGACAGGGTGTGGGGGTTTGAATTGAGAGCAGATAAGGGTCTAAGGGTCTCAGAGCTGTGCAGAGCCTTGAAGACGAGGCTTGAACATAATGCAGAAGGGGAGTTGAGGGGTTTGAAGATGGCAGTGGCGTGGCAGGAAAAGAAAATGATCTGGGTCGCTACATTTTGTATCAGAGGTTAGCAATGTAGAGCCCCTGGGCTGGATCCAGATTATCAGGCTGTTAGATCCAGTTTATTAGATCCGGCGCGTGGAGTCAGTGGCAGGGGTTTTGCCTGGTGGCTGAGTAGTTGGGTGGCAAGGAGCTTCCCCGCGTCACACTGGAGCCCAGTGGCAGTGAGAAGCAGCAGTAGCTGGGTCCTAGCACCAGGCCACCTGGAGCTGGGCCATCCAGCCCGTCCCATCAGGGCAGAGTGAAGAGCATGAGGCTGCATCATGCATTTTGGGGGGTATGTTTATAACAACACTGCACTTTGCAACAGAGTGCTTTATAAATAGGTAAGCAGTCTCTCCATGCCCTGGTGCTTTCCCCTATTTGCTTAACTTCTTTTAAAAGAAGCAGGATTTATTTGGCATAGTTTGGTGCGACCATCATGGCTACAGCTGTACAACTTCTCACTGCAAAACCCACCCCAGTTGCTACGCCCTGGTACCCGATGGGCCACCTCAGAGAAATGTATTCAGCTTCTGAAACTCAACTGTCTCCTTTGGGGCCTGGTGAGGGAAATGAATGGAATGGCATTGCTGCCTGCTCAGTTCATGAAATCATAGACAGTGAGGGTTGGGATGGATCTTGGGAGGCCACATCTAGTCCAACCCCTGCTCAAAGCAGGACCAGCCCCAACTACATCATCCCAGCCAAGGCTTTGTTGAGCTGGTACTTAAACTCCAAGGATGGAGATGCCACCACCTCTCTGGGGAGCCTGTTCCAGTGCTTTACTATCTCCCTCATGAGAACATTTTTCCTAATCTCCAACTTCAACTTCCCTTGCTCCTTGTCCTCCAGCTCCATCCTCTTTGCAGCCCCCCTGCAGGGAGGTGAAGGCTGCTATTCAATCCCCCTCGGTCTTCTCTTCTGCAGACTCAATCAGCCCATTTCCCTCAGCCTCCCCTCACCAGTCCTGTCCCCCAGCCTCCACAACCATTGTCATTGCCCTTCACTGGACTCTCTCCAATGTGTCCACATCCTTTCTGCAGCGGGGGAGCCCAAAACTGGACACAGGACTCCAGATGTGGCCTCCCCAGTGATGAATAGAGGGAAGAATTGCTACCCTCCATCTTCTGGCAGCACTTCTACCAATGCAGCCCAGGATGCCATTAGCCTTCTCGGCAACAAGGGCACACTGCTGGCTCATATCCACTAATTGTCCACTGTCATCCCAGGTCCCTTTTTTGCAGAGCTGTTGCTTAGCCAGTTGGTCCCCAGCCTGCACCGCTGCAGGGGATTGCTCCGTCCTAAGCGCGGGACCTGGTACTTTTCCTCATTGAACCTCATGAGGGCCATAAGCTTGGTTGGTTCTTGGGGAGGTTCTTCTTGGCTGGTTCTTCTAGTATTCTGTTTTTTCTGGGTCCTTACAATGGAGCCACTGCCGTGGGATCGGGGCGTCTTCCAGCAGTGCATTCAGCAACACAGCACATGTTTGTTCTCTGATCCTTTCCTCAGGAGGAGAGGTGTGCAGAGTGAGGTGCCTTGTTTAGGAATACATTTTGTAATGAGTATGTACGTTGCGCTACGTTTTAGTCCATTCCTAGCATCTGACCAATAGACCACAAAGATTATGCCTTCCTAAGCAAGTTAGTCTCTACGGTGCCAGCCTGCCCTGACTTCAGTGATTTGTGTTAGAGAAAGGACGGGAAGGTCAAACCAATGCACCTTGCATTGCCCTTTAGTTCTTAGGAGTGTCCATTGCCGTCTCGGTTCAACCCTCGAAGTTCCTTCGTGCTGAGGGACAGCTGCTGACTATGGTCTTCACCCCAGAGCTTTAGTTGTTCTTTTCGCTATCCTGCCCCATGGAGCCTGCAGTCAAAGGCCGGATGGGGAAGAGGGAAGAACAGGAGGCAGTTCATGCGCAAAGCAGTTCAGTTCACTGAAGGTTGCACCACATTTAGAGCAATGGTTCAGGATCTTCTTAGACTCGAGGCACCCCTCATGAAACTCAGTGCCCCTGGAGAGTTTCAGGGCCTTCCTCCAAAAATATCAGCTCCTAGATTTCACTTGATTTTGGACTACAGAAAAATAATAGAGCAATTCTTCTGTTGCAAAGAACTCAAAAAAGACCACAGCAGGTCAGAATGATTTTAATACAGGGGTGGGCAATTCTTTGGGCTGCAGGGCCACTTAAGGAGTTTTGGTGAGCTGTTGTGGGCTGGGGGGTGGGTGTTAACCCAGCCCTATGCATTTGGAGGGGGAGCAGTTGGTCCTATCTGGCCCCAAGCTGTCCAGCCCGCACCTACCACCAGTGAGACCAGATGGAGCGAGTGGGCACAGTCTTCATAGAGACTGGCCCAGGACACCCACGGGCAGGGCATGGGGCCAGCAGATGGGATGGGCTGTGGTCGGGACCAGGACAGGACAGGCAAGCAGGGCCGGGGCCAGGGCAGGGGCTGGGATCGTGGAGCAGTGACAGCGCAGGGCCAGGGCCTGGGGATGTGTAGGGAGCAAAACGCAGCTCTGCCCCATCCCCATACTGTCACCACTTCAAGATCCTGGCCTCGGCCCATGTCCACCTGTACCACTCCCGAACGCCGCTCCCCACCTGCCCGCGGCCCTGTCCTGTCCATCGTGCCAAGCACGTCCTGCTCCCTGCAGTCTTGGGCCAGTGTCCCTGGAGATGCCACCCCCCCGCCCTCTCTGTCCAGTGCCCCCAGTGGTGGATGCAAGGTGGACTGGCAGCAGTGGCTGGACAGACAGTGCGGCCGCCACATTGTCCCCATCCTGCTGCACGCCTGGGGGTGGCGGGACTCGTCGCACACACTGCAGCCTGGGGTGTGTAGAGCCAAGGGACCCACCACGAGCCAGATAAAATCCCTTGGTGGGCTGGATCCAGCCCGCAGGCCGCATTTGCCTACCCCTGTTTTAATACTATAGTTTCCTTTTTCAAATATCTGGGTTTATCTTGTGAATCATGTTTGCAAACCTAGCAGTGCTAGGTACTATTGTGTGGTACCTTGTGGTACCCTTTTAAGGTTCTCAAGGCACCCCAAGGTGCTGTGGCACCCTGGTTTGAGAACCGCTGATTTAGAGAAATGTAAATACAGGCAAGGTAGGGGGGACTCGGAGAAAACGTCATGAACAGCAGGCCATGGGGAAGAAGGCATAGATGTGAATGGGAAAGGAAGAGACCAGTGGTCAGACAAGGCCGGGAAGATTAGCAGAGGCAGGGCTGTGGGATCAGCAAAGAGGGGCACAGTTGCATCTCCCAAAGGATGAGACTTCCTTCTGTGTCTTAACCTCCGGAGTCTGACATAGCAGGTGTCCAGGTTTGCAAGTGAAAGAGCCGAGCTGTTAATGTGATGCTCATACCCCTTGCCGTGCCTGAGTCCCACGTGCCAGAAGTCAGGACAGATCTTGTTTTCAGTTTGCTTTTGGGTTTGAGGAAGGGCAGGTTGTTTTGTGGATTCGGGGACTTTTTTGTTTGATTTTCATTTTTATGAAATGTGGGAAATCATGCAATCCCTTGCCCTCGTGGCACCTGAAGCAGACAAACAGCGAGACCTCTAGCGACACAGGGCATTCACTGAGCACCCCAAAATGGATAAGGAAGGCTTGTCAGGCACCTGTGGAAGCCACCCTGGGAACTTGTTTGGCAAATAGTGGCTATGCAGCAGCAAAAAGCAAAGACGTGAGCAGTTGCCTGTGCCAGAGATGATTTAGTGGGTAGGGAGAATCACCCCAAGCCTTCCTTCATTTTGGAGGTGCAGGTTTAACAAGAGCTCCTAGGTAATCCCTTCTGGCCTCGGTGGTGTGTCGGGATACCCAGGACTAACCCCCAGGCAACTAGCATAACGTCTCTGCCCCATTGTAATTCTCTGTCTCTCCTAATGTATGTATTAGCTATGATCCTGTTTATACAAAACACAACAAAACCCACTGAATCTGTCAGCTGGGAGATTTCGGCTAACTCCTGTCATATTTAGTTTAGCATCTGACACCTTCTTCTAGGCAAATACAGCTCTGGTTCAGTGAACCCGATAACTCCTTTTTAGTACAGCAAGTGACTTCCATATGGAATAAATTACAGTACCTCTTGAAAAATGCCAGAGGCAGCTGCCAAATTATGCAAAATTTAAACCACTAATGAACAATGTGATGAAAGTTGAATGAAGGTGTATTTACAAGATCTACAACACACTGTCTCCGTGGAGCAGATGTACTGTCTGCACAAGCATGTATGCGTGCGCACGCGTGTGTGTATGTACACCCACACACACACATATACATAAGTGTATAAAAATGGATTCTTTAAGGTCTTCCTATTATAACTGCATGGATCTCAACCACAATTTGTACATGAGATCAGTAAGCCAGAAATTCCCCATGATGTCACGAGCTTGTTCCTATCCACTGTGTATCAGCAGCCAGTTGCAAAAAGAGCAGGCACCAGGGACTTTAGACAAGAAAACGGACAGATCTGAGGGAGGGAGGGAGAAAATTTTGCACACAGACAGCATCTTCCAAGGACCAATGTACACGCATTAATTGTTCTTCACTGTCACGGCTGAGGCAGTCCTGCTGTGTATGCTCCAGAATCGGAGTACATAAATATTACATCGCACTGCAGCAGCTCAGAGCCGGAAGCCCACATTGCTTGAAAGTGGCTTCTAATTCCAGGTGATTCATTTTTTAGGTGCCCAGGGTGTTACCTCTAGACCCATTTGCCCATTGCCCTGCCCTCTGTATGGTGTTTGCACCAGTGCAAAATGGGTATGAAGCATTGCCATTGTGATTTTGGGCATGCTTTGCGCTCACTTTGCTTGTACCAAGGTATAGGTGACAAGATGCAGGGAATAACATTGAACCCAGTGGGTCTAAAGCCTGGCATCCAAAAGCTGGAGCAGCTCACAGTTAGAAGCCACTGAGATCTATGCAGAGGCAGGTTGCTTTGGATCGCAAAGGGCGTGATGGGGGTATCCGTATCCTTGTCGATACACAGTAATGTCAGATGCCCCTGGTAGTGATAATGTAAGGTGCTGTGCCCCGGGGCCCAAAGGATTAGTAGGGCTTAGAAACCCTGATTTCCAGTTCTATGCTGTAACCTCTGAGCAAGGCCCAGACCTTATTCCTGGCAAAATAAAGGAATTCTCTCTATTCAATAAACAGAGAATTGGTTTTATACTGGCTACGTAATGACTTTGCAAACAAGAGGTTGTAAAACACCCACCCATTGAAATGTGGTGTGGGGTATGTGTGTCTGCTGGCAGGATGCTTGGGGTATTAACCAGGTTTTCAGGTGACTCTCTGCAAAATGCTGTAGATCAGCAGTTCCCACACTTTTTCTTGTTGCATACACCCTCCCAGATTTACCAGCTGCCCACGTACCCTTACCAGCATACATTTTCTATTTTAACTCCCTAACTTCCAATTAGTATTATAATGAAAATTAAATCCGCCATTACACAATTTCTCCTGTGTATCCCCCAGAGGTACCTTACATACTCCCAGGGGCACGCGTACCACAGTTTGGGAACCCCCGCTGTAGATAATATGGTGCTGAATTTTATTTTTAAAAGTGGTTTGAGAGCAAGGATTCCAGGGGCAGAAGAAAAGTGACCCTTCTGACGAATTGTGAGTCATTTATACTGAACTTCACAAATTTTAAAATCCGAGTCCCAATTAAGACATTACACTTCATGTGTTAATTAGTTCCCCCCCTCCTTTAAATCAAGCTATAACTCTTCTTAATTAGGAGGTTATAGCTATTGTAATTTGAACTGGCCTGAGTTTAAAACACTCCTGGAAATCACACCTGGGAGCTGTACCAGTGATCATTTTAAATTGGTGTAGTTTTTACTTGGGTGATTATAAGGACCCCAACAGGGCAGTAATTAAAAAGGGTGCAGCTTCTAAATGAGAGTGCTGGAGCGGCGTAAGCAATGATGCCTCTGCTCTAAACTGTACTCCGGGGAGGCCAGGAGGAGCCTCTCGGCAAGGGCTCTAATGGATTACAACATTTCAAGCCCAGGCCGAACGCTCCGGTTCCAGCCATCTCTTCTCTCCAGCACAGAGGGGATTAGTTATCCACTTTGCATGGCTTGTGGTCCTTGGTGGCTCGGTTTGCAGTAGGATGGTCTCAGAACTAAATTATATTTTAATGCAAGGCCCAACCTTCAGCTGCTCATTGAAACAGAGCTCCTCTTGACTGAATTACTTCCCATGCTACTGGTCAGATAGCAGAGGCCTAGTGCGTGTGCAGGAAACAGTGCCACCTCCTTGTTCGTGAGGAGTTAGGACTGAGCCAGTTTATGTCAGTTCAGGGTCTGGTTCTCTTCTTCTCCTTCCAAGCTTTTCTCAAAGGACGTAGAAAAATGCAGCTTTTGGTCATCACCATCAGTAGGGAGCAGAGGGTCTCAGTTGCTACTCGGGCCATGGCTGGGTGTGAAAAGCTACATCACTTGCTGCCATTAGAAGCATCATAAAAGCATCTTGTGCATGCTCAAACTAAGGAGGAAAAAAAATTTCCTTCAAATTCTATTGAAAAGTTTGAAATGATGATTAAGATGAAGGGTAGGAAGGGTGGTGCGGTTGAGTGTCGAGGGCTGTGATCTCGGGAGAGTAACGAGCTGTTCCCAGCTCAGCCACTCACCTGTTCCAGGACCTTGAGCAGGTAGTTTTGCTCCTCCACAACTTGTGTTCCTTCCCACCCTTTTTCTGATGTCTTCGATTGTCCTCTGATCACGGCAGGGGCTGTCCCTTATGCATGGCTTCTCTGCAGAGCAGATGCAGGTGGCTACCTAAACCTTGCCCCTAACGTCTCTCCCATCCACACACACAGCCCAGTCTTGGGGATGCTTTAAACTCAGGGCCTGGTCTGATTGGAGGGGTATGAATTAGACTTGTGTTGCTTCTTTTGTTCAAGCACCCAACCATTTGCATTGCTATAAGGGCTTGGGCCAAACCACCCAAGGGCTGACACTCTTTGAAGACCTTCCCTCAATTCCCCTTCTGTTCCCAGAAGGACAGACAAGTTCTCCCCTAATTCACTGAAAGCGAATCATAAAATAATTTGGTTTTGTGTAGCCCAAAGAACAAGGGAATTTGCCCGCAGAAGCCAGTGGAGCACACGAGGGTGATTGCAATACCAGTGAGGACACAGTAATTGGCTACAGTTCTACACTGTGGCTACTCACACCCAGACTAGACTAGCCCACTTGCTCAGACCCACCCCACACCATTCAGGTGAACCCTGCAATGAAGGTATACCCCATGGGATGGATCTCCGCCTGTTAAACATCTGCATTAATCCTGTTCCAGCTCACTTGAGTCTCTAAAAAACCATGAGCACAAAAGCCTCCTCACTGCCTGTTGTGACTTGGTCTCCAGGCAGAAGTGAAGACATGTTACAAAAGCAGGTGTATTAACAGTCTCCAGCCGGGTGGAATAGACTCCTGCTTAGAGATTCAGACACGTGAAGAGGGTGACTAGGACAGGATCTGGCCTTAAGTGTCTGTGCAGCACCTAGCACTGTGGGCCTCTGATCTTGGTGGTGGTTTCTAAGTGCTGCAATTGATAATAGCTGGAGGGTATGGGCAGCCACTTCATTGGGCCCACAGAGCTGGAGTCGGCGTAGGTTGGGCCCACAGAGCCGGAGTCGGCGTAGGTTGGGCCCACAGAGCCAGAGTCGGCGTAGGTTGCCCAGAGAATAGTAGGAGAGCAACCAACAAAAAGTCACATATTAAAATAATGCCACCCTTTGTTAATGCATCCACCTGCTTCATGCCAAAGTGATACATCTAGGTGAGCTCAAGTCTGAAATGATACGGAGGGAGAATCCGGCCAAAGGACGGTTCCTGGCCCTCTGTGGGGCTGTTCATTTTCTTGCTCATCATCACAATATCTGATTCCCGTGTTTCTCACAGACCCTTTTGTGCATCATCTCATTTCCCATAGAGTCCTATAGCTGGCCAGGGAAGGATCCCTTCATCAGACAGCTTTGAGGCCCTGGTAACGAAGGTGCACGAGGTTGGGATTGGAAGGGGCATGTTGGCACTAGACCTGCAGCAGATGGCATTTTATCCCTTCCAAGCCACTCCAGTTAAGGAGTTCATAGACAGCCACAACTTAGAGCCTGGGACCTGCTAAAATTGCAGTTTCACGATTTGTGCGGAAACAGTGGGAAACGGTGGTCTTCGCCATTGCCACAAAAATTGGCATTGGCTGAGATTTCCCAGGCAATCTGACTAAAAAAACCCAATTTAACAACAAAATGTTGGTTCCCTAGTGGGAGCCAGCAGTCCTCATTGCCTCTGAGGCCTGGCCTTGCGGCCCACCCCGAAGGGGAAGGCACTCGCTAGTAGATCGGCTGGAAGGGCAGCCGTCAAGATCTCGGCTGTGCCCTCGTGCTAACCAGCACCAAGGGGCAGGACGGCGCCGGGGCAGTCAGCACTCAAGATGGCAGGCGGCCCCTCGTTCCTCCTCCCTGCTAATCGGCGCCAGGGGCTGGGGCCACCACAAAATGACCGTGAAATCTTTCTCTGGGCTGCAGCCAAGCTGCAAAAATTGCTTTCTCTTGCCACAAGTTAGGTAGCCCCTACTTATAGCAACTCCCTAGGTTATGCCAGGGGCACAGCTGCTCCCGACTACACCAGCATGCTGGGCTGTACCTGTATGTGCTGTGCTTCTGCACAGCTTGGCATGAAGTCATATCCAAGGTGTCCAGTTTACATCAGCCTACATGCATCCCTCCTGAGTCTGGCCCATTCGCTGTAATAATCAGGGCCGCAGGATGAGTCCTTTCCCTTGGCTGATATTTGCATCGGTGCAAGGTGGGTATCCCTCTCTCTGCTTTGGGAGTGCTGCGTGCCAGTTTTGCACGTGACAGCATATGGCAACGCAAGGTGCAGAGCGGCAGTGCATAAGTCTTTGTGGGCCAGACTGTGATCCCCTCACTCCTCTGGGAGCGATTCCTGTTGATCTCATTCAGTTTGCTCCTGGAGCAGGTTCCCACTGATATGAGAAGGGGCAAGAAAACATCATCTTTTCTCATGAATGATTTCGTAGAAAGAGTTTTTGGAGCCCTGAGCCAGGACAGACACCCCATCCTGAGATCTGGGTGGGCTGAGGTGAGCTGAGGAAGGAGTTAGCCAAGGGGGAGTATCTGTTCCACCCTCCCCTAGGTGGTTGTAGCCGGGCACCCACGTTTGTATGGACAGCAGCGCTTGGTACTACTAATGCAGCCTCTCTTCTCTTTGCAGGACGTCTCTCCTGCGATCCCGTCCCCGGATGATCCTCCCAGTGCAAAGCCTTGTGTGCCTCGCTGCCTTTGGCCTGGCTCTCCCCTTGGCCATCAGTCTCTTTCCACAGATGTCTGAGGTCAGTATACCTCTGGTTCATGTCATGCTGAATAGCATGGGGCGGAGGCGCGTCACATCCCTGCACGTCACCGTGCCCTGGGCTGATTTTTATCAGGTAATCAGAGATCCATCCTGGCCGGCAACAGGGACTAAAACCATAAATCTGAGCTTTTTAGAGCAATCCCACAGCCAGAGTGGAGTCAGGTGTATACAGGACACATTCACTTGTGTCCCTGGGGAGAGAGAGCAACTTTGCAGCTACTTGTCTGGTACATCGAGACTGCACCGCATCACAATGTTGACTTCATCAAATGCTGTATGCCTGCTGCACCTTCCTGTCTGGACAAACTCAGTTCCTGTCTCTTTGACGTGAATATGGTTGATTTTGCTAGACACACAGTTTCCGGTGTGCTCAGCATATGGCAGTGCTTATACTGTCAGGAGCAATGGCTGGGAAATGGGGCATGGAGATGGATGCCTTTTTTATTGTCATATGAGTTTCTGCGTCCCTTAGCCAGTGAATGGATCATGCAATAATGTTTGCCCAAAGTGATAAAAACAAGGGGAATTTTGATTTTCTCGTTTTGGTTATAAAGGATTTGCAAGGCTTTGGATTAAAGAAACTATGATCTCAAAATAGCCCTTGAAAGAACTGAGCAAAAGGGGTCATGGTCCACTTCCACATCCTTTTGAGCGCAAATACATGGTAACACATTATATGCTGCCCCCCTCCCTGACTTGCGTTCTCCCATAGCAACTGCCTGGTTCATCATTGTCCAGTACTTAAGCTTAAGCTTAGGCTACACAGCAGTCAGTTTTAACACCTATTAATTGCAGGGAGGAGTGAGACACAAAATGCTTGAAAGAAGTACTGAAATATGATGCCTGGAAAGCCTCCTCTCTGCACGTTCTTAAAGGGTAGCTCTCACCAGACAAGGAACTCTTTAAAATGACGTTCTTCCTTGATCCATAGTTCTCCATATTTATTCTTTTCCCGTGTCAAAAGTGCTCCGTTTACACGTCCAGCAGCATTTGTATTTCTGTATGATGGGATGGCCGTGAACAGCCCACCCTGGGCTCTAAGAGTCAGCCTGGGTTTTTTCTGTCTCCCTTACCAGCATCTGCAGTCAGAACTGAGCTTCCTATTCTGTTTCTGATCCATCAAGAATAAAGTCCGACTCATTTTGCTGTGCCTTGTTGTCTGTGGGGGGAAACTTGTCTTAGTCAGTTAAGCAAGCAGCCATAAGGAGTAGACCCACAAACACCCTTTCTTGAGATTTCCTTGAGCATTTCTCCATTTCATCTTTTAGATTGACTCTTTAGGGCAGGGAGTGTCTTGGCTTTATGCATTGTACCACACTGTGCCCACTGTTGGTGCTTGTTGATAATGTTATGTTAAGCGAGAAGGATTTGTTTCATAAAAAGCTACATTTCAATGCCACTTATTCTGTATCTCATAGGCCCACCAGCATGCAGGCAAAAATGGAAACTACTAAAGTAAAACCAAAACAAGGGTATAGCCAAAACTGCCATTGATGCCACTTAGGCCTGATTTCATTGGGTAAGATACAGGTACTCATTTTTCAAAAATGTCAGCTACTCTTGGATGACTTGTAATTTATGGAACAAGAAGGCACAGTTATATTTCAGTGTCCTGTATAACATAGGGCATAGAACTAACTTGAAATGTCTGTCTCCATCCTCTGTATAATCATTCCTTAGGGGTTTGAAGATTGTTATCAAATCCCCCTCAGTCTTCTCTTCTTCAAGCTAAATAATCCTAGTTCTCCAAGCCTTTCCTTATAAGTCTTGCTTCCCAAGCCCCGAAACATGTGTGTTGCTCTGTGCTGGACTCTCTCCAATCTATCCACATCCTTCTTGAAGTGGGGGGCCCGAAACTGGATGCAGTACTCCAGGTGAGGCCTTGCCAGTGCTGGATAAAGCAAAAGAATTACTTCCCGTGATTTGCAAGCGACTCTCCTGCTGATACAGCCCAATAGTCTGTTGGCTTTTTTTGCAACCAGAGCACACTCTTGGCTCATATCCAGTTTATGGTCTACTACAATCCCCAGGCGCTTCTCTGCAGTGCTGCAACCCAGCCAGTCATTCCCCAGTCTGCTTTCGTGCATGCAGGTATTCCATCCCAAGTGCAGGACGGTGGACTAGTCCTTATTGAATCTCATCTGATTGATTGCAGACCATTTCTCCAGTCTGTCCAGGTCGTTCTGGATCCTTGCCCTGCCCTCCAGAGGGTCCGCAACTCCAGCTACCTTAGTGTCAACCTCAAATTTGCCAAGCGCACATTTAATTTTATCTTCCAAATCAATGATGAAGATGTTGAAGAGTACAAGACAGAGCAGACCCCTGGGGAGCCCCACGCGAGACCTCCTCCCAACTGGACATGGAGCCATTGAGCGCAGCAGCGCCTCATTAAGCCCAATGATCCAACCAGTTATGTGTCCACCTTACAACACACCTCTTCTTCCTTAGCTTGTTCATGAGAAACCGCGTCAAAAGCTTTGCTGAAGCCAAGGTCTGTCAGAGCCACTGGTCTCCCCCAGGCCACATGAGCCAATCCACGGCCTTGTCATAGAGGGAAGTCAGGCTGGTCAGGCATGATTTGTTTTTGGTGAATCGATCCTGGCTGTTCACGATCACCCGGTTTTCTGTAGGTGCTTCACACTAGATTGCTTGAGGACCTGCTTCATGCTTTTCCCAGGTATCAAGGTCAGGCTGACTGGTCTGTTATTCCCTGGAGTCTCGTTCTTCCCTTTCTTATTAGGTGGGCACTGTATTTGCCCTTTTCCGGTTTCATCAGTGCCAATGGCATCTTCTTCTACCTTTGCTGACTAGACTGAAAGAACCATTAGGGTTTGGTTTTGTTACCTATTTAAGTCACCCTTCAATCTTTTCTTCTTTTTTTTGAAAAGTTTAAATAGGTTGAGCTTCCATATCTCTCGCTTCAGTCATTCATGCAAGTCTCTTCTGAATGTTTTCCAATTTATCACTATCTTCTTTGAATTGTGGACACCAAAACTGAGCATCATATTCCCGTCCTGGTTCCAGTAGGAAACACAACTTCCCTAATCCTACTCAAGAATCCTGCTGATGTGTCTGAAGATCATGTTCCCCTTGCAGCTCCATTGCTGAACAGTAGATAAATGTAGGGACATAGGACTAAAGGGGCTTCCAGAGCCATGAAGTCCAGTCCCCTTAATTTGCAGTCAACCACTAAACGAAGGAATCCCCATAATTACTGCTTCAAACCCTCACCCACAGCCACAAGGACCAATATCCCAAACCCCAAGAATACCCTTCAACACGCCATAAATAAAAGGAGGGAAGATGCCGGCACCACCGATGCCCTGGCACTGCAGTGACAGGGAAGTAGCTCAGAGGCACTCAGAAAAATGCTAGATCTCTGGAAAGTATTGTTTGTGATGTTTTCACTTGATGGATTACATTGATGCTAGCAGCCGTGTCTTATAAATCATAAGAAAAAGTAGTGTCTGCCTTCAAAAAGAAAAGTAAAATTGCATACAATGGGGAATTTTGCAAACATAAAAATTACTTGAGAGTGACCTTCTAAAAGCAACTGAAATGTTATCTACAGGGTAAACATGACTCACTGCTGATTAGCAGATAAAACAGAATGATGTGCTCTGCCCACGCATGGTGTCGGTGAAGGGAAGCCACTGCAGCCAGTGGTATTGCTCATTACCACGTGAGTTCTCCGCTCTGCGCAGCCAGGGTCCTCCTGGCTCCAGAGAAGAAGAAAAATTAACTGAGGACTTCATTTTTGGAGCATTCCAGTCCTGTCAGACCCCCCAGTCTTGAAACGATGTGTGCATTTATGGAAGGAGTTGTGGGTGGGTATAAATCCCCAGTTATGAAAAATGTAATTCAGCTCTGCTTAATGGTTGCTGAGGTTTAGAACTGTTCCACATCAGGCCCTCTCTCCAAACCCAAAGTCTTTGCAGAGCCAGTTCCTTACAATCTTGAATCATTCTCCTGCCCAGCCCATCAGTCCTGTTTCTGCATCTGGGAGGCATCCCTAAATGGTCTGAGCAAGTGATGTGGTTGCTTTTATGAGCATGCACCAAAATTTGGCAGATTATTTCCTCTGCTGCATATTTCAACATGACCTTTGTCTCATGACCTTGTTTTTTATGGCTGTAGCAGGTGTACGGCAGCCATAGACTAAGCACTACATAGGCAGTGAGCAACTCTCCCCACCAAACACCACAAAAGGGAGTGCATCTGAATCCTGTTTGGGGCTCACGCCTGGTTAAAAGCAGGGCCCTTCCTGCTCCAGATTCTGCAGGTGCCGAATCCACTTCTCTCTCCAGAATTGCACCCTAGGATTGCAGGGGGAAGGGTTGTACTCTCAGTGCTTCTACCTTTATGCTTGGGAAGACAACCACAAAAACAGAAGCCAAATGTAAAAGAATGCAGTGATGTCTTCCTGGGTCGTCAGGAAACCTAAATCCATAGCTCTCGCTTTTAGTTACCGTCCCGTTCATCTCAAAATAGAGGGCTAACTCTGAAATCTAAATACAGTTGTCTATGGCTCATCGGTAAATAGCTCACTTGCGGTGATTGTAGCAGAAACATCCAACTCATATGCTTATCCCCAAATTCCAAACACCCTCCCTCTACCCAGCTGTGCTACCCTACAGCCTCCATACACGGCCATCCCCAGCACAGATATGATCGCTGATACAAATGTCGGTGCCACAATGATACCTAAAAATGAGTATCGTGTAAGTTAAATAAAGTTCAATATCTGAATAAACATCCCACAGGTTGCCTTACAGATTTCCTTGTCCACTTTCATATTTAATTCACGTAGTGCCATCACTTTCAATTTTAAAGAAGGTGCTACAAAGAGAGCTACAAAGTTCAAGAGCCTTGCTGCAGAACCTAGGCCCAGCCGGCTGTGTAAGCTGATTATAAGGGCAAGCCCTGATGGAAAAACAGTACTGAAGCATCTGGAAAAGGAGCCAGTGACAGAAAGACCCTTCTACCCACGCTCTGCACACCCATGCCCCACCACCACCGAGGAGTAAAAGGCTCTGTTAGCTGAGTAGATGGAAGATGAGCCATCCCCAAGAAGGCAACTGAATGGAACTGAAATTCTTCTCTTAAAAATAATCTTCCTTTCAGATCTCCAGGACAAGGGGAAAAATAACTAAAATTCAAGGCTGAGCTATTGTTTTCCAATCTGTTTTAGCCTTCATCTTGTTGGCAGGCTGCATTAGAAAAGCAAAAGGTTAATGAGCCAATGTGCAGTGGGATTATTGCAGTAAAGATGACAGTGAACCAGTAATTACTAATTAGATGCAGTTTAACAGGAGGAACAAGTGAAATCTCCTCTTCACCAACTGTCAATAATTAGCAGATTTGGTGAGGTTGAAATGTGTCCACAGTTAAAAGGCTGATTTTTTAATGAAATGGCACTTGACAAAAGAGCTGTGTGTAGGTCACAGCCGTAGCCCTCGAGAAGCTTCCCTAGCCCATACTTAGGAGGGAAATCAGATGCAAGGCAGCAGGGGGTCCCCAAGAAACCATCTCTCCCTTGGTGTCGCACTGAGGGAGGGAGAGGTCCTCCACACCAATTTGTCCCAGCTGGATGGGGAGTCAGGAAGAGAATTTGCCAGTTGCTAAGGGAAAAAATGCCTAAGTGATGACAAATGCTGTGGTTCCTCTCTGCCTCCAGGCCTGAGGGGCATATTCTTGAGATGCTGATAGTCTTAATTAATTTCAAAGATTTTTGTCCAAAGCCTTTGCTTATGGTCAAGATTGGCCTTGAAACAGCTCTTCCTCTGGAAGATGCCACGTGGTCTTTAATGACTCACTGTTGTCCAAAATGTTGGATACATACGCCATCCAAAAGACTAGGCTGCACATGCCAACAGCTGGCGTCGTTCTGGGACAGGGGTTTGGTTCAGACTCCCAGGGAAGGGTTCTGCCTACAGGGCACGTCTACATGGGATGCTTAATACGCAGTAGCCTATTACTCCTCTGCGGAGTAACAGGCTACTGCGCAGTAGTATTAGGCTACTGTGAAATGAGCATCACAAAAAAACCATGTGCTGTCACTACTGCGCAATAGCACAAGTTACTGCACTTTTAGTTAGTACTTCGTTAAGCAAGTACTAAATTACTGCACATTAATGAACACGTAAGCATGCCCATATAAACTTAAGTGCTGCTTCGTACAGCATTCACGCGTCATCTGGAGATCTCCTTCTCTGGTCTGACGCAGCCAGCTAATGAAGTCTACAGGGTCTTCACTCCAAGGTGGTAAGAGTACAATCCAGCTCAGTGACTTATGTACCAAAATAGCTTTATTTTGATATATTAATTCAAGATTACAGGTGTAGTTCATGAGCTGACTTAAATTGTAATTTGAAGGTCCCCCAGTGATGAATAGAGCCCTGCGTCTTGGCTGGTCCCGCCACTGATATGATCTGTGCTGGGCTGAAGTAAAAGCTCTGGGATTTGGAAGTGCATTGAAACCCATTTTGGGTTGCGAATGGGGGATGATTGGTGACAAGGTTCATTTCGAAAGCAATTAGCTAGAGGTGCGCTAACTCCCATCTGAGGTTGGAGGATAAATGAGCAGTCCTTGCTAAGGGCAGCAGCCTGATCCTCCACCTGAAGTGGAGAAATGAAGGGAAGGGGAGTGATGTAGCTTCTGCTTTTGCCATAAAAGTGTCGTCCCACTGGAACAAGGCTGGAAATCAGCATGTCGGACTCACGTGAAGGGTGCCTGCTTATCCTGGACCATAGGTGGGGAATGGAGATCTAAGGAAAGTGCAGTAGGAGAATACTGGCCAATCTTGGTTTTCACGGGGAAGCTGTGAAGCTTGTCTTTTGGTCTCAGATACGTGACTTTATGGCTTTTTCTGCCTTGTGACTCATGGGTTTCACCTGAGCTGAGATTTGATGCGGAGGGGCTGGCAGCACAGTCTGCCGTATAGTGACAGAGGGGCAACACTGGGACGGTGACTAATCTGGGTGATGGAGAGATCATGTCCTTCCAGTTGGGCCACTTTTAATTAGGCATTTGACACAGTCTAACATAGATGGAAGGATAAATCAGCGCCACCAGTGCTTTTGATGCAGTCTACACCAGTAGCCTCTAGGAGGGGTCGTGGTGTAGTAGTAAAATAGTTGGGACAACAGGAGACCGGTGTTTTCTTTCCTGGTCAGTCCCTGACTGTGTGTGACCCCGAGCAGGTCACTTCACACTTGCTGTGATTCACCTTCCCCGTCTGTCAAATGGGCATAACTTGCAGGCTTAACAGAGCAGCTCCAGGCCCTTGACAAAGTGCTCCACATCCTCAGCCACGCATTCCTCCGCGTTTTCAGTCCTCTGCTCAGTTGCTAGTTGGTATGAAGAGGGGCTGTAAGAGGCACGTTGCAAAGTCAGACGTGCGAGAAAGGCTGCACAGAAAGAACTGCAGCCTGGTGGGGCAGAGGGAGCTGCACCAACGCCTGAGGCTGCGGCGCGTGTCAGGAAACAGGCCCCCAGAGCAGCATAGCCCCCTGGTCAAGAAGGGTTCGATCAGCTGTGATGTAGAGCAGGAGAGTGCTTGGCTGCTCATGTCTCTGACATCTCGGTTCCCCGCCTTCCCCCTCCTCCCTTCCATCCCTCCTGCTGACTTTCCCCCTAAATATGAAGGGAAAACAGAAGCAAAAACCAGGCGAGTTCTTCAAGCAGACGCTCTCCCTTCTCTCCCCAGCTCCAGCGCTCCTTGCTCTCATCTGCGCCAGCTGTTCCTCTGTCAAGGGCAGGCTTCACAGGCCTAGCATGCATTTCCCAAGGAGCCAGACTTGGCGTGCTGCTTTTCCTTTGTCCCTGCCCTTTGGCCTTCCCTTTACACCTTCGCTCCTCGACAGCCTGGCATCTGCAGAACACCTTTGCTGCAAAACCAGCCAGGGCAAAACAAATCACAGTAGCTCACTTCCTGTAGAGCAGATTCCTCCAACCAGCGCAGCCTCTAATTCCCTCTAATTGAGATGCTCTGGAAGGCGGCTGTCTCGGAGATCATGGGCAAAGCGAGGTGCTCTGAATGCTCCCGGCACTCGGAAGTCCCCAGAGCATTCGGCTGCACCCATGTGTGCACTGGTATCACAAGCTGTGATAGGCATGCTTTTTCAGTTCTCCCAGGAACTAAGATGCTCTGTTGCCCATACGAATCAGGAAAACGTCTCAGTGCCCATTCTGGTGCTGCCCATACCCAGTTCCTCCAAACTGGGCCCATCCCCTTCAGCTTCTCCTATGTGAGGCCTCTAGTCCTCTCTCCCCTCCCAGCAGAAGGGACCCTGAGCTGCTGCCGTGCTCTGAGCTGAGCACCTGCTGCCGCTGCGTGTGTCCATCCTGCCTCCAGCCTGCCCGTGCGGCATCCTGCACCAGAGGTGGCTGCATTTCAGTGGCGGATTGGCCTGCAGGATTTGTCTAGGGAGCAGTTCCCAAATCTTACCGGTGTTATCGCCCCCGTTATCTGGCAATACCATGTGGTGTTATTTTAAACTGGGTTTCCAAGAATGTAGCTGGGGTGCGAGAGGGGGAACACAGCAGTGAGGTGTTGCACTGCCTTATCACACCAGTCCCCTCCTCCTCCTCCTCCTCTTCTCAGTTGGATGGCGTCCCAGCTGCCAACCTGTGGGCATTCACGTCCCAGAAACAGCACCTGCCTCCGCAGAAGAAACCCCTCCTGGGAGTCTTTCTCGTGGGCAGGCAGTGGACTCTCTCTTTGGAGCCTGGTTAGCAGTAGTGGAAACCTAGGGAGCCCAGGCTTGCTGCTGAAATCTGTGCGGTGCTCTTCTGGTTCCTGTTCCAACTGAAAGGAAGCCCTCGTCGTAGGATCACACCTCTGAGGAAACCTTGGAAAGAAACTCTATTAGCAATTATGGATCAAGAGAACTAGAGATCCTGCTGTCCCTGGGCTCTGTCTGTATGTCTGTCTCTGGGTTTTATACTACGGTATATAGGATCTGGGCATGTTGCTGTGTAAATCAGTAGCAAAGGCAAAAGGGGTATACTGTCTCCCTTTTGGGGAATGAATGATAAGCACTAGTTTAAATCCAACCCAGATGAATAGCAGCCTGAAGATATTTTCTGATGGCAGCTTGGCAGGCTGTGTAGCATGAGGGTATCGGTCCAGACCCCAGCGAACAGGTGTCTGCATCCCAGAACCAGCCCCACATCTGGCACCAGTATAGTCCTCAGCTCCATCAGGATACTCAGCAATGGGATCTGCTGGAAGCTGAGCTGCCACCCTCTTCCTCGGTGTCCACGTGTGGGAAGTGTGTCCATGCTGTGCCTGTATGACAGAGAAGGAGGAGGGATTTTGTTATCGCAGATGTCTCTTCCAGCATCAGTTGTTCTTTGAAAGTTACTGCGAATGTGGCAGCCACCGAACAAGGAGGTTGGATTTACAAACGCTTCTTGCACCCTGCCATGCAGTTATTAGGCACGCTGACATTTCTCCTCCCGAGAACGTGACAAGTGAGCAATGTTCAGATTGATTCAGAGACCAGATTTCTGTGCCGCGTCCCCCAGAACGACTTTGATCTGTGAGTGGGCTGCTCTGCCTTGCCGAAGCCTGTTTACAAGAGTGGGCTTTTGTTTCGAGACCCAATCTGCAGGTATAGTTAGTGAGAATGAAAAGTGCTGAGCCCCGTACAGAATTGGGCCCCAAACCTATAACCTTGACCCATGGACCAAAAGTTAGTCTGAAGAACTGTTATTTGAAGTGTTATTTCAAGCCCTTTGTGCTGCGCAGAAGGCTTCAATAGCAGTGTGGGAAAGGGATCTGGTTTCATGTTTATACCTCCGTCCCTGGGATACAGGTTCAAGTATGTAAACTATCCCTCCTGCAAGCACAGGCTTCTGCAGGTGTGTGGATGCTAGTGGGCATAAAAAACATTCCTGACACCATCTCTTTTGAGGAGTCTTCACCTCCTGACGGCTCTAAGCCATTAGGAGTCAAAAAAAGAGCTGACATCCGACATCTCAAGATAAACAGCTAAACATTAACCCTTAAGGAGGCTTGGAAAACATACTTAAAAAGCACTTCAGGGAAAGAAGCCATTTTTCCAGGGCCTGCTAATTGCCTTATTGCTCCAGGACACCTCTCAGCAGTCCCTACCTCAAAGAGCCGGCTCTTGCAGTGTATCAGGAGTGACTGGAGCACCGTCTGCAGGTGCAATGGCCCTGCCCCCTCCACGTGAAGAATTAAGGCCACAAATCAAGGCTAGGGAAAAGGGGAAGCCCAGCTGTTCTGAACCTGCCTGCCCTCGGACTACTTGGTTAAGGTGGAAAGCTTCCAGATAATAAAATGCCGTTTCCCAAGCCCGAGCTGTTGTCCTGCCATCAGCAGTAGGCAGTGTAGGTCATCATCCCCGTTTGCTTTTCGGGCACTGTGACCTTGCGATTCATTCCTGCTATTCTCTCTTTGCTGTATCCAAGCAGAAGGAACACCGCAAAGGCTCAGACCCTCTTTTAAATCCTATAGCATCTGTCCTGCTTCCCTTGGCCTTCCCTCCTAGTACGCCAGGCAGGGATTTCCCATTCCCGCTGAACGGCAGTGAGGACGTTCCCCCTCCATGTAGCCTGTGTTCGGCCTTCTCATTAGGGTGGACGTAAACTGGTTGTATTGCTTCTTTTCAACCAAAGGGAAACATTGCTGCTGTCAAAACCACGTGCTGCTGATGCCGCAGATGGAGAGAGAAAAGGAAGTTGTTATCAGTGCTTACATCCTTCAGCACTTCAGGAGATAATAGCACTTTCTTGAAACACTATTATTTAGTTTGTCTTTGGGGAAAGCTTCCATTGTATCTTGTTATGTCTGACTCATGAATCATATTAAAATAACATTTTCAAGTATATGGTCTGCGCTATCCCATGGGACTTGCATGCCCCGTCTTTGAAATGCGCCCACCTTTGGAGTGTAACGTGACCCCTGTTTTACCAACGTTACACACCAGTTTAGGACCAGAAGTGAAGTGTGCTCTCCAACTGAATGCAATGGGAGCAAAGGAGTTAGATTAGCCGACTGCAAGCGTGCAACTGGAACTTGATAATTGTCCACATTGAATCAACAGGGATTCAGAGGAGGAAGCACCACTAACTGAACCATCAGTGCCACTTCCTGTACAATATTGTCCGTCCTTTTGTGGTTTCCCGTGTACCAATCTCATGGTCTTTGGATGCTGTGGGATCGGCAATCCCAGGGTGATGCTGCACATTTGGAGAAGATTCGGAGGGGCTGTTTTATAGGGACCCTGAGTAGGCTGGTGCAGGGAGATGAGCACTGCCTTACAGTCAGAAAATGGCCAGGTTCAAGACGGTGTGATTTCTGGGTGCAGAGGGATCAGTGCAGCCGGGTCCAATACCAGAGGCACTTCCACCTGGGGCCCAGGTGAGTCCTGAATGCTCCATATGGGCTGCATTAGCCTCTCTCCACCAGTGTCCCTGTGAGCCACCGAGGGACTCGGTTACTGCAATAATCTGTGGAAGTCTTAAACATGAAACAGGGTACCCGAAAGCTGAGCTGTTGTGGGATAGCAAATCTGCAGGGTGCAGAGCACGCACGTGAGAGGTATTTGTCAGTCTTCAGGAAACAGGCAGATACATGTTGAATGAGTGAGGCTATCGTGCAGCCTGACGTGCCTGCTGCCGCGTATTATTTGCACACCTCCTATCATTACTATTATCAGTCACTCCTGTAGAGCAGAAGTGAATGTGCTGCTCAGAGACAGACGGTCACTGCCAGCTGGATGGTTGTTCTGCTCTCCAAAGCCATCCAGAGGCTACACCTTACAGACTGCTTGAGTAGCAGCCAGTCTTTTTCCCCAGCCCGTTGAGCTGAGTCTTCCCTAATGCAGAAGCAGACCAGAGGTTTTATAAAGGGCTGCGTCGTACCGTTTTTCTAAGAGTCTTGAGAATATTCCTGTTCCTGATATGCATGGCCCTGATGTCAGCCCCAGTGCTGCCTACATCTTGCACTTCATGCCCTGTTACAAGCAGTGACGTTTTCTAGGTATTGCACAGAAGAGTCAGCAGATGTGACAGAGCATAAATAAGCATGTGGCACCGGCGTGTCACCGTGGCGCTTTCCACCGAACAGATGTCACCAGTGGGGTTACGCAGGTTGCCCACGTTAAAACCCTTCCCTGCCTAAAGCTGCTGCTTTCTACTGTCTGACCCAGTGTCGAAGCCAGCATCATCTCCTCCAAGCAGATGGAGATGAATGCTGGTGGCCAAAAGCATCAAACGTGGGTACCAGGCACAGAACAAGCTTCTGAAATCTTGAGAGCTCAAATGTCCCAGAGATTCAGCTTTTGCTGCTTCTACTTTGTTTCAGCAGCGTTTATTTTTTAGGAGTGACACTTCTATAAGCCGGTCCTAAATAAGGGTACATCCGTACTACAGCCACACAGACAGGCCTGAGCTATCTTTAAGCTACATACTACTAAGCATTATGACCACAGCAGGGTGGAGCTCAGTGCAAGCTATACAGCTCATGCAAGTACTTCCCCAGCTTCTCAGGGCCTACAGCTTCACTGAGCCCCTCACTGCCCTAGCTATGAGGTTACCAGGACCCACAGTACCTAGCTACACAGGCTCCCATCATACCATTGCCTGTGGTGTATTTATACTCTAAGCATCTGTGGCCAAAATGATACATCCTTGCACATAACGACTCACTGGATGGAAGCCAAGCCCTAAATTTAGTGACACTTGCGCAAAGCTGCTTCAAATATTTCTCTTAAGGGCATAGATGGTCAGACTAACAGTTCAACCAGGACAGGATCCTGTCCCCAAAAGTGGCAGCAATAGATACTTTAGGGCAAGGGTGTTCAATCCCCAGCATGTGGGCCAGATCCGGCCCACTGTGTCATCGGACCAGTACCAGCAAGCAGGGTATGATCCAGGCCATGCACCAGCCCCAGGGCCAAAAGGCTGAGTTGCGCCTGCTTTAGGGGGAGAGTAATGGAGAGGTAGTGTCTAGAGTGATCCGTCTCCTGTCAAAGTCTCCCTGACACCAACGGTCATTGGCTCCAGGATGATAGAGGATGCGGGATGATTGCTCGATTTACTAACTATTGGTGGACCCTTCCTTCATGCATTTGTTGGATCCCTTTCTGAACCTGTTGGCTCCTGAGGCATCGAGTTGCACAAGGTAACTACACAACACGCCATCAACTTCCTCTCCATTGCTCCTGCTTCCCACTAAGTTGTGTGAACTTCACAAGCAAACTGAGATTTAAAGGATGCTCCTCCCCTCTTAGTAGACATACATCATTGTGCAAACGAGATCTGCAGTGAAACGTTGCCCCTTTGCAACCAGACTGGAACATCCA
>JAGPOW010001338.1:1427604-1447659 GCA_030014935.1 Caiman crocodilus | reverse complement strand
TGTAACAGGCTCTTTCTTCAGCCCTTGCAGAGCCCTTGAGCTCTCTCTTTCAACCACTGAACCTGGGGGCTAGTTTCTAGCCATCAATGGCAAAGGAGGAAAGAAAGCATCTCAGTGATTTCTTGCAACCTCAGAAGTCTCTTCACTTTTCCTCTGTCACCACAGAGTATTAAAAGCTCTTAGGGAATGTCACTCCTCTGTTTAAAATTCCATACTTTAAAGTGTCAAGCCAAGGGGAATGATCAAAGCCACGCTGGAAAGAAATGAGTCACTAAAGCCCTCCATAGTGCGAGTAATCGCTGCCTAAATGCCTCAGCACCCGGCAGGTGTGCAGCTACCTTTGATCCCTGCATTTCTCGGAGGTCCAGTCTCACTTCTTGCAGTGACCCAGGAGCACGTAGCTGGTTGCGCTTTTGTTTGGGAAGGAAATGGCAGCAAATCCACGGTATCCTTCCCTATGGTACAGCCGCGCACTTGTTACTATCCTGCATGCCACAGTCCATCAAACCTCACCGCGACAGCGGGATGAAATCCAGATCTGTCCCGACGACCTCGATTTGTGCACAGTCTCTGTTCAGTGTGAGGCCCGCGGTACACATGGAAGTGACCGGACATCCGTCCGGTCGAGGGCGATAGGCTATCTCTACGTTGGCCCATTCATTACAGCCTCTTCCTTGATTTATTTAAAGAAGCAGCCACGCTGCACGAGGAAAATTGTCTGTGCAAATACATGAGACTTCGAGAGGCAACACGTGAGACTTTGCACAAAGATCCAGCTGATCCGCGGAGGTCAGGGCAAGTAGCTGATTTAGCAGTGTGAGATGTCATCCGGACTTTGTGTGCGTATAGCCCGGGAATGAAGACACTGCTTGGCGCTCCTGTCTCTCGCCTGTGGTGGAGAGGGCCAGTCTGCGTGGGTTAGTGCCTGTTCCTATATATCCTTCCCCTGCGGGCATTACTGCTGGTTCTGGCACGTTGAGTCTGCAGGAATTCTGCGTCTCTCCGGCCAGAAGATTTAGCTGTGCAGTAGAAATGTTTAAGCCAGCCTTTTCAGAGCAACCGTGGGTTTAGGAATATCTCCAAGTTTGCGTCTGCCTTGAAAACTCGACTCAAACTAATAACCCATTGAGGGTCCCAGTTCTGTTGTGTCTTCATGCCATGTATTGGATTTGCTCGGTTTAATGAGTTAAAAATCTGTTTCTTTCTAACAGCTAATCCAACAAACATCCTCATTTCGTGTTCTCATGATCGGCAATAAAGACTCAGCAGGAGCAGGTCCCGTCCAGTGTCGCTAGACCTGGGCAAGCAACCTTTTTTCTGCTTTGTGGGCAGTTACGAACAATTTTTAAAAGTGTTTTATTCTGTGTCGATCTGAAACCAACTTTTTTTTTTTTTTTTAATATTTGGCAAATGAAAAGTTGGAAAAAAATAAAGGTTTCTGGTCAAATGTTTCATTAGACCGCAAGTGAAATATTTCATTTTGATTTTTAAGCAGGTTTTTAAAACTTTTTAATACAGTCGAGAGATATTTGTCAATGAAAAGTCGTTTCAAATAAAAACCGGCATGTTTCAGTTTGGAAATGTCAAAAAAAGAAATGTTTTGACTTTTTTTCAAATTTTTAGCACGCAAAAAATCATCAATGTTAAAAACAGATTTGTGAAATATTGCCGCTGCCACATCTTTCACTGAAAAAGTTTGGCCAGAAAATGTTTCCCAGCAGTAAATCCTACATTTCTGCAATCCCAATAGCTTCTTCATGTTTTGCTCTTTGGCCTTGCATAAATGTCACTGCAGGCAAAATGTGGCACGGCCCATTGGAGTTTAGTTAACACCTCGAATCAGGATGTATTTAACATTTCCTCTCTGAATGAGGTAGTCTCTAAGGCAGTGAGTGGGTCTCAGCCTTTTAGGATTCAAGATAGCTCTTGATAGCTTCAAGGCACCCCTACCTAGCTGGACGGCACCCCTTGGAAATGTCAGCTCCTGGTTTTCACTTGGTTTTTGACTGCACAAAAATCCTAAAGTCGTTCTTCGGTTGCACAGGACTCAGAAAGAGCAGAGCGGAGCTAAATGTTTGCAACACCAGATTACTTTTGTAAATCTTTGGGTTTATTTTGCAAATGGTGTTCGTGAGGATTGCGTCAGCACAAGGTAGCAAACGCTTATTTTGTCAGCAGAGCTGACTGTCTGGGGAGAGGTGACGTTTGTATAGCCGCACTGCCAGGCCAGGATAAAACCATTCATTAAACAAGGCAGGAAGCGCCGTAACCTGATGAACAGAAACATAACCTGATGAACATGAGCTCCTGGGGTCAGGTCATGGCAGAAAAAATGTCTGGTTGTCCAAAAAGGGAAATACTGAGGAGAAGAAGGAGATGTGGCTCCTAGAGGCGGGTGGGGTTTTTTTAAACCAAAATCACAGTTGACCTGAAATTACGATTTTTTTTTTTTAACCAAAATCATAGTTTCAGATCAACTGAAACGATGAGTGAAGTCAGGTTACGTTTGGCAAGTAATCGAAGCCAGGTGCAAAACTGGAAGAATATTTTGTAAAAGTTGACCATTTCCAAAAGGGAATGGTTTTTTTTGTCAGCTGGTTTGGCAGTGATATTTTTTTATCTGAAAAATGTCGATTTTTTTTTAAAGGAAGTTTAAAACCGTTTAAGGAAAGACCTGAAAACAAAATGAAATGTTTCATTTTGGGTCAATAAAACAGTAAAGTCAAGATAAAATGTTTTTATTATTATTTTGTGGGACAATCAAAGAGTTAACTTGAAACAAATTTTTCCACAGGTTTTTTCCACTCCCCCCCCCTTTTTTTTTTTTAAACAATTTTCCAGTTTTCAGATGTTGATGGAAAATTCAGTTTTTGTCCAGCTCTAGTTAATAGCACTGAATATAGCAGCACTGAAGTTGGTTCAGGATTATCATCTCCAGGAGTCAGAAACAAGCTATCATGACTGATTCGGGGGTGTTGGTTGTCTCCGTGGTGGTCTAAGGACACAGGCAGACACGGTTTGGGGTAAATGGGAGCTCTTTTATTAGACCAACTCAATAGTTGGAAAAATTGTTCTTTGCAAGCTTTGTGCCCCAAGCTTTGTGCCACTAGTGAGTTGGTCTAATAAAAGATATCATCATGCATGATTGGAGGTATGGAGAACTGGCCTTGTTGTACAAGACTTAGCACACTTAATCTGCTTAGTTTATCAGAGAGGAAATGAAGAGGTGGCTTTTTAACAGCCTGTAACTATCTTCATGGTGAAATTTCCAGTAGCCGAGGGCTTTGTAATTGCAGCAAATAAAGACAGAAGATCCAACGGATGGAGGTGTGAAGTTAAAAACCATTCAGACTGGAATGCAGGGCAGACATTATGGGGAAGGACTAAGGGACCTGGGGCTGTTCAGCCTGGGAAGGAGAGGACTGAGGACTTGGTGGCCATCCATAAGTATTTAAGGGGTGACTGTTAGGAACAGGGAGAAAACCTGTTCACTAGGGCGCCCCAAGGGAGGACAAGGAGCAAAGGCCATAAACTGTTAGAGGATAGCTTCAGGTTAAGGCAGGACTTCTTTACGGTAAGGGGGACCAGAGTCTTTGCTGGGCTTAGTGGAGCAGCCTGTGGACGAAATTCTCCAGCCAGCACCATGCGGATGGTCACAATAGTCTCTTTTTATGAACACCTTTGCTGAGTGAACATTTGGGAAGGAGAAGACTTTTTTTCATAGGCTGAAAAAACAGCACCAGCGCAAGATCAAATGGGTACAAGCTGGCCACGGATATATTTAGATTGGGAAGTAGAAGATATTTTTTTAATTATCAGAGGAGTAAAGTGTTGGGATGGGCTTTGAGCTACGTACCGGGGGCAAAGAACCTGAATTGCTTTGAAATTGAAGTAGATTAGTCCAGGAAGGGAGGGCAGGGAGCTCTTGGGTCGACAGGCAGCATGTACGACGCGTAGCATTGAGTATTTGCAAGCCCCGTGTTCCCTCTGCCACTGAACCATTGGGACGCTGGCAACATGTAAGACTGAAGCCTTTGACTGTGGTGCACTTGTGCTCCAGCAAGTACTTAGAAAATGCATAGAGACCTAAAACAAGAGGGCCTTGCTCTTCTGCTCACGGTCAGACCCATTGCCATGTTTGGAGCTAGCAGGATTGGTTTCCGTGAGTCCGATTGTCATGGCCCATTGCGGGGCTTTGCCTTCCTCTGCAGCGTAGGGCTCCTAGCCTCCTGCGAGCACATCGATGAAGTGGCAGAGTATCCTGGCTTCCCCTGCTGTTGCCTGGTGAAGGGCGATGACAGAGAGGATAGGGATGGGCTTTTCTCTGTGGCTGTAGGGGGTAGGACTAGGAGCAATGGCCGCGAGGTGCAGCAGGGGGGATTTGGGCTGGAGATTAGGAGGTGTGTTTGGACCGTGAGAGCGGTCAAGCAGTGGAACAGGCACCTGGGAAGCTGTGCAATTTCCATCCTTGGAAGTTTTCAGGAGCGGGTTAGACAGACGTTTGGGTGGGATGGTTTAGTCAGGGATGACTAGGGCTGGACTAGATGACTGTGGGAGGTTCTCGCTAGCCCTACTTTCCTGTGATCCTATGCCATTGCTACAGGGAGTTTTGGGGGTTCTGGGTTTCTGTGGCTTGTAACCGCGTGTGAGGCTCGAAGTGGTGATTTGGGGGGATCTTTGGACATTGGTCCAATCTTCGGACATTGGCTGCCTTTGTTCCTCATGTTTTTTGAGATGTTCTTGGTATTTCCGGTAGCACGTGGAGGCCTTGACTAGGGCAGAGCCCCACTGTGCCAAGCACACAGGGAGGGAAATGGGCTGATTGAGTCTGCAGAAGAGAAGACCGAGGGGGATTGAATAGCAGCCTTCACCTCCCTGCCGGGGGCTGCACAGAGGATGGAGCTGGGCTGGTCTCAGTGGGGGCAGTTTTGAAGATCCAGTAGACAGCCTTGGCTGGGATGCTGTAGCTGGGGCTGACTCTACTTGGAGCAGCGGTTGGACTAGTGTGACCCCCTGAGGTCCCTTCCAGCCCTCCTTGTCTGCGATACTACGATGAGGAACAGAAGGGAATGAAAATGTCATCTTCATCCTGCCCTCCCCATCCAGGCAAAACATCCTCGAGAGCTTTTCTGGGGCAGGCTCAGGCCCTCTGCACACTCTCAGATCCTGCCTGACATCCATTGACTTGCAAATTCGCCGTAGTCTCATGTCAGGGCAGCCTCTTCAAGGGCTCTCGCTTGAGCCAGTCCCTATTTCCTTCCCCCGGGTGATGCCTAACGAGAAGCAATGTGTAGTGTCATCAGGGCCCCCAGCTGGAAATGCTCTTTGATCCAAAGTTTCAATTTTGCCCCTATTCGCCACGTGCTTTCGTTTCTTGTCAATTAGAAGAAAAAGATCGGCTATAAACAGGGAGAACTTGAGAAAAGTCCCAGTGTAAATAGACCATCTTACCAGAGAGGATAATTGCCTACTAGATTTCTTTGCCATCGGTATGGCAAGAGTTTATTCGTGTTCAGCATGCCCACAGTGCCACCCTTGCTTAAACGAGTACGGTTGGAGCGTTGGAGCTACGATCGTCCAGGAACTGTGCGAGAAGCAAGGGTTCTTTCGTGATATCTTTATCTGGACCCGCTGTATGGTTTGGAGAGATGCTTATATTAGATAGCGAGTGCTTTGTGCGGCCCCTGGCACTATGAGTGCCCGGTCCTGCTTTGTACCTAGTGGCACTGCTGTAATGAGCGCTAGGGATCATCGTAGGCTGCGACTAGATTGACTCCAGCCTGGTTTGCTCAAAGGGCAGCTTTGCGGGCGCGCTGTCCTCCTCCCTGGCGAGTGTGTGTCCAGAAGGGACCGTTGCAATCTTCTCACCTGACCTCCCGGAGGACCCAGGCCCCGTCTTTTCACCCACGTGTTTCTGCAGCAAGCCCAGAGCTTAGGTTTCAATTAGATCATCGTCATCTCCCTCTTCCCCATCCTGGCTAATCCTCGTAAGAGGAGATGACCAAACTCCTTACTCCCTTCCCCACCTCCTCATGAGGCATCATCAGTACGTGGTGACCCTCCCCCTTCCAAAATTGGCTGCTTTTTTTTTTTTTCCTCCTTTTTTTTTCTTTTTTGTTGGCTGAGTGATTAGCTGTTCGCCAAATCCATCTGCTCCTGTCTCCCCTAGCTGCCTTCCATATCATTACAGGCTCCCTGGCAGAAAGCCTAGACCTGTCTCCCTCCCTACCCCCTTAGGAGCACATTCCTTTCTACACCTTTTCCCGAGCCGGGATAGAAATGAGTATCAACCCCAAACAAAAAGCATCTGCTTTCTGCCTGCTTCTGCTTCACCGGCCGCGCCTGTACGTTACACCCGTGTCAGCAGCAAATGCAAAACACACACAACCCCCCACCTCGCAGCCCCGCACGCAACATGGGCTGATGAAACTTTCAGCGCTGGGAGCCTGCCTCGCACTCTCTCTTTCCCCGTCTCTACAGTGCCAGCTGTGACCACCGCACCATTTGTTCCTCCAGCCCACGCCAGCACTCGGAGCCAGTTCTTTATCACCCCAATTAGCCTTGTCTGTACTGATTAGCGGAGAGAGGCTTCCACGGCAGGGGAGAGATGGGGGGGATAGGACTGGCTTGCAGCGGGCACCGGCGAGAGGCATTCCCTTTCAAGCGTCTTTGTTCCCCTTGAGGGATAGGTTTCACTGGGTCAGGAGCACGACCCGGGAAGCAGGTCTGTCATGCTGCCTTCACTGCCTAGGTTAGGCTGATTGATCAACAGATGCTTGAATAGAGACACGGGGCATTTTTTAAACGCACCTGGTTGTTGCAGAGAGTACGCGGCTCTGTGGAGTTGCATCAAACCTCGGTACCTACGAGAAGCAATGAGTGCGACAGGAGCAAGAATTGTCCTGCCCGTTCCCTGATGTGTTTGGAGATGCCCTTTCTCCTCTTGGATGTGCTGTTTCTCAGAGCAGATCCTGCTCCCCCGTGGGGACTGGGGGTGGGAAAGCTTCAGCAGGACCAAGGACAGGTTTTGCCCCTGCTCCCTCTTTTGTGCCCACCTTGGTGTTTGCATTTCAGGTCACCACGGGAAGAAGGGTTCTTGTCATTTTGCCGCCTTGGGCCACGTTCCCTTCCTGACCACGCAGTCCTTGGTCAGTCTTGTTTCAGGTCTCTCCACGTGGGGAAGCCGCTGTCTCTTTGCACGGATTCTCGAGCTTTTATTCCACCCCGACCTGGCTCGCTGTCACTGCCCGAGTTGAAGTCCCTAGGCACCCGAGCAGCTGCCATCCAGCGTTTCGCACAGGGGGACAAAGGACGTTCTCCCATGCAGAAGAAGGTAGAAAGCAGCACGACACCCTGGACTCAAACGGGGCCTCCTGTCGAGGAGACACTGAGACTTGACCCAGAAGACTTGCCTCTAACCACTTGCTAGGACTGGATTGCGTGTCCCTTTGCAGCAGGCGTATCCTCGCCCACAAAGGGGATTCCTGGGATGGCTGTGATCAAGGAAAGGCCTGGTAATAGAGGGAAGCTGTGGTCATTGCCAGGGTCCAGAGCAGCTGTAGAAGTTCGCAGTTGGAAGATCTCCACACCAGCGATCCCTTTTTTCTGCAGACCCACTGGCATTTAGGACTGGGTCCTGGAGGGGCAGACCCCTCCCTCCTTACCACGGCAATGTAGGAGCTTCTCCAAGAGGACATCCACTTGGAGAGCTCCCTCTGAGCTGCGCTCACGGGTTGGCGAAGCAGCCCTCAAGTCTCCACGTCCAGTTTGCGGCTCAGGAGTCAATGGGGAGCCAGTCTGAAGGGTGCAGCGGGGGGCTGAGGGCGTTATTGGCTCTCTATCTTACTGAGCAGATGGGCTGCTTCATTTGCACCAGTTGGAGCATTTTCAGCACACGGGGCTTCATTCCTGTATATAATGAGCTGCAGGAGCCAAGCCCAGAGGTCACGCACGAGTCGCTGTGGCCAGGCCCGTGGCTGGGCGGTGGGACTGCTACTCTCTGTCCACATACAGGGAGAGGTCAGTGCTCTTCTCCCACCGTGACTGTGTGTTATTTGTGACTCCCAAAAGATGTCACATCCACGGATGGATTCAATAGGCACACCGATGTCCCGGATGTAGAGAAATCCAGCTCTTGTGGAGCATTTCACCCCTCCCAAGGGTCCCACCTCAGTCTTACCTTATCCCCCCAAAGCCAGCTGCTCTTTGTTCATAAACTAATCTTGACTAGTGCCAAGGGAGCCGCAAGAACATGCTGGTTGCTTTCAATAGGAAGGAGGTGTAGGACTGGGTATTTTCTCCATATCAATGACATTTCAGCCTGTGTTGTCCCACCTGCATTGCTAGTGGCTTCATGTAGGTGTGTGGCTGTATAAAGAAGAGGGCTAATCTTTGCGGGGCTTCAGAGGTGGATGCACTGGTATCCATCAGAGCCCTTTGGAGTTTCTCCATCGTGAAGGACCAGAACTAGCTAAAGGTATCTCACTTCACCCCCCCACACCTTCCTGGAGGCTGGACACAAGTATTTGGGGTCGCCAAATACTCTGCATCGCAGCAGGAGGAGTGCGGATGGACTGCCCCTTCCTGTCACCCCTGGACCACGAGTCTCAGAGCTGTGCCACGACCTGAAGTCCAGGGGAGCAGGAGCCAGGACTGGCGGTCGATACAGCAGCAAGCACCAAACAGTGGCAAACAACACATTCAACGAGAAAGCGGGGATAAGAGTGTCCTGCACATCAGAAACTAAACTACAGCAAAGGGAATGAGGGTGCAAACCCCTCTGCCATTACATTTGCTATGACTCGTAGCTCCACTGCCTTAATTCTGTTTCACCCTAGTTTTTAATGTTTGCTCTCCTGTCGAAGGGAACAACCTCTCTCCCCGACGTCTTTCTGATAAATACATCTCCGGTGTCTTCGTGAAGTATATTATTCATTTACCTGCCTCAGTATTAGGTCTGTACTTTTGGGACTGTCTAGGTGCCTGAGGCTGGGGGACAGTGTTTGCAGAGTCCCTCCTTACTCCTTTCTGAAGTCAACCAGGAGTGCATTTTTGCCTGTAAGGTGAAGCCTTGGGATGACCATCCCTGTCGGTCAAGAAAGAAATGACTCCTGAGATCCTCCAGGCATTTGTTTAAGATTTCTTGGGCTTCATGGGGATATGAGTGGGCCCAGCAATGAACTAGAATAAAATATACACAGCACCGCCCCAGCTATTTGGCGCTCCCTTTATCACCTGCATGAACAGCAACACTGGCGAGTACTGTGTCCTCACCTGAAGTACTATGTCCAGTTTTTGGCACCGCATTTAAAGAAAGGCATGGACACACTGGGAAGAGTCCAGCAGAGAGCAACAAAAATGATTGAAGGCCTGGGAAACATGACTCATAAGAAGTTGAAGAACTAGGATTGTGTTTTCCGGAGAATTGAAAACTGAGAAGGGACTTGACAACAGTCTTCATAAACATGAAGGGTGGTTATGAAGAGGGAGGTGATAGACTGTTTTCTGGGGCTGCAGGGGATGGGACAAGAAGTAATGCCTGTATATTACAAGAGGGAAGTCTTACACTGGGTATTAAGAGCTTCCTCACTGTGAAGTTGCTCAGCGCTAGTAAAGCTAGAGGGGCTGTGCAGTCTTCATCCCTGGAAGTTTTTCAGACAAACAGTGAGATGAGGTGGTTTGAACAAAGATGATCCTGCCTTCAGTGGGAGACTGGATTAGATGTGACCTCCTGAGGGCCCCGCCAGGCTCCTTTTCCATGATTTGGTCGTCTTGGGAGAGACCGGTGAACAACCAGACTTTCCTGTTCTGTGGATTCATTTTCTCATCCTTCTGCTGTGCATTCATCCTGGTCAGAGACCTCTACTTCTCCACTCTCTGCTTGACTCCAGCACTTTGACTTAGCCACCATCTATAATCCCCTTCTGAAGTCCTCCCTGTCCCGGCCCCATGTCCACATCCCTCTCAGTGCAGTATCCTGCAATGCAGGAGTGCTTCAGCTGTGCAAGGGAAAGCGGGAAGGGTGATGTGCTGTACTCCTTAGAGGTGCCAGAAATGACTGTCTGCACAGCCAAGGAGGCCTAGGGCCTTTGAGGATGTCTACATCGGGCTGTGCAGTCCCAGGGCACTGACGGTCCATTATTGAGAGTGTTGTGCAAAGCACCCGGCAGGGATATGGACTCACTCCCCAAGCTGAAATGCAGGCTCTGTAGCCCGCCGCTGCATCCTCCAGGCTGCTGCCGCGTGGAGGTCTGTAAAGGCCAGTATATTCACTCCATTTTCACCCACGCCAGCCTGAATCGGCTGCAGCACGCTGTACCAAACCCTGCATCGTCACTGTGCGATGAAAGTGGTGCCCGCAGCTTTCCCCTCCATCAGCGCAGCTGCCCAAGGAGCTGTGCCTCCGAGGCAGGGTGCATTTCCACTCCTCTCCGGTGCTGAGCTCCCTGCATACCTGTGCTGCCAGGGCGGAGGATGAGGCCGTGGAGGTTAGTTCAAGGTGACCACAGAAATATTTGCTTCTTTTACCTGGGTCCTTAGGGAGGTCATTCTCAGGCATGTCCCAGCAGGGCACGTTTAATACTGACCGGTGAAACCAGGGGACGTGCGCATGCAAGCTGTTTCCTTTCCACACCTGGAAGGAAGACAACAGAAAGAGACGCTTTGACGGAGCCGGGCAGATGAGAGTTAATCGTCGTCTCAAAATGGCGACTGTCCTCCGGTGCTGCTAGAGTCGCCTTCCCTTTACCTTTGTGGGCAGCTTCCTCCTATGATAATGCTCCTCTCTGTGTTTCAGTAAGAGAAGAAATGGTGAAGTTGCTAATAATGGCACTAAAAAGAAAATATGCTACATCTGTTATGGATAGCAGTACAAAATTAGCTGATCACACCTCTGACACCCAAGATGTCTTCACTTAAAATACTCATTGGCTTACTTTACATAATTTGCTGATTATATTTAAAAGAAATACAATTTTGCAATTACTGTTCTTTCTGGTGCGCTATCTATGCATCATTTTCTTTTTATGTTTATATATTTCTCCTTCATTAGTGCAGTCTGAAGGGTGATTAGATCCCTTCAAACATTTTACAGAGGTTAAACGTTGATTAAGATTTAATTATTACTGTAAATAGCTTGGAATGACATATGGTGCAAAAACCTGACATATGTGCATTTGAATAAATGAAGTGCTATTTCCCATGATGCCTCAGTAGCTGTTTAACAGCTTTGCTGAAGGGTTATGTTGCACCTCATGTTAAGATTGCTTTGATGTTATATTTTGTTGGGTTTTTGCAGCTGAAAGCTAAGAACAGTTTTTCCAGTTTTTAAAAACATTGAATATTTTAAATACCTAAATTGTTTTGCACAAATTTTTGCTAATTTGTCTAACTAGGTTAAACATTTTCAAAAGCATTTAGATTTTAACGTGGGTTCTTAGCATTGTGTCAGCTACAGCACTCATTAAACGTATAGGATTTTTAAAAATATGATGCTGGGAGGTGGCCTGTCCTGTGTGCTGGGTGGGGTCCGGGCCTAGACTGGACAACAAGAATGCCCCCGTCTTTTCCTCCTGGTGCGGCGGCGGGTCATACTATTTTTGGCTCCCAGGAAAGCTTTCATCTAAGGCTGACTGGAGCAGCATAAAGGAGAGAAGACCGAACACCGCTGCCTCTGCAAAGCACGACAGAGAGGATCCACGGATGCATTTTGCAAAGACTCTTTAAGACACATTATTTCATCTGTTAGAGCACATGCCTGGACTTGGTACTGCCATAGGTGTGCACGGTGGTTTACAAAGAGAAGAACAACTTGGGGTAAAATTGTGGTCTCACTGAAACCAGCAACCCTTTGCCGCTAAGGCCAGGATTTCACCCATGGTGCTACCCTGAGAATTTAGGACCCTGACCCTGGCATTAGACCTGCACTGGCAACCTCTTGCTCCTGGAAGAAACCCCGAGGACCTCACTGGGTCTCGGCAACTCTAGTTGTAGGGTCAAGGACTAGGTAGGGAGGTGGCGTTAATCAAGGCTTAATCAGAGCAACGCCCTCTGCGATCGGGGGATAGGCATTGCTGGGTGCAGCGTACCATTAGTACTGTTCAGTATTGCAGGGCCAAGTAGGTCTGTTGGGCCTGATCCCAATCACAGGCCATCTTAGACTGACCTCTGTATGGGTTACACCTGATTAACAGTCAGCGATGAGATCAAAGTTAGGCTCATGTACTTCCCTATAGTTAGTTACCCCAGATGGATGCCAGTGTCACTGAGATCAGAATAAAGTCAATGAAGTGCACGTTCTTAGCCACTTACGACTTCTGGTTATGTATTTTATCACTTTACCTCTTCATCTGTCAACCTCCCAGCAGTTCTAACCAGGGCTTCTCTTTTATTCGGCAGATTGAGACATCACGACTCGAGCCAGAAATCGCAATGGCCACTACCAGTAAGACTGTTGTCTACAATAAAGGATTGTAAGTGGCGGTGGCTCCTCTCTGCATGGAAGATTTGGGGAGGGGAAGGGAAAAACTCGCAATTACTACTGGGGAGGGGGAAAAAGAAAAAAAACAAACAGCAAACAATAGAACTCAGAGATAGTAACATATTACCACCCTCGAGAACGGGGAGTACATTAACACTTTCAGAGAACTGACACCTCGCATCGGTCGAAAAGATTAATATTAAAAGTTTTAAATTAGCAGCAGGAACAAAGAAAAAAAATGACATTCAAACACATTAGAGAACTAGCTGACAAATAATGTTCTGAATTTACAGCGCTGCGTGGAAGGAAGTTTAATGATACATGTGTGCGGTTAGGCCTAACTCTGCGTGAAGGTAGACTACACAAGGCAATTTTGGTTTTAATAAGAATCAAATCTCCACACTGTTGGATGCTGCACAGACGTAATTCCATAGAAATCGATCGGTGCATGAATTAGCGCTAGATAGGGTGTCTGATGAGGGTACAGTATTGATTAAATGTCAGTCTTGCACCAAGAATCATAAAGAACAAGGAAAAAAACAATTCTCCACATTTAGATTGTAACACTTGGATTTTAATCAAATAGTGCAATGAAGGTCAGAGCCTGTGTCCCCTCCCTCCCTCCCTCCCTCCCCTGCAGACATCTAGAATGATTTTTTTGCCATTTCATAGACTTGCAAGAAATTCTGTGTGAGCCGAAGGCATTGGTCCAGTCACAGTGTCTTGCCCAAGATAGAAAGATAATGGACAATTGCCCAGTTGCAAAGCACCGGGCAGGAAAGAAATCCTCTAGTGTAAAGAAAACAGATCCATCCTTTTAACTTTGCACAGATCTATAATTAACCAACTTCTGTTCTCATTTACATTGACAAACACCGAGAGTAACTTTCTGTTGGCTGCGGTGAAGTCATGCTGTTAGAAGAACTGAGAGCAGAATACAACCTCGTAATGAAGGGCCCGATCTGGCATAAACGGTCAGAGCCTCGTTGGTTTTACTGGAATTCTGCTGATTTACATTGTCTGAGGGTCTGAGTCATACAGTCAGCCCCTTCCTAATCCCTTTTACACCAGAGTAACTGCAGCCAAAGGATGCAGATTTCTCATTGAGGTTATATCGATTCGAATTTGTCTTGCTTTTGCATTTTATCACTGCAGAAGATGAAAATAAAAAAGATCTTGATCAGAAGCCAGATGCGATGGCGAGGGGCACAATCCAAGTGCGTGTATTATACTAATCTGTTGAGATTTGGGGTTCTTTGGGGGGTGGTGGTGGGTTGTGCAAGGGGGATCCAATTGCCACTGATGTAGAATGTATATAAATGGCAATATATGAAAGTAAGAGACCTAAATCATCAGTGTGTTACTTCCATTTTGTTGCTTGTCTAACTCCTCTCTGGAGTCACACCAGTGTGCAATGGGAGTTACTCAGTCGTGGGTCAGATCCCAGGGGCTGATCCTGCTCCCGTGCTGGGGGTAAGATCAGGGGTAACCACACTGGAATCAGTGGAGTTACGCAAAATAAAAACCACTCAAAGTGGGAAGAGACTCTGTCTCACAGCATTTTGTCCATCCCCGGGGTGGTGAGTAAGCCAGGTCGTGCTCTCTGTTGTGCTAGTGTAAATCCAGAATCATTTCACTCCAACTGATGAAATCATCCTGGATGTGCACCCTGGCAACAGCAGAATGAGACGGCCTCAGTTTCTTCTAATGCACTAGATGATATGAATGTACACCTCACACCACGTGAGGTAGCCCACGTCTGCTGAGTAACAGCCAGGTATAAGGCATTTAGGGAGAAGAGAGACTGGAAGAGTTGTGTTCTGCCAAAGCAGAGGTTTACAATGAACAGCAAGGATAGGCGTGCAGTGGTGCTAAGAATGGTTGGTGGAGCCGATGTGATGAAGCACATTCCTCCAGGGCACAGGTTTCAAATGGACACTTCGGGCCTGTTTGTCCACTTACACTGTTGTATGTGCCATTGTGACTGTCCTGGTAAACCTGGGAGAGAAGCAGCTAGAGCCCAGCACTGTGACGGTGGTGTGCACCTCGTGTGAGCGCATGCAGAAGCGTCCCACTGAGTTGTACGCAAGACACGCTGGGCTCAGTCTTCAGCTGGGGCACGGTGGAGTAGTGCTCTTGAGATCAGTGGGTCTCTGCTGATTTAGCCCCTCTGCTTTAGCCCAATTTGTGCGCTCTCGCACTTTGTGTCATCATTCACACCAGCGCCCATGCAGGTCAGTCAGAGACTTTCTATTGACTTCTTCAGGCTTTGAGTCAGACCTAAGGCAAGTGCCCAGTTCCTACCAGTTTGGCTTGCTTGCCGTCAACACCCACACTGGTCTGGCAGCTCAGATGACACGGAATGATGCAGCCCAGACTCAAGCCCACTGATCCCGACCAGTGTGTAACTGGATCACAGCAGCAATGAAAGAGAGTATAGCCAGGCTTGCCTCTCTGGCTGAATGAGGCAGAGAGAGGGCCAGTTTCTGTTAACGGATCGGGTGCCGAAGTGTGATTGTGTTCCACCTCGTTCAAGTCCTGAGCATCCATCCATGTATCTACTTTTGGAACACGCCGTCAGCTGGCACTTAAGATTCATTCACAAAAAAGCAGTGCGGAGGAGGAGGAGGGCGCACCCAGCTTTTGTGTTAACTGTACTCGAGCAGGATGGAAGAGTCGCAGTTAAGTGCCTAAGTACTTTACACAGCTCACAGGTGGAATAGAGTCCGGCTCAGGACGTGCAAAGAGGGGAACACAAAAACCCAAGTTGCTGGTGAGCGATGCAAACAGAGCTTTGCACGGAAGCAGATTGCTGCATTAGCACAGCAGAAAACGGGACTTTTCATTGCTGCGTTGATCAGACTCGAGACAAACCCGGTTCCCAGAACTGGCGGACACTAGTGCATGCGTGCGTGCGCACATTGTGGAGAAAAACCACGTGCCGAATCAACGAAACAGCTAACCTGAGCCTCAAGTGAATCTGAATTTCCTGACGATCCTAAGGAATGTGAAGCCAAGTTGCACCTTACTGTAGAGAGGGCAGCCTGCCTTCTACATTGTTCTGGACTGAAACGAAAGTCGTGGAAACAATCAGCCTCTCGTGTTAGCGGCGAGAGCTGTCCTGGTTGTGTTTTCTGTCAGCACCGATCATTTTCTGTGCCGCGGGGTTTTGTCACCGTTCGAACCATTCTGCTGAAATCCTGCCAAGACCGCTTGTAGGAGGGGTTAACTGAGTCATCTGAGGCTGGGGAGGGGATGGAGATGAATACCTCCCTTCGCAGTGATACTGCTGGGGGGAGGTGGGGATGATTTGTTTTTACATCATAATTACTGATCAAAGATTCCAGTAGCTGTGAACTCGAGCTACCTGCGGGGCTGCAGATGGCGTGAGTAATGCTCAACATGCGCAGCTAATTGCACGGCACGGTAGAAAAATATTCAAGGCTTTGCTCGCTGCATTTTTTGTAGGGAGAGATACCTGAGGAAGGAAGAAAACCCAGCAAGTGTCGCATGTGTTAAAAGTCAAACTTTGTTTATTTTTCATGCAGGAGGCAGCGGGCTTCAGTCCAGTGCTTGACAGGGACTTGACTGAGGCGTTGCTGAGGATTGCAGTGGTTTAAAGGAAAGTGGAACTGGACCTTCATCTTACATTTCAACCGGGGGGCCGATGCTGGTTTCCCACTAGCGTAGGGAATAGATCTGTTGATGTCGAAGGAGTTACGCTGCCTGTCTGGCATGAAGGGGGATCAAAATCCAGTGCCAAGCCAGAAGAGTGACAGCAGAAGGGTCAAGAGGGATGTCCCAGATGGATTTTCCTCCACTGGATCAGAGCAGGGGGTCGGACCTGATGATCTAATAGGTCCCGTCCAGCCCTGGAAATCTATGAAATCTATGAATCCCTATCAGATGTGCTCAGTTTGTGTGTAAGAAAGTGGGGTCCACACCGGTGCCAGCGAGCCGTGCTGATTTACGGCCATGGGAGAGATGACTTGCCCTTGTTCTACCCCTGATTTCTGCAAATGCAGCCTAGGGTCTAAAAGACCAACCTGTTCTTCTCTCCCAGTGCAGGTTACGTCACTGCAGTGAGTCAGGACCTGCTGAACTCTTGTCAGCCAGACGTGCCAAGCTTATTCTCCCCTAATTACAGTGCTAACAGGAGTAGTCAGGCAGACAGCGGGCATGTCTACACAAGGCGCTGACCGTGGAGTTGTCTAATTAGCTCTGCAGTAAACATCTCAGCGTCTACATGGGCAGCCCTATTAGGCAGCAGTAAACTAATACCGCCGTAGGATAGTGCTTGTAAATAAGTCCTAGTGCGCAGCAACACGTGTAGACGCTGATGGGGCTGGCTGGGGCATGAGGATGCTTCAGCGTGGGGGCTAGCCCTGCACCGGAGCACCCAACCACTTCCTCGGCAGCACACCGAGCCAGGTCTGGGCAGCCCCGGGGCGGCAGGCTGACCCCTGGACCTCCTGCCGGTCAAGGCTGCGGCCACCCAGCTCCATGTGCTGCGGTGCTGGGCACAGGTTCAAACAGCTGCCTGGGAGCAATAACTTCCAGCGCGATGTGCACTGGAGTTTCTTGCTTCACATTAACTGCACGTGTAGACACACCCAGTGACCCTTTAACGCCGATTAAGTACTAGCAATGATCTCTCTTTCCTAAACCTTATTAAAATAAAACGCAGGCATTTCTTATGTTGTGCCTAACTCAGGAACTTAAACCAGAGAGGAACTGAGCATCTGCTACTCACTCCTACGATTTCTGCTAGGAGTTACAGATCCCAGCACCTCTGGATTTGGCCTGTGATGGATATATTTGATTTCAGAAGAAGGAGATAACAATTAGCCTGATCTAAACTTCTCTGATGTATCACCTTCCCACTATGTTATACATAGCCACAAAAATATTATGACTGTTTTCTGGAATGGTCCAGGTCCACTCAGTTATTTCGAGTTCGTCTCCCACTGTAGTAATTACAGCTTAAATGGGAGCTGGGATCTGAACCCCACTGATACGACTGGCTGCCAGCTATCAAACCCTCCATTTTGGGCAGCAGAGGATGCAGCACGTGAGACATGAAACACACACTGTGCTCTCTCGGAGAGGATTTACTTCTCTTCATCCTTCCTTAGTTGCCTGAGATCCTGCCGTCATTACGAGAGTCCTACTATGTCTTCTTTCTCCAAGGAACACCCTACCTCGTTCGATGCGAGTGGCAATTATTGTCTGTGAAGGGGAAGTAAACGAGGAAAGAAGAAGAGCAAGGGGCCTGGAGGAAGGCAGCATGCGCGTGTCCTCTGTAACGCGCTGCATGGACTCTGCGGCAGGATGCAGAGCAGGCAGACACCTTAGAAATGCAAGGTGTGACGCCTAGGAAACGATCAGAATAGGGGCACCATTACATATTGTATAGGTTTCCTTCAGTCGGACCAAACCAAACCCCTGGATCTGAATACCTTCCGTGGTGAAATATTTACGAAGCCAAAGCTGAATGTGAATTTTGGAGCAGAAAGCCATCTCTAGTAGCAGCCTTCCTCGGGCTGCAGCCAATGCGTGTTATTAGACCTCGAGGTTACCCTCTTGGCTCAGTGCTCAGGTGACCTGGAGTAGCTGCAGAAGTGACTCGACTCAGTCCTCCCCAGGGGCCCTCCTCTTTTCTTCCCCTTAAGTTAGCTGGGGGAACAAAGAGTGTTTGATGCCAGGATCCAAACCATCAAGTGAGGGATTTAAATGACAGCACTGCCATAGAGAATCACAGGGGCAGTTTCTCACGGAGTTGCAGAGGGGCAGCGCGAGGAGGCGTTCCTCTTAATCCTTGGCAGTAAAAGTTTCCATGGCTGCTCTCCACGCTTCTAGATTCATGCTCCCATCTTCCTAGCAAAAGTGTTAGCAGCACTGGGCTCTTCCTGAGCAGGTGATAGAAGCAGGTGCTTCTGGAAATCCCGCTAAGCGGACGGAAATCATCCAGCTACACAGACAGCACCTGCCAATCTACCTTTTATGCAACAGATTTTCCACTTCCCAGGGATGAAAAGCCAGGTTCACTGCTTCCCTCCCTCCTCCAGGGGCTTTTCATCACCAGAAATACCCAAAGCCATTCAGCACATCTGGTCTGCACTGTTCCAGGTATTATTTGTCCCTGGATGTTGCATTTGTGGCCCTCACTAACAGGCAGGCATGGGGATCTGACTCAGTGTTGGGTAAGGCAGTTATTATCCAACTGTTCTCTGTAATACACCCTGCTAGACAGTATGGCTAACGAGGGTACTCCTCCCAGCTTGGTAATGAGGAATAGCTCCATTTAGGAAAGGTCTAATGCCTCCGTGGTGACTGCGCCGAACGAGGCACAACATCTGGTCCGTGATGTGGAGACACCTCTAGCAGAGCACTTGGGTCAGCCTTCATCAGTCAAGGCCCAGTACGTTCCTTAACATCCATTGCAGAAGTGCCTGGAAGACTCCAGCCATCAGAACGGGTCCTCTGCAGGGTGGACAGCAGCACGAGGGGGGAGATTTGGGGCCGTCCAAGGAAAAACCCATGCAACCAGCCCGAGGATGTTGGAGATGGATTTGCCCTGTTCTTTTCACCATTGCTGCTCCCAGAGATTCACATCAGGCCCCGCTCACATCCTGATGAGCGGGAGCAGTCCCTAGGAAGCCACCGAGACCTCTGAGGGCAGAACTTGGAGCTATGCCCTTCCAACTCCCACAGCAGCTTCTGCATGCTGTGGTCTGCCCCGGGTACACCTCTTCCCTCTCGTGTCTTTGTCATAAACTAGATGTTTTCCAGAATCACGCACAAGCGATGGCTCTTTCCATTGCTGCAGCGAGGTCCTTCTTCATACGGGTCTTACCAAGGAGTCAGCAAAGGAGCATGTGCTCCATAGGCAGCACTTCACCGCACTCGCATATATTCGTGTCCTTGGAGTACTGTCATTTGATCGTGTGTGTTTTTGCTCTGAGCATTTGTGTGCAGAGGTGATTCAGGCATCACCATGTGGGCCAGTCTAGATCTACCCCTCTTGGCAGGTCCTTCTGGCGCTCCAGCTCCGTTTTGCAGCACCTGGTTGCACGTAGTTTTTCCTTCCATAACCTCAGTCGCACCCTGTCAGCCGTTGTGTCCGATGGCACAACACTGGTCACAAAACTCATTCATGTTTTAAGCCATGTAGTCACTTATTTGTCATCACAGAATGGACGTCTGGGGTCTTCCATCTGCCGTGATCTTTCTCTTTGGCTCGCTAGCTTTCCTCTGATATCAGGTAGTGCAGTGCAGTGCCAGCCAGTAGGTACAGGCTGTCTTTTGGAGTTGGCTTTAGACATCCTGTTATTTCACGACAGCTGTCGTTGAGAGCTGGGTCTGTTATCTTGGCATGAACCGATCGTTCCCAGACTGGACATGCATGCTTTGGAGTGGAGTAACACAAGGCAATAGCAGTGGTGTGTAACGGAGCTAGGTTCGCTCCCCACTTTGAGGTGACCAACTTTTACGGTAAGGTGTTGCGGAGGCTGACTTTCCCTTTCATCTTCTCTGCATGTGCTTCGAATGGAAGTGTTCGGTCTAGTGTAACTCCC